>CM062582.1:4719859-5105537 GCA_031468815.1 Morus bassanus
TGGAGAGCCGCCGTTCTCCATTCGCTCTCCCCCCTGCCACTCCGCCGAGCCGCCCGCCCCTCGCCCCGGGGAGACGGGGCGGGGGGGTGGGTGGGTGTGTGTGTGCTCCGCCCGCCGCCGGCCGGGGCCCCGCCTCCCCGCCTCCCTCCGCCGGGGTCACGTGATGTTTTCGCCGCCGCCGCCGCCGCGCCGGCGGGGCTGCCCTCCGTGAGTGCGAGCGGCCGGCAGCGGCGCGGCCCGGCGGCGGGAGGGCGCCCAGGCAGGCACGCAGGTACCGCCCGGCAGGCACCGCCCGCGGGCACCGCCCGCTCCCCATGCGCGGCCCGCCGCGGCCGGCGCTTCCCCGCTGAGGGCGGATTCCCCGCTGCCCGGTCCCGTACCCCGGACGCTCCGGACCCTGCCTGCCCCCTCCCACCCCCCCAAAGATGGCGAGCGGGATGAATGGCCCGAACGGCGGCGGCGGTGAGGAGGAGCCGGGCCCCCGCCACACGGGAGGCGGAGCCGCGCCTCAGCAGGAGCCCGGCGTGGCGGCGGGCGAAGGGGAACCGGCGTCGTCGGGCGATGGCGGGCGCTGCCCGTCCCCTCAGCCCCACCACCTGCTGCTGCTGCTGCGGCGCTCGCCCAGCGCCTCGCTGTGCCCGCCGCCGGCGGAGGCCGCCCCCGCGGCGGGCCGGGCCGCCCCCGCCCTGGGCCGCGGCGGGCAGCCCCCCCCCGCCCCGCCCGGCCGCGCCGCCGCCGCCGCCGGGGAGGACGTGAGGAAGTGCGGGTACCTGAGGAAGCAAAAACACGGGCACAAGCGCTACTTCGTCCTGCGGGCCGAGAGCCACCTGGCCCCCGCCCGGCTGGAGTACTACGACAGCGAGAAGAAGTTCAAGAGCAGCCTGCGTGCGGCGGGGGCCGGCGGGGCGGCCTCCCTCTGCTGCCCGCCGCCCAAGCGGG
The DNA here is from genome assembly GCA_031468815.1 of Morus bassanus. NCBI lineage: Eukaryota > Metazoa > Chordata > Aves > Suliformes > Sulidae > Morus > Morus bassanus. The sequence continues at coordinate 4,720,799 of CM062582.1, forward strand.
TCATCCCCCTCTACCAGTGCTTTACCGTCAGCCGGCGGGCCGATGCCAAGCACAAGCACATCATCGCCTTGTACACCAAGGACGAGTATTTCGCCATGCTGGCCGAGAACGAGGCCGAGCAGGAGGCCTGGTACCAGGCCATCAGTGAGCTCATGAGCCAGAGCAAGAGGGGTTTCCTGGAGCAGGAGGACCACGCCGATCAGCAGGTAGATGAGGACGACGAGCACTATGGGGCCGCCCTGAGGCCCGGCACCGTCTTCAAGGAGGTGTGGCAGGTCAACGTTAAGCCCAAAGGCTTGGGACAAACGAAAAACCTTACCGGAGTGTATAGGTTGTGCCTCTCCAGCAAGGCCATCCACCTTGTCAAGCTGAACTCCGAGGTGCCCTCCGTCCACTTGCAGCTAATGAATATTCGCCGCTGTGGGCACTCGGAGAACTTCTTCTTCATCGAAGTGGGCAGATCTGCCTCTATTGGACCTGGAGAACTCTGGATGCAAGTGGACGATTCGGTGGTTGCCCAGAATATGCATGAGACTTTTCTGGAGACCATGAAAGCTCTAAAGGCCTTTGCAGAGTTCAGGCCCCGAAGCAAGAGCCAGTCCTCTGGCGGTGGTAGCGGTACCAATCCTATCTCCTTCATCACCACCAGGAGGCACTTGGGCAACCTGCCCCCCAGCCAGACGGGCTTGCAGAGAAGATCTAGAACGGAGAGCGTTGCTGGAGGGACTCCTCCTACCACCAAAAGCAGCAACTCCTATCGCTTCAGAACATCCAGCGAAGGAGAAGGAACCATGACGAGACCTTTTAGGTCAGTGACTGGGAGTCTGATCCACCTGAATACCGCGAGGATGAATTTGGGCCGGCAAGAAGGGAGCGGAAGGTACGTGAGAGCCGCTTTCAGCTCGTCTTACCACACCAGGTCTGCTTCGCTGCCCGTTTCTCATTTTCCCTCCACTACAAGTCCCATCAGTGTTTCTTCCAGTAGCGGCCATGGCTCTGCTTCGGACATGTTGACCAGGCCTTCCAGCTCATCTGTTTGCGGTTCCCCAAGTGATGGGGGATTTATCTCCTCCGATGAATATGGCTCCAGCCCTGGAGATTTCAGGTACTTTCGGGTCAGGAGTAATACACCAGATTCCCTGGGAAACACGCCGCCAATCAGGGAGGAGAACTGTCTGAGTGAGTACATGTCCATGAGCAAGCAACAGGCAGATGATAGCTCACGAGATGATTATATGGAGGCTGAAAAGTGTTTCAGGAAAAGAACTTACTCTCTAACAAAACCGACTTCTGTAGCAGTGCAGCAGAAGACAACACAAACTACGGCTTCGTTAGATGAAGATTCTGCAGGAAATCACGGACGATTACTTTACTCAGAAACACCAAAATTGAGAGATAACCATGAATCAGAGTACAATGACGCTAACCTTGATTCTGTATGTAACCAAAGTAGGAGTAAAGCCAGGGATGATGGGTACATGCCAATGATGCCAGGAGTTGCATCTTCTCTTTCCAGCAACAGTGATTATTTGCCAATGACTCCTAAAAGCGTGTCTGTTCCAAAACAGATTAACAATTCGTGGTCACCGTCTCAGGTTGACTCCAGAGGATATATGATGATGTTTCCAAAGGCTAGCTCTTCACCTGTACGAAGTCCTTTAACTGGATTTATTTCTAAAGGAAGTAATGAGAAGATCATAAACAATGAGTATATGGATATGTCACCTGGTAATTCAGCTCCAAAGCACCCCAGTGATTCGAATTATATTCACACCGCTTCTGTTTCCAAAGGTTTCAGTTCGTATTTTTCTTTGCCCCGAAGCTTTAAGGCATTATCAGGACAAAATGGTGACCACAGCGAATACGTTCCAATGTCTTCACCTGGAAAACTCTTGTATGGTGGACCAGAAAACGTAAAAGGGGTCAGCAGCGAGGCTCTGGCTAACGGCATCTCTAAGTTGCCAGTGGTGAAAGGTTCAGATGAAGGACTCGTGCAGAACAGGGCTACCAGGCCCACAAGACTTCCCCTGGGTACAAGAGGGAGTAATACTATCCCAAGAATGTACGATCGTACGGTCCCACCTGAGCCAGCGAGTCCCGGTGAATACATAAATATTGATTTTAATGAAAAGGCGAGTAATACACCATATTCCTTATCTGCGGAAGGATCGCCATCATCTCTGGGCTCAAGTAGTGACCACAGACAGTCCCCGCTTTCTGATTATATGAGTGTTGACTTGGATGTACAGTCGCCAAAAGTAGCGAAGGAACTGTCCAACTCTCTAACAGATATTTCAATTTATGCAAGTTCCAGTATTCCTAGAAACCAACCAAATCCTGACTACGCTAGGCTTTCGTTTGGGACGGCTTGCGTTAGCACCGCGAGTAACAGGACTGATGACTACACGGAGATGACGTTCAACATGGCGGCAACACCACCTCGGCCGTTTGCCACGGAATCCGACGATGGTGTAAAGATGGATAGCCCTTCTTCCATAGTGAACAGACTGTGCATTGTTGATCGATATGCTGGTAGCAGTAGCTTCTCTGTTCCTAGCTCTGAACCTCCTATGGGACCGAAAGTGATTCGAGCCGATCCTCAAGGCCGGAGGAGACACAGTTCTGAAACGTTCTCTTCTGCTGGGACTGTGACGACCTCCTCCTCTTTCTTTACTGATAGTAGCAAAAGACACAGCTCTGCCTCATTTGACAATGTTTGGTTAAAACCAGATGAAAACATTTCTGATGGTCAGGAAAGCAAAATGTCCAGGGATACCTCAACTGGATTTCAGAATGGCTTAAACTACATCGCTCTGAATTTACGCGATGATCCTATAAGCTGTGAGGCAAGTACTACAGCGCCAACTTGCCACCTCCAAAATGGTACTTCAGGTTTGGACAGCGGAGCTTACGTAAGCATAGATTTCAGCAGGTCCGATGGTCTGAAGTGTAACGCTGCGAGAAAAGGTGTGTAACTTTAAAAGCGCTTCCCTTTCATGCTTGCTTAACTGTAGGAATTAGGTTCTCTACTTCATACTAAAATGTGGTCTTTGGGGTGGGGTAAATGTTTTTTTATAATCTTCTGTATCACTGTAGTACAACCAGGCTCGTCGTGGCGCAGCATCCTAACCGCTGAGCAAAGATGAGAGGGGACGCGGTCCTTGGCCTACAGGGTTTGTGACTCTTCTAGGCAGTTAGAGGTGTTATCAAACTGTCATCTGCCTGGGTTTTTTATAAAAGAATTTTGCTAGTATAAACGTTAATTGCATTTCATATTGTGAATACTTGTCCTGAGGTTATGGTAGCTCTTTTTTTCCTTCACTTTTGTTTTTCTCTTTTCCCTTCTTATAACTAGATGATTCTTCACTTTTTTTTTTGTGTGTGTGAACTTGATATTTTGTGATTTGCGTCATGGACAGGGAAAGCTGAAAATTGCTAGATTGGGTTTAGACATCAAAATTTGGGGCTTAGATCTGTTTCTTTCAATAAAGGTGGGTGAAATGCATGTTTTGGGGTTTTTCATGTGCAGATCTGCCCGCATTTATTTAGTTGAATCTTATGTAAACAGAACGGAGTGTTTTCCCTTGAAGGTTTGGTGTGCTTCTTTTGAGCTCTGGTCTCCAAAGTATCCTTGCGTCCTCCGGAGAAGCCATCTCCTGGTGGTTGAGCAGGGTGGTGGGGGGCTCCTGCAGTCCGTACCCTCCACCTTCACCACTTAGTAGTGTCCAAGGGCTTAGCTGAGCCGTAACCCTTCCCCTGCTGTACCGAGGGCTCTGCCTTTTGCAGAGCAGGTGAGGAATGCCTGTGGTGGAGGAAGAGCAGGCTCTGAGCGGTGTCTTCAGGTCTGAAACTTGGGAGAGAAGGCCGCTAGCTTTCAAGTGATCAGTGGTCTGACCAAACTCAAGGTAACGCAGTTTGAGGTGTGTGTAAAAAAAAAAAAGGGTGTTGGGGGTGGGGAGGAAGAAGATGGGAAAGAGGAGGGATGCTCCTATTCATATGTTAAGCTCTTTGCTCTCATGGTGGGAGCAAAAAACAGTAATTAGCTGTTGGTGGTATTATGCATGTCCAGCGTTTGTGCAAGCACTGCACTGCGCTGTAACTTTGGAAGTATAATCCTTATTTTGGTGTTAGTGACCCACTGAACTCCTTACAGTAATTCACCTTCCCGGATACAAAACCGTGTGTGTTGGAAATGCTGTTTTCCTCTCCTTGCAAATGTATGTGTAGTCAATAATTGATGAGTACTAAGAGGAAATATTTAATCGCTGTTGGACATTGATATTTGTCTACTTCTCTGTCAACAAAGAAAGCAGTAAAGGGGCAGGCTACTGCTGGCTTTCGTATTTTTAATTACATTTTTAAACACTGGAGTTATAGGGGTTTTTTTTTTTTCTAGTTTCACTTTAAAACTAAGTGTCTAAAGGCAGAAGGTATTGCAGGAGCTTAAAATTATGTAGCCTTTAATAGTGGAAGGTAAAAGCCTGACTCAGCTTGCATGCCATTCGAAGTCTGGCAGCACTGCTTGGGGCTGCTCAGAAATGTGTGGTTTGCCTTAGTGGTTTTTTTCCTCTGCTTTGTTTTGTTGGTTGGAATCAAATTTAGAAGACGTTGAAAGTTGCCAGTCCAAGAAGTGCTTTTTTCCAAAGTTAGTCTTTCAGCACTTCAAAGATCTGTCTGCTAAGTCAAAGGCATGCTGATTGCCGTAGCCGATTGGTGTGTTGGTTTTTTGGGGGGTTTTGGAAAAAAGCACCCCCGAAGACAGCAGAATTCCTGCTTGGTCTTATTCCCCTCATATAACTAAAATCCCTGTTATAAAGGAAAACTTCTTACAAAATGGAGGAAAAAAAAAACCAGATGATTTCCTTTCAGCTGTACTGTAAATATTACATTTAAAAATATTTTTCAAGAGGTAATGTGTTTAGAAGCTGTATTTATGTTAAACATTTTGCTTACTACTGCTACAGCAAAATACCTACAGCCCTGTGCTTGGGGTTCTTCCCTTGTCTATTACAAGTTGCGGAGGGGCGAGAGACTTACAGCTGCTGGTTTTTGCTGTGAATAGAAGTTTTTCTGGAAATGAAACATGAAGTGAAAGAAACTCTGTGCATAAAAACATGGGCATTGGCAGGAAATTAAGCAGGAGAATAGTAAGAGCTTAGGTTACTGGTTTCTTTCTAGTCCTAAAAAGAAAATTATAAAATGCTGCTCCAAAACAAGGCCTAACAGTTTTCTGTGAAGGCAGCATAAAATATTTCTGGTACACAGTAGGAGGGCAGGTGGCCTGTGGACATGGTTTGCTTGTAGGTGGCTCATGGAGGGGTGAACAGGTTTCGAATAGTCCGGGCTAAAAGTAGCTTGCCAAACTTGAATACAGTGTTGTAAATTGATGGTGTGTATCTGTTTCCTAGTAATGGCTTAAAATTCTTGATTATAAAGATACTGCTTTTAATTCACATACTAACCTGTGTCTCTGAGCTACAACAAGCATAATTTTAGAAGTCTGTATTCTTGAAACAGCTTATCAGTTTCTACTGCAATAAAGCTTTTATTTTAGTATTTAAAAAGTTTTTCTGTAATCCAGAAAAACACTTTCACATTGCCTTTTGAATAGTGAAAATAAAGCCTCACTCTTAAACCTCTTATATCTTGAAGAGGTGTAGTGTGCCTATGTGTAATTGATATTTTTAATACTTTTGGAGACTTTTAGCAGAACAGAGTGCTGTCTTTTCTTTCCTTTTACAGGCCACTCTGTCACTCTCTTTGCCTGAAAAATGCTCTGTGCTTAAATCCATTCTTAAGACAAATATTTAGCAGATGTGTTTACCCTTTACTTCCTAGAAAGGAGCTATCCCGTATTTATTAAATTCTATCAGGTGGAGAACTTTTTCTCTTCTCCCTAAACTGCAGTTTTACTGGAAGGAAAACACTTCCCAGCTTTGGATTGTTTGCTTTTTTTTGTTTTGTTTTTGTTTGCTTAAATGGAATATTGTGTTCTGTGACTCAACTGCATTCTCCTAACTGCTGAGGGTGGTAGAGCGATTTCCAATGCATCGCTGCCCCCTCATTGTAATTCCCAAAGTGCTTCTGGTTCAGGTTCACTGATGTGAATCAAACTTTTTTTTTTCCCCTTCTCCATTCATGATATGGATGGAGGAGGGGGAGGGCACTAACTTGAAATGGTAAACAGGCCTGACTTGTTTTTAAACTTCTAGGTTTAGGCAAAACTGAGCTCAGGTTTTATGTTGATAATGATGATAAAAAGAATATAAGGTCCTGATTTTTAATGCTGGAAGTTTAAGGAGGTCATTAGCAAAACAGTTTCATCACAAAATTGTTACACAATATTGAAGCAAGCGGTTTGCAGTTTTGATTACATGAATCTGAGTCATGAAATTTTGTGCTAGGAGTACAGAACACCAAAGCTACTTCAAACAGGGCTTAGCTAATGTATACCTTGTTATTGGACCTTGTAGAAACTGAGGAGGATAATGAGAATGGGGCGGTAATAAACTGCATAATGGATCCTGTATAATACGAGTTTCTTCAGACTTAATTAGAAATATTAAACCTGCAAAGATACCCTGGACTCCAAAAACAAAACAGACTGTTCAGAGTAAATGTAATGTTCAGCTTAATATCAACCCACCTATTTTACACCCACTCTTTAATCTTATCTCTACCTGATATTCTAACACTATGCTAAGATATTATTTCAGAAGTTCTGTAAAGTACAGGATTATAATTTAAATGTTCCTCACCTTTTTAATCTCCTCCTGTGCTAGACTGGGCGAGTGTGTTGTGTACACTCTGGGGAGCTGAGAGGAAGGAAAACAAGTCCAGCTGTAAAGCAAAACCTGTGTTCCAAATTGTCCAGATCCTTTATGGTAACTTGCATACTTCAAATGCAAAATCTGGAAGAATATAATGAACAATATGCACTTTGAGAAATCCAGAAGCTGGAAGTTTTAGCTATTACTAATATAGTAAGTTACAGTTTACAGGATACCAGGCAAATAACTGCCCCTTTTGGGTTTCAGACTAGTGGTTTTTAAAAGTTTGCTTCAAACTGAGGCTCTTTTGTAACGGCAGAACGCTTAAGGCACGGGCCCTTTTAAAAATAACTTGAAGAACCCTACTGAAGCACATCCAAACGCTGCTGTGTATCCTACATCCTTGAAGTAAAGCCGGGATAATAATTCTTAAACAACCCCCCCCCCCCCCCCAAAAAAAAAAAAAAAAAAACAAAAAAAAAAAAAACACAAAAAAACAAAAAAAACCCAGACACTCCCCCTCCCCATTTTAATCTTGCTGTAACAGATGCCACTTTAACAGTCTTGAGTGACTTACAGCTATGCTTAAAAATACCCAGGGCACCTTTCTCAAGTAGTATATGAGCTGCTGAAGGCACAGCAGATTTTTGCCGTGCAGCGTGGGAGCAAGCTAATTGTGACATATTTGACCAAGAATCAGTTGGGTTTTACTTGTGCTTGGGTGAGAAAATCCGAGACAAGAACGTTCCCCTGCCATTGAGAGAGGACGGTTACTTGTAGTCAGTGTTGAAATACTTTTGGAAATGAGCTTTCCAGACTCTCAATCCATAGTTCCAGCTGATGGTCACATATATCTTTTTTGGAAGTCTAGAACTTTCTGCTTGTAGCTGTCTTATAGGTTGAAGCACTGCTGCAGGACGCGGGGAGTTCTGGGACTAATCCGGTACTGATTCAACTGCTTTTTTTTTTTCTTTGTTTAGTATTTTGGTGAAATCCTAAATGCATTAGTACCCTTTTCGTCTGCCCTCTAAAACTTCACGTTTTCCCCTCCTCCCCGAAGTCTGAGGGCCCCTTGTTCCCCCCGTCGCGTGGGGTGGCAGGTGGGAGAAGCAGAAGGTGTGCAGTTACTCAGTCCATCCAGCGGCCGTATTCCAGCCCAGGATTGCCGGGGTGGTTTGTCACTAGGTATTTCTTAAGGGGTTTTTGTATGTCCAGCGGCATGTCGGCAGTAGGTGGAGTTTGGGGTTGTTTTTTTCTCTGCATATGCTCTTTTTTTATGAAAGGATCTTTAATAAGTTTTCTTCATATTGATTGCTGGGGGGAGGGTTTATACCTTGAGGTTTTGCGTGGTACTAAAAAGAGCTTATAGTACCGTGTTGTACCTTGGTGTGTGTTTGTGTGCTCTGTTTGTGGATCTGTGGTGCTCCCAAAAACAAGCTGAATGGTGTCCAGTGTGTTGATTGAGCAAACAAGTTTGTTTTTCTGATCTGAAGCAGGAAACAAACTCTACAATTTTATTTTAAGTACTGTTGTGATCAAATGCGGCATTCTTCAACCCAAAGGAAAATGGAGTGATACAACTGAAAAGGAGGTGAGAGACAAGCTTTCTGGAACCTGGGGATGTATTATTACTGCTGTTTTGTCCTAAAAATGTGGTATTATCTTATGACTCATCCTTACACGGTACGTAGTGACTTGGCTGGAGAGCTGTCCTATGGGCCACCCTGCAAATTTGCCGTTTGGCTTTTTTTTTTTTTGTGTGTTTAGCTTTTGCATATTAACAACAATCGGAAGATCAAGTTGCACTGTTGTCTTACAGGTTAAAGCAGTGACTAGGGGACAAGGAAAAACTATGTTCTAGTTTTAATCAAGCCCTGCATCTCCGTAAAGGTCACTCGGCTTAGGGATGGTTACGATTTAGCTGAGAACCTTGATGAACAGGGATTTGTGACATACTTGAGGGCAGTGGGAAGACAAAGGTAAATTAGCCTGACTCATCAAAGGCATTTCAGAGGTGTTGCCGAGTATCTTATCTAAATGATCTTGAACATATAAGTGTTTGGATTTGTGGAGATTTTGCTTCAGGTGTAGCATTACCCCAGGAACAGCAGTATAGTAGACTGTTAGCAAGCATTTTCTGCCCTGGTTAAGTCATGAGCTGTATCTTAAGGGGTAAAGGTTGCACATTTCAAAACATCATTGTGCTGTGAACTTAGCTGTATGGTTGGATGCGAACAGTTCAGACTGCTCGTGTGTGCGTGCAGACGTGTGTGTTGTGTGCCAGTGATTTGTGAGTTAAGCGTAAGAAAGGGTTTTTGAAAGAGATGGCTTATACTGAAATCAATGTAGTTAAGATTTGGCTGTAATTCCAGGGTGACGATACAATTTAATGTGACTCAAGAAAATTGGAAACTTTAAATTACTACTAAAAGGTGAATAGCGCTTGTGTTCACTGTATAGCATATGTATGTTATGAACTTGTATAAATATCAAATTGAATTATTATTTAGGGCATAAAATAGGTAAGAATAGTGTTCCCTTTTTGCTAGGGCGTGAAAGGCTCATAAATATGCTACCTACTTGGAGAAAGGTTTCCCTTTTAGTAGAACAGGATTTTGTGGAATGACCGAGGATATCAAAGTGTTTTTTTCTTCTTCTGAAAATCATGGGAAATAATACTGAAAGGTGCGCAAGAAACCTGGTAAAATTTGCTTCTAAATTTATGGAGGCACTAATGAATGATACCCTCCTTCCACAGGGAATAGTGTGATTCTGTTCCCATACTCAGGCCAAGCCAGCTTGCTTTATTGTTTATGGCTCTTGCTGAAGAGCCGAATTTGCAGTATAACTTTTTTTGATGCTGGATAGCCTGGGACTGAACTATTTTTTGGGAACTAGTGCTTCTTTTCACACAGATCTCGTAGGCTACCAGCAGTTCGGAGAGTTCTTAGTGACAGCAGCGAAGCAGATGTGTCATTAGATAAATGAGAACCTATTGCATGCTAGACCAAGAAAAACTATTAATGTGAGCCACGTGATACCTTATTTGTATGAAAACCCTGTTTAAGCTACTGACAGGCATTGGCGTTTCTGCGACTTTTGTGGCACCTTATCGACAATTGAGCTAAAATGGCCAAGACGAACCAGCAAATGGCACAAAAAGGCTTCTCCTTGAGTCTGGGCACCTTTGGTTTCCTGGTCTAAGTCACTGGAGCCTGTTTGCAGGTGGGTTGGCCGAGGGCATTCTTCAGCACAAGTTGGATGCGGGTAAAACTTCCATCACTACGGATGAAGGAACATACTTTAAGTTCTGTAAATCAAAACCAATAAAGTTTAAGTCTAAACCAGTATGGGTTAGAGGGCCAAAAAGGTACTGTTTGCTGTATGGAATTCTGTTGTATTTTAAGTTAGCCTGTTAGAAACATTTGTAAGCTGTTTAAGTTTTCAGTAGTAACATCCACTGTTGAGTTCAAACTTTCAGAATATTTGCTTTTGTTATGTGAGACACTTTGGGAGGTATTTGCCATCTGTATTTAACTCTGTGGTGTTTTTCTTCTGGGGTGGGTGGGTGGGTTTTTTGTTTGTTTTTAGAACAAGATGTTTTTAAATTGCAGATTGTGGTGAAAAGGAAATCAGTTAGAAATGAGTTGAAAAAAAGGAACAGATTTGGTCTTGAGGTCATTCAGACGATATTACGACAGCGAGTCTGTTAATGACAGCTTGTAGCTCCAGCCGTGATCTCTACTCTACTCGTTGTAGAACCTGAACAGGTAGGCAGGATGGAGGTCCCCTGCCTGCACCACGCCGCAAATGTAAATGTGTTGGTCCCTGTCCTAAGGAGCTTACAATTTAAAAGATGAAACTAAAGAGATGGATGAAACTTAATGCGCTGGGGTGGAGAGTAAGATAAGGATCAAGGCTGCTATCATTGGCAGAGTGAAGATAAGAGTCGGCCTTGCAGAGAGATAAAAGGCTGCCTGAGAGCGGTTGCAAGAGAGGAAGCTGGTAGAGGCACTTGGAAGGGTATGCACATGGCAGGGAGCGATGGAAGGTAGCGAGCTATAAATACAGTGGTTGTAATGGTTTAAATGACTTGAAAAGGATGAGGTAAATGTCAGAACACTGGCCAGGATATTAATCTTGGTAAGAGGAATGTGGGCCAACATGTATCTCCCAAGTTAGGAGCATGTCCCAATGTTTTTCTCCCTTTTAGATGTGGAATGTGATGATTTTTTTCCCCCCTCTTTTTTCCTTTTTCCTTTCTGTAAGTTAGCTTTCCTGCAGCCATGTGACTGATAGACTTGGTGCAAGCAGGGGTGCAGGAATGTGTGCCGGAGCACAGGATCACCCTGTGCAGCATCCCGTGGCAGTTAATGTTGCATGGACCTGCATCCTCTGTGAGACTTTGCTCCAGAAGCAGCCAGGGTGATGGAGCTGCCTTGGCATTACTGCTGGTTCCGTCTTGGTTTTGCAGGTGGCACCTCTGGGTTTCAGGCAACCTTCTAGCATTGGGGAGGAGGCAGCAGTGTGGTTTGGGGGATATATTCACCTTTAGGATTCGTAAGCAGGGTGTCAGAGCATTTGGGGTCCAACTCTAAACTGGGAGGTCTGGATGACACCCGCTCATCACTGCTGCGGTGCTTTCAGCTGCTTGAAAGCAGCCTGCGGGAGCTGGAGTGCAAAATGATACCTTTGACAGGAGAAAGTTATTTTCTTTCTGTGTCGGTAGATCAGGTTGACCAGATGCTGTAGTGGTTGTGGGCGAGCCTGGAAATGGTGGCAGCAGCGAGGCTTGATTTGCTGTTGAGGGTATAAGTGATTGAAATATTAATGTTGATGTGTTCCACAAGGTAAACACTAAACAAGGGTTTCACACTGTTGATTGAAACTTGTCTGTGTGTAGACACAGTTTAACTCTGCCCTTTGTGAGCTCTGGACTGCTGCTGGAAGCTGGAGGCCCTGTCCTTGGCTCTTGTGCCTGTGCTGTGATTTGAGAAGACCTTGCTTCACGCATGCAATGCAATCTGAACCTTTCTTCGGGTATCCTAATGTTAACGCAGACTCAAAACTGGTGTGTGCCACTGCTGTGTGTGGTAGCAGATGGTGGCTGGTAGCAAAGATATTTTTTTGGTGCAGGCGCGCATGGGCAAAAGGTATGGCTGAGGAGGGTGTAACTGTTTGGGTCTGTGCCCATGTAGTAACTTTTTGCCTTTGACAGTCATTTATGGCAACAGAGGTGAAAGAAAAAGGTAGTGCCGAGTGCTTTCAAACGTCGATGGCTAAAGTGGTTGGGAAGAGCAAAGGGATGAATTAGGACAGGTGAAACTTTCTGTAGAAAGGAAGTATCAGGAAGGGTGACTTGAAGGGTGGGGAGCTGGTTCATTAGTCATGAGTGACACTGTCCTTCTTTCTCTTAGTTGTGTTCATAAGAATAGTTTTGCTCACTCCTGCTGAAGACCTGTGCCTGGGAGCAGACACCACCCAGCAGAGGAAGAGCAGGGCAGGCGTATATAATACCTCCCCACAAACATACGCCCAGCCTCTGATTTTTTTTTTATTGTTGTTTTTTTTCCAGCTTGGGGGATTTCCTGAGCCTGATGTAGTTTGTCTGTTTTATAATCCTTTATGGTTCTTTAATCCAAGTACTTTTCCAATCTCTCTATGATCCTGTGTAAACTCCTTGTATCCACAGCAGCCCGCGGTCAGTCAGTACACGCTGCATGCAGACCTCTCTCTGTCTATTTTGGACCCTGCTCCATACTGGCTTTGTTTGGCAGCCCCTAGTTTGTGTATTGGAAGAGATAACAAACCCTATCTTTTCTTTCCATGCCGCTTAGGATTGTGTAAATGCTGTATGCTCCTCTGCCGTGCGCTTAGCCAGTGTACAGTCAGCGGCTTCCTGTACTGCGCACAGCAGGGACCTGCAATAGAATTTTTTTTTTTAAATTTCCTGATACGTCCTAATACTTCTCTGCAGGCTGAAGGGTCCTTGTTACCTGGCTGTTGCTCACAGCGAAGCTGTTTCACACCTTTCATGAGTTTTTCTGCACTACTCTGAAACTCTCCCAGTTATTCCAAGTCCTTCTTGAATGAGGGAACCAGGGCTGTGCGTCCTGTTCAGCACCGGTATTTGACGTGGCTGTTTTCTTTCCTATTTGTTTCCGGACAATTCTTAACATCCAGTTTGCAGCAAAAAAGCACAGGCAGGAAATATATTCCTCCCTATTGGCACTTCGGGGTTCCTGACCTTTGTCACGAGAGCAGAGTGAGCAGGTGGTATTGTCAGAAGCCACACAAACAAGATTATTTTTTTTGGCTAAAATTTACCCATGTTTCCTGCAGCTTAGGAGGTCAGTCGTAGTATCTTACACGCTTGCCGTGAGAGCGCTTTTGAAAAAAGCAGAACCTTTTTTTCATTCTTCTGCAACATGAAAATCTGAAATTTTGAACTTCTCTGTGTTTTTAAGTGGAAAGAAGTTAATTTTCAGTATTGTTTCCTATATTGTAATAGAAGTTTAATTTTAAAAAACCCAGACAACCAACCAAAAAACCAAACCCCCCAAAACCCCAACAACTTCTTGTCAAGCTGTCGGGTACAATTTGAGTTGGTAGTAGGGCCCTGCTAAAAATGCATACAAGTTTCCTAATTCTAGGAATAGTATCAATAAAAGAGAGGAAACTGGGGAGTGTGCATAAGGGCTTCCTAGAAACCACACTGCTGCTTATTAAAACAGAAAAAGAAGCCACTGTTGCAAAAGATAAGGCATTTCTGCAAAGTGAATAAAAATTATCTTAAAGCATGGGAGAAGTTTTTGAGCTCATGGAATTGCTAAGCACTAAGAATAGCGGAACCATGTTTTGAATGAACAATTGTGGATAAAAATTATTTGTAAAACTAACTTTGTCTTCTAAATTTTAGAAATACAGCTTGAGGAGGGATCTAATTTACTGGGATGTGCTGTTACCAGTCACTGTGCTCAAATAGTTTATCCAGTGAAAAGGGGGTCGTGTAACAGGGTTTTTTAAAACAAATTTTGCCTTTTTTTTTTTTTTTTTGCTTGTGGAAAGTCAGTAAAATTGTAGATACAAAATATATTCATTAGCTCAGTTCGAACATCATTAGTTTGTTGTTGAATGAAGAAAGTATGTGAAATATGTGCTTAACGGTAAGCATGTAGTTTAACGCCTTTCCCAAATACGGATATCTTTCTGTGTCGGGGCCTTGTTTGGGTTGCCCAGGTACAGCAGCTGCATATGCAATAGCCACAGTAAATGTGTCAGTTTTTCTGATTTGTATTTGTAGACTTGGTGTCTGCGTGTGCAAATTAAGAAGGAATTCTGCTTTTCTCAAATAACTCCGCTTGCCTCTAGCAAGGTCTAAAGCTATGCCATTAAAATAAGAACTTGAAGAAACAGGACAATGACATAGGATAGTAACTGTGTATTTGGTAAGATTTGGGGCACAAAAAATTTCTCACTAATTTGTGAAGAATGTATTTGGGCAAATTACCTCCCTCCCCCCGACCTGCATGCCATCCGGAAGGCTTGGAATGGAATACATTGCAGTCGTCCTGCCCCGTCCCGGTGGCGTGAATGAAATGCTTTTGGACGTGCATGTTGTGTCCTGAGGTGGTGCTGGGATTTGGTGCTTTCCTGAACAACAGGAATATTGTCTGGCCGTGTGCACAAGACAGTCTAGGGCTGTTCTGCTGCTTTTGATCTGCGTAAGATTAATTCCGATTTCCCCCTAACCTGAAGTTCAGGAAATGGAGAACTTCAGTAGTGTTCTCCAGAAAGCATTAAGCTGTCTTAGTCTTTGACATGGAGATTTTAATCATTTAATTATCTTAAATTAATATCTTCTGTAAGCAAAGCTTTTATCCTTTTAGGAATCAGTTGCACAATTATGTCAGTAAAAGTCTTTCCTGTAAAAACAGATATTATTTAGGGTGGATTTCTTTGAGAGAATTAGGATATGTCTGCTATGTTCTTAAAACCTCTCGGTTTGTTTCAAAGTGGCCTGACTTGTACGACCTTAATAATTCAGATGCAGGAAATGAAGTGTAAATTGGATATATTCTCATCGGATACATTTTCAAATGGAAGACACTGGGTTTGCAGTCTAATGGATTAAAACTAATCTAATCCTCTGCCCCTAGTTTTTATAAAACTGTAGGTGAATTTTGTATGGAAAACTTGCAGAGCACTTTCTTAGCGTGTTCCCTGATTTTCAACAAAACATTTTAGAGCAATGGCATACTGCCATCCTATTTTAAATATTTGCCCTCTTAGTTTCTCTGCTGCCCTTGCGATCCTTTTCCTCTGATTGTTTGTTCCTCAGAAAGATTGGGACAGCTGTGTGTAGTTTTATAGTCTGATCCCATCTCAAACTGATGAATTTAAATAGAATTTTGTAATGAAGATAACGTTGTTTTAATTTTCTGAGCTTTGCTTATATATTTTGAGAGGTGATCTGTGAAAACGTTTGGGTGCTTTCTGGACTCATCTTCCATATTGAACGTTCATAGGAAGTTGAATTTGTATTGTTCTCAGTATTCTGAAGCAGTAGAACTCAATTTTGAATAAAGGCTGAGGCTTTTGTGTAGAATCTGTTAATGGAGCTGAAGTTTGAATAAACAGAAAAGCCCAGCGTAGGGTGCTGTGAAAACTACTTAGAATAGGGTATTTCTAGGCTGCTTCAGAAGTGCAGAGGTGGTTTTGAGCTCAGGTTTTTGCTGCTTGTTTTGTTGTAATGATCAGTTATCAGAGATGATTTTTTTTTTGGTAGACGGAGCAGATTTTCTTGGAAGAGCTCATGACACTCTGGGAACTGCGGCGTGTTTACGCTGCAAGTGAAAGTTATCTTCAAACTTGTCCTGTCTGATCTGGCCACTGAGTTTCATTTGGTGGCATTTGTTTTGAGAATGCCCAGGGACCGATGGGCTACTTTGTGAGCATTGTTCCTCTCTCCCCCGCTAGTTTGCATCTCATAATTTATTTTCCTTTTAGAAGAGCTGTTTGATCCATTTCTCTGACAGCTCCCCTTACTGTTCAGTGTTGAGTCAAGTACATTTATATGGTATCTGTAACGAAATGCTAATCTGGTGTTTATTGTTGATCAGCAATTCTCGTATTTTTACTAATAACATAGAAAACTCTTGGCTGATGAATCTGCCGTTACGAAGACTGAAATAAGATCATCCAGCTTCACAGAAGCTGTGGTGTTTTCTTTGAGCACTTCACGTCCTCCCTAGGTTTACCCTCCTCTACTGGCTAGTCGAAAGATGGAAGCAGATCAGGTGCGGGAGAGAAGAGCCACCAAGGAGCTTGAGCACTCTTGCAACCTCCCTAAATAAACCCACGTCGCTTCCTAAGGATCCCTCTGGTGAGGAACCACAGAGGTGGACATCCACAAAATAGCTCCGGCTATCAGCAGCGCAACAGACATCGGCCTTGTTCTCACTTACGTTAAACCCATTTTACGCCTCTTTGACTAATAACTTCCCTCGTGGTGTATGTGCACGTGTGGTGCTCTCACACGGCTGGGTACAGGTGCCTCTATATAAACAAAACCAGTGCTCTGTTGACACCGAGGTCCCTGCTCGGTGCGGGGACTCCCTGCAGGCAGCCGTAGCGCTAAAACGTGAGACGCAGTTCGGCGGGTGGCTCGGCGCAGATCTGCCTGGGAGGATGTTGGAGGGGGGAAGCTACATCAGCTGGAGCTCCTACAACTTCACGGTTCAGAAATCAATATCAGGGCTTGGGACCGCGCCTGCACAAACTGTCCCTGGCTCTGCCGGAGACCCCGCTCGCCCCAGGACGCAGACTCCACTGGTCGTGACGTGGGATTTCTTTGATGTCTGGAGGCTGGTGGTGGGTGACCTGCGGGCCCTTCTGCCTGTGGTCCTGCCGTGGTGAGGAACGGACTCCTGAGTGCCACCCTCGCGGACGGTGGGCACTGCGGGTGCTTTGTGGGAGGGGTCTTGCAAGACCCCAGTCTTGTCCTAGATTCCAGAGGGGATTTTTTTTTTTAATGTGGTCAAGTTTCACAAGTTTTTTTGCCTTTTCTGTCTGATACTGATATATATGTTCACATACATACATATATGCACACATATCAATTTATATCTGGATCTATCTCTATATATCCATATCTGTCTCTCTCTATATAAATGCTTGATGCTTTTATCCCAAAAAAGAGCCGATGACTCAGGGCACCAGCCGGCTGTACTGCTCCAACTGCAGCACTGAAATTTTCAGCTTTAGCAAGGGGATTAGAGAAGCGGTGACAACCAATAACTCCATGTCTGGAAGACTCAAGGCTTTGTGAGACTGTTATCAGCTTGTAGGTAATGTTTATGTTAAACTCCCTTACGCTTATTTACAGTTCCCACAACTCTGTTTTAGCTAATAATGAAGAGGAAACGTGCTGAAGTATAGTTTATACTCATGGGGAGAAGGGGGCACAAACTAATGAGGTCTTGTTTAACAAGCACAGAGTTTTGGGAAGTGGGGATGCTGCAGGGAGGTCCTGAGCTTGCCTTTACGCTGGTGTGAAACTCTGGATTTGAGCCAGGACATCCAGGGAGTTCATAAGCCAAAGTGAAGCTTAGCTGAGGATACTTTCCTCTGGTTTCTTATACATTAATCTGCGTTAGTGTGGGCTCTGAGAGTTACCTGGTGAGCCTGCTTTAGAACTGGCTATCATGCTGCCTTCTGAGTTATGCCAAGCTTGTTCAAAGAATCAAACGTATGAGTTACGCAGGGTTTTTTTTGCTTAAGCTCTTCCCCTTCCCCTCCAAGTACCTTAAATGTAATTTGGCATAAGTTTATGAAAGTTTTCAAAAAGTTTTAGGTATAAATACTGAGTTCTGCCACATGAGATTGATTCAAACGAACTGGGCCTTTGCTCTTCAAAAAGTTTTGGGGATATGCTTGGAGAGATTAGAATAACTTGTCCAACAGCTTTCAGGTGTGCCTTGTGTGTTAGGCGTGGAGGAAAAATGTCCTGACAAAAGCAGAGACAGTTTTTGAAGTTCCTTTTATGTAAGCTTATAGGTCCACAGCAAGGAAGGGGTGGGGGATGCTGGTAAATGTTAATTTTTTCTGAATATAAGTTTAATTTAGAAGCTTTAACTGTTTTAATGTTTGACTTGCATGCGTCGTTGAGGTGTGATTCATTGCAAGCTGTGGTGCATATTTTCATCCTTTGGTCCTACAACAAAATAATACTTTTCTAAAGAGGGAAACTATTTCAAAAATAATAGCTTCACTTGGCCTTTGTGAAAACAAAGCCATCGCTAACCACATCACGCTCTGTGTGTAACAAGCAATAGCTTTTTGTAGTGATCTTATGATGTCTGTGAAATAATACAACTGGAGATTCTTGAGTTGCGGATGTATTTTGGCTGTCTCTTCCTTGAATTGTGGAAAACCAAGTTACTGTATTTTTGAAATCACTACGTATTTGAAAAATGAAACTCAGCAACCCGGACGTTGGTGTGGGTTGTGTAGGGGGAAAAAAGGGAGTTTTCTTTGAAGCCGAAGGACCCCTCTGTGCTTCTGCACTGCTTCCAGCCCTGCCGTGATCTTTGCTTCTCTGCCTCTCGAGCAGTGGGCAGCCTTTGCCGAGAGCTGGGGCTGTCCCAGCTGCGGTGGTAGGGGCAGGGCTGCTCCGTGCAGCTCTCTGGGCTTTGGTCTTTTTTCTTTTCTTCCCTTTCTTTTTCTTTGGAAGGGACAGTATTTTTAGCTGGACAGAAATCACAACTTCTTTCACTTAGGGTGGAGTTTGTGTGTGCATACTTTATGATTGGTTATATAAGTAAACATACAGGTTTGCATTGTTATACATAATGCTTGCTTGTTCTTTAGATGGTCACATTTTCTTTAGCATGTTCCTGTGGTAGAGGCAGTGAAGCACTACACTTTCTTTAGCAATGAGATTTAGCTGATTTCTTTGTGACCCTGCAGAAGAGCATGGGCAGGATTAAGCTCCAGAACCCCTTCTTCCATTCCAGCGGGCCATGCTGCCGTTGCCGTGCTTCGTAAGGAAGTATTAACCCGTATTGCAGTTCTTCTCGACGGCAGCAAGCTCTCCCAGAGCAGCGGGGGAGCTCGTACTGTGTGGCTTTGAGGGGGGAAAAAGTAGACTACCTTTCTGTATGTGGTGTTTTCTGAAGGCTAAACCTCTTACGCTAGCTGTCGTTTCTCAATGAGAGCGACCTGCTATTGCCTTTTTCCCCGTAATGCCAGGAAATGGATCCCGCAGACACGTACCTCGAACCTTGCAGAGAAGGTGACCAAAGCCACCGGGTTGGCAGTGCCCTCAGTCTTGGCCGACAGCACGGTCCGTCAGGGCTGCGAGGCAGCGTAACCCAAGGGTTTGGCCGATAGTACCCCTGCAGGCTGAAAATTAGTGTTCACACAAGCTCTGTTGGGAGCGGAAGGGGTTTTGTAGTGAGCTGAAAAGTGACTTTTTGTATGTTCCTCAATTTGCGTTCACACCCTGCAGAAAGCGTTCGCTTTCACCAGATTTTTCCGTGGCAGGAACCTTTTGAGTCGCTCTTACCATGGCATGTGCACGGCTAATTGCAGAGCTGGCGTTCTGCTTCGAGGTCCTCCTCTCTGTTTCCATTTCTGCTTTGTCAACTGACTGTATCTTCCTGTAATACATGATTATATTTCTTCCCCCCCTCATTTTACCCAGCACTTTGTATTTTGCCTTTTCCAGTCGGTTTGAAGCCACTGGTTTTTGCCGGCAGCAGTGAAGGTTGCCGCCTGCCATAGCTACGCGCTTTTGCACCGCGTGTTGCCTTGTAGTGAGACTTCCTTGAAAAAGGGAAAACTGTACTCTTAGGTGTTTCATATCATAACTAAATTAAGCTTTTTCCTGAAAAGTTGAGGGCAGGGCGCGCAGCTGTCGTGACTTGCCACTCCTTGTTTGGAGCTGGAGTTGCAGGGAGTGTTTATACTGCAGCTCTGTACCTGCTGCGAATGGGAGTGTTCGCCACAACCTTAATTACATCTGGGTGAACAGAACTGCTCTGCATTCATCCTGCGCTGCGTGCTTAGTAATAGCCTCTGCTATGCGCATCGCCCGTCGCGTTGAGAGGATCGAGATCTCGTTAAGTGAAATATTGATAGCGAAATAGGTGATGGGTAGCTGTAAGCTTTGATGCTTCCCACGGCGCGTGGGCTGGCAGCGCGGTGCTGGCGGCGGTCCGAGCTCCTGTCCAGCGTCCACGTGTCAGCTCTGTGGTTGCAGCGGCTCTTCGGTGCTTGCTCCAGACTTCGTAGCTCTTCCCGATGGCTGAGGGTTTCCGAGCGCGGTATCATCTGGTAGGGCCCCCTCCCTCCGTGAGGGACCCGTGTTCTGCAATCAGCAGCTGTCACTTCTGCAATGGATAAGCTCCATGCATTCTCCTCACTAGAAAACAGTTTCTTCCAATATGACTTGCATTTAAAATGTCACTGACTTTTTTTTTACCCCCCCTCCTTTCTAGACTGACTGCATTGCCATGGAAACCATTGTTGGAAGAGAAGACTTTTCTGCTGGTAACTCCAGAAACTGTGTGGTGCTTTTGGAAGCAAAGCTCAGCTCCAGCCGGCTACTTTCATTTCCACCAGCACGGACATAGACACACATCCTTTTAATTAATTTTTTCATAGACATCAGCTCTCTACAGTTGAATTAATTTGAATTGAGATTTTTTTTTTCATAGCTGTGCTTTGGTGATGGAATTTGGTCTTTCATGTCATATCTATTTGGGAGGCAGTGTGAATGCTAATAGGAGATCCCTGTATGCCCCTTCCTTCCTCCTGCCTCTCCCATTAATTTCTTTTTTTAATTTATATTCTGAGAAGTCAAAGCTGGTTTCTGATTGTCTGTTTAACATGGGTTTTGCTTCTCTGGTACATTAACAAGTGTTTAGCTTAAAACATGTATCGTTTAGAAATATTTTGGCAGTTCAGGATTTTTTCAGGTGGCTGGGTGGAAGGAGGGAGGGAGCGGTGCACGTGAGCTTGAGGGGTGAACCCGTGGGACTGAACTGGTCTGAGGAGGAGAGACCTCTTCTGCCTCTATTTTTTTTTTTAAGGTTTTGCTTTTATGGTACAAGAGGTATTTCTTGATCATAGGCTAGAATATTTTAAATCAAATGTCTGTCAGAGCTTAAACTGATTTTTTTTTTTCTCAGAATTTCGGTATGTACAAAGTAGGATTAATGGGCTGGTTGTCTTGTAGATTGTTTTTGTTCTTACCCTCAAGATACTTGTTTATAAATACGAATTGTGTAAAATGAGGTTTTTGTTCATGCATTCAAAAGGAGAACTGCAGAGTCGTATCCAGCGTTTGTGACTTCTGCATTATATTTGTCAGCTGTAGCTTTTTAAAGGGAAACCACCCTGACTGATCTTACTTTCAACCAAAGCCCCATTTTTAATTTGGGACTATTTTTGTTCTTTCTTCCTGGCATAATGGGGGGAAAAATGTAAAATGTTGGCTCATCAATTGTCTTTATCCCACTTACAGAAAGGCGAACAATGACTATTTGACGTTTTTAAAATAAGCCCTGATTCTTCTGCAATTTAAGTGCTTCGCTCTTGTACTGAATTTTTTTTTTGGTTGAAATGAATTTAGGTTTTTAACACTGCTATGAACTTAAAGAGCATGACACTAGTCGTTGGTACATGCAATGTATAATAAAAGGCACTGACGATAAATAAAGGGTTTAGAAGTGGTACACAAATCCTCATGCTGTACTGCACCACACAGCTGGTAATCCTCTACCTTGTATATTGTACAACTGATTTGTCAGGCTGCCTCACCTCTAACATACAACCTTGAAATTGCTAGTACAGTTGTTATATAACAAATTAGACACTGTCAACGTTGATTGCTCGGTGATGTGTACCCAAATCTATTTTTGAGTAGTATTAAAATGTACATGTCACTAAAATATGAAGATTTTTTTTTGGAAACACGGTACCAATCAGTTTACGCAGTGTCTAGTGACAGGAAAAGCTGTTGGTACAGGGTTTAAAAGCACAGATCTGTTTTTGATTCTGGAAGAGAAGTTTTAAGTTGGTACAGTTACTTGTTGCTGCTAAACATACACTAATTAAAACCACGACCACTCTTACAGACCATGATACTGTCTTGCCATATAGCTTTTGTTTGGTCTCGTAAATTAATAATGCAATATGTAGACAGCTTTTTATAAAGCTTTACATCTTTTCTAAGAAATCAAAATTTGGATGAAGATAGTTCTAAACATTTAATGTGAAAGGAAAAGGTTGTTTTGAAGAAATTTGTTACACACTTATTTCGTATTAGATCCCTGAGGCTGCCATTGTACAATATACAGCACTGATTTAATAAATGCTGAATAAGTAAGTAAATGGGTAACCTCAAGTATAGTGGTACAAATACTAATAGGTACGGCATAATAAATATGCAATCTTTTTGAATCTCTTAGTTTACAGCAACTAATTTATTCAGTATTGTGCTGGAAGAACATTTTCAGATGATGTAAAACATATCACTATATATACTACCTTCCAGCTACCCGTTTATGCTGCTGTATAGTACAAAAATACCAATGATAGAACAATGTTTGTCCTGTAAATTTAATTTGATATTGGACAGTTATTGTCTGTAAAAACTAAAACATATATGGTTGAAACTGTTCATTATATTTGCTATTTCTGCTTCACAGATCTGTTTTAAAGTTGAGCTGATTGATCTGGCTTTGTCTTCCATTGTAAATATTGTTATGTTGTTTTCTTTGTAAAACACATCGCGTTTGCGGTTTTGGGAGACTGGCTTGAAGCTCTGTATAGTGTTTATATTTATCTGACTTGGCTTTCCATAGAGCTACTTGCAGTAAATACGTGTTCATGTAGCTCCGTGTCTGGGTTTTATTTTTAAACAAACTTCTGTTTTTTTCTGTCAGAAGTGCATTTCCTCCTGCTGCGGCTGCTTTCTTCTTAAAGTGGTTTTGTCATCCTATGTCCCTGAAGATTTGGAGAAGCTTTTAGCGTATTTCAGGGGAGCGATTCCCAGTCTGTCCAATTTTCTCTGCCACTTAGTGTAAAAGGTAACACAGAGGGAAACACCCAGAAGTTTTCTTTGTCAGAGATTCATAGTGCTGGTAAACAACTCAGTTTCTGAATGGAAAAAAAATAAATATATATATATATATATATGTCAGTGCCTGATACCTGATACTTTCTTTTTCTGCTTTAAATGCAGAAGACTGTGGCAATTTTTTGTTCATACCTTTTGTCCATGACTGGGTGTGGAAGTTTCATGATCAAAAAGTACTAGTCCTGGAAGGAATTTTTAGCAGTCTAGTATCAAATGGGTTCCTGTCTTTAGGACAGAAGGGAACAAGTATGGCTTGCTGTTGTAAGTTTTGCAGTAATACTTTGGTCTGATATGTGTTAACTAAGGTCTCGGTGCGTAGAACCAAAAACCATGCAGATAATCTCATACTTTCAGGTAATGCACCCACTTGTAAAAACAACTGAAGTTAGAAAATATCAGCAAAACGTAGTGCCTTTTCAAACCCCTTACTGACACGAAGGATATGTCAATAATTCGGTACAGAAAGTTTTTTTCATAGATGCGAGTGTAGATGATCTCCATAAATGTGGGTGATTACTGTGAAATGTCTTGGATTAGGCTTTTCTGCCTTTAAAAATACCTGGTTTAGTTCTTACCCCGTTACTCAGAACAGTGCATTAAAACAACTCCTGTAAAAGTCAAGTTTGCTGTAAGAATAGGGTTTTCCTCAAATAAACCAGCTCCCTTACTCAGGGCCTCATTTTATAGCATGTAGCCTGTATTGGGAAGAAAAAAGAAAACAGCGCTGCTCATACATGGCAGAAACAGCCCTACCAGCAGTAAACAAACAGTGAAAATTATCCAAACACTGTCAAGACTGTTGCAACAGGCTCACAATAACTGCTTTAAGAGACCTTGGACTGAATGTCTCATTGGATCTGAACTGGGCTAACTGCTTCAGGGATTTTTGGTTTTTTTTGGGGGGGTGGGGTGGAGGACATAGTTTTGCACTAATTTTTCAAAGCATGGTGAAAGCCCTCAATTAAAACCAGAAGGAAGGCAAGTTAGACTTCCTAGATGAATTTGAAGACAGGCACTAGAATACGTATTGAGGCTTTGTTGTGAAATACTGATGGACCTTGCACCTCACTGAGCAGTATGGTGCTGGAAATAATCGAATAACTGGGCAGGAATGGTTTGTAGCAGGAAGAAGGACCTTTTCATAGTTAGCAGGTAGCAATACAAGTTGTATTGCCTTTTTTTTTAAATCCCTGCATGCTCTTTTGGCTATTGCAATAGCATTCCCTCAAACATAAAGAGGTTTCTCCCCTCATTTCCTCTGAAGGGTTGTGAAGCAACATGTCTCGGGGAGAGCAGGAGCACTGAGCTTGCTGTATGTATCTGGGAGGTAAGAACTTCTCCCCCCCCCTTATTAAAGTAACACACCAAGCTCTGTTTCTTTGGTTTTCTTCTGAGTTACTGAGTTAATTTAAAACTTTTTCAAGAAGTGTTATGGTTATAGAGGACTGTCAGGAAATAGCGCTCGGTGGGCGCTGAAGCTGCCGGTTGCAGAGCAGCCTCAGCCACCCCTCTGTGTTCCACCCGTGGGCTATAGCGAGTACTTTTACTAAAGACAGCAGTTTGCCTGCTTTACTAACCAGTTACTCTTCACCTTGCTGCCAGCTGAGCTGAGGCAGGGGTCACCTGTCTGCTACAAATAGGTTGAGTTAATAATATTTCTTTTCAAAGCTAATAGTTCTAGATACTTACCCTATATTTTAAATGTAGAACTGCTCCCCTGAGCTAATCCCTGCGCCAGCTTCCCATTAGGAAGTGTCCTGCTTCCGCTCTCTTGTGCAATTTTCAGCTTGTGCTCCTAGTGGAAGTAGCCATAGCAGCAGCAGTATTACATGCCCAGCAACAGTGCTGGATTGTCTAACGCACAACTTTTCTGGAAGGGCCTCTTAAAAACGTGTAATGCTGCTCACAGCAGCGCGGTCCTAAATCTGGCAAAACGACCTTCCCTCCGTGGTGTCCCTAGGATGGCACTGCTGTATGGGTCAGGCAGCATACTGACTACAAAATAGTTAAGCTAGATATCAAAGCATATAGAAAATAATTGCAGAAGATCAAATTTTAGAACTCGAGCGTCTGTTGCTGCAAAATCAATGCATCGCCTTTTCAGATTCTAAAACTACATCGTAAAATAGGTACTTCCTCTACCCTTTGGTGGGAGAGATCCTCACTATAGAGGGGACTGACCTTTACAATAGAGGACAAAATGCTGCATGCTTAAGAGCTTCTAGCGCACAAGGTTTCCGTGTGGTAGTGTAGTTCCCTGTATAGAAATGTCGCTGCGGTGCTCTGAGTGCCCACTTTGCTTTATGAGTTGTACTTTGCAGAATTGTTTCAGGAGTTTAAAGCTCACCTTATAAATGAACTTGAGGTTGAAGGAAGCTTTTTCCTTTAGTCAAGGACTTACTCAGGTGAAGGAAGATACTGAAAAGCCTGTCTTGAGCCCAACTTTGTTCTTTAACACTAGAACAGCGTAAATCCAAGTTATGCGTAAGGTTACTGCTTTTAGGATTTGCAAACTAATATTCCTTTAGAAGGTTGCATTGTTGCACTCATCAGCCCAGTTGCAGGTGACAGTACACCATCTGCAGCAAGCTTACAAGGACAAGAACGGGGCAGCGAGCAAAGAAAGGTAACGCACTCCCCCTTCGAGTAAGCTTTTTTGGAAGTCCTTGCTGCATGCAGGCACTGCCAGGAGCGCGGTGTGTTCCTGGCCTAGTTTTCACAGCTCTGTGGTGCCCTCGAGTGGCTGAAGTGTGCAACTTGTTCCCACACAACTCAGAAATACAACTGAGTTCTCTTCCAGGTTCCTCCTGGAGATTAACTAAAAGAGACTAACTTTACACGAATAGTTAAGAGAATAAAATCTTTGGTTAAAACCCACCAAACTTGAGGAAAAAGAGCCTTAACTGTAGATGAAGAAGTGGTGTTCTGAGCCAGGTGGTGTTTAGGCTGTGTTGAAGACTATTTTAAGGCTGTAATGTTCAAAAGAGTTTTTTACTTTTTTAGTAATAAATCTGCAAACACAAGCTTTTACCTGTAGTTTAATATTTATATACTGATGGATAGCACCTAGAGGCCCCAACCGACATTTGAGCCCCCTCAATGTCTCTGCCCCAAAGAGCTTACAGTCTAAGCAGTCAAGAAGAAGGAGGAGAAAATAATAACCATACTTTCTTTTACAGGTCAGTAACACTGCTCCAACACAGGTCAAGTGATTTACCTGCTCTAAGGCACAGAATGTGTGGTGGGAATTAAAGCAACATCTGTTGAATCTCAGCTGCAGGTCTCAGTTAAAAGAAAGATGCTCCTTCCTCTCTAGACCACTTTTCTCTTAATAAAAAACGAGCCCCTTGGCAAGTCTCAGCCTGAAGCTGCTTAAGGTTCAGGCCTGTTCTCCAGGTCAGGGCGAGAGCTGCAGGAACAGAACAGAGAACGTACCTGTCAGAAGTGGAGCTGCTTCACATGTTTTCATTTTCTGTGGTCACCTCACAGGTTCGGGACCTAAAGCTGCCACAAGACTAGCTGTTCTGGGTGCTATCTGCCTTAGATGGGAATGGTGTCTCCTGTCTTTTCGCTTCAGTGGGCTTTGTTTTACATGCTGCAAGAGAAGCCCAGATCTTAGAAAGATGCACTGTTTATGCACTACTGGAACAAAGATGTTCTGCCCTTTCCCAGGTCCCCGCAGACGAACACTGCTTGCTGGTGAGCACAAGACAGGTGCTGGCGGTAGGGAAGGCTGGGAGAGCTCTTTCCTCTGGGAACTCCTTGCCCTTAGCATCCATTCTTCTGCTTTTTTGGGGACTAGGGAGAGGCTGCTGCGGTCATTGTCGGCTTCTGAGGCGCCAGCAGTAAGATACGGGCTTGTGTTTACAAGAAGAGACTTACTATTTTATTTCAGCTTTGGTAACAAGTTCTTGACTTGGAGGTAGCAGCAGGTTCAGTTTATTTCTATATGCATCAGCAAACAAAATAAAATGAGCTGAAGGATGCACATTGCTGAAGTGCCCGCTCTCTACCAACATACATAACTGCAGCTAATTGAAAGAAGATGAAGCTATTAATAGTTTGCATTTTAAACTAAAGAACTTCAGTGTCATACTTAGGTGAAAGCTTTTGAAATCAGCACCAATCTCATTGTATAAATCACTGCCACCTGGTCAGTCACCAGTCCTATGTCTTTTGGCGAACGTGCATAAACCAAGGAGATTTCTGATGCTCCGTGTTTACAATGATAACTGAAAGGTAAGAATGAATAGCCATTAGCAGATGAATTACTTAACACAGTAGTCAATAAACAAATACACTTCACCTGTATAAAGCAGTATGTTAATTCACAAGTTAAATTGTATTGATAGTCGAGGTGGCAATATACAACGAAAAGATTAAAGTGTCATCACTTGAAAAATAGTCTTGCTTTGTCAGGGAGCTCTGTTTATACATAAGGGTAAATGAAACAGCACTGACCACAGAAGCTGAACAGTCATGCGTACAAAAAGTGATCACTTTTCAGCTATTGCACAAGTAGTGACACTCTAAGACATACACAGTAGGATTCTTACAAAATGACATCAGAAAGACTGCATGCACCATCTTTCAAGGCCTTATGTGAACTATACGTACACAAGAGTCGCTGTATACTGTAAATACATTGTGGATGTGTATAAATTCACATAAGATTAAAAGATTAATTTGTAAATAGGAAAAGATCGGTTTCCACCAGCTTACGCTTTATTTTAACCAGAAGGTTTCTTAGCGTGTACACTATTTTGGATAAAATGCATGACACCACTTCAGAGTAGAGGTTTCATGTAAGCATAATCTTAAATGCATTGGTAACTGGATATTCCCAAGGAACAGGTTTTGTTAAACCAAACATTACTAAAATGTGAATGTGTCTTTTATTCAGAAAAGAAGGATATAGAATATGGCTAATAATTTCACATATTTTCACAAGATATAAAAAGAACCCTTTTCAAGTGGATTGGGATCTCTAAGCACAGGTAAAACCACTGATAGCATGGTGTACAACATTTAAAACCCTGATCAAAATGACTTCAGAATAATTGTGCATTCCCCAAATGTATCAGGTTGGCAACTGAGGAAGAAAATGAAATATTAAATGAATAAGTTGGCGTAAGAGGGGTAAATTCTCTCTGTACCACAAGTTTCATAACAAAATACTGCTGTATGTTTTCATTTTAGACATAAGCATTTTTATATCAGTCTGGTTTGTTTCTAAATGACTGAAAGTTCCAACTAAGAAGGTGTTTACACAATATACACATTTCATTACTTACAAAGAGAAATAAGCTTAAAATTTCATTTTAAAAACCTGGGATACAGTAGGGTTAGTAGCACCATGAAAAATGTTTTTCAAAACTGCAGTCTTGTTATTTTAAACATACTCAGTGCGTCGTGTTTTTCTTTATTCTCTTGGTTGATCAAAAAGGTGCCATTTTGGTACAGGGAGAGAAATGAAAAATTTCATCTTCTGATCCATTGTGAACCTCAAGTGTTCTTTTCTGTTTCCAAGAGGTCAATTCTTTCGTCTTAGTCCCGTTGTCGAATACGTACCAAACCACCCTTAGTTTGGCACATGAGTGAGGTACACGTGAATTTGCATGGTTAAAACAGTTTGGATTTGTTTTTTCTTTTCTTTCTGCACAGTAGCACCATTGTTGCAGCTGGAAGACAGTGCATCTTAGGAATTTTCAACTGTTTTATAAAACATTCTCCAAGACGTTACGTCTTCTTCATGCAAACTTGACAACGACTAATACGCGTCCTCAAGTCTCCAGCTTTCAGTGTCTCTGACTGAGGTTTACTGGTTGACAGACACAAAGGTAAGGTTAGGTTAGCTTTTTCTTTGCTCACAGAACTGTTCCTTTAAACTTCTACTTAATTCACAGCTTAGGATAACACTTAAGTATGTAAGTGGGGAATTAGTCCCGTGTTTGAGAGTTTTCCTTAAGAGTGGTCTTTCTGTACGGCTCCAACCCCAGGTGACAGACGCTCTCAGCACGCACAAGGCGTGCTAATCACCTACTTCAGTCTAGCGTATGGTGTAGCACAAATACCAAACCGAGGGGAAGGTGAATTTTGTGCACTCGAGACAGTATTTCTGGGGTCTTTGTTTGTAGCCTTTGGGTTTCTCAGTTGAAGGGTACTTCAACAACCCGTAAAAAATACTGCTACAGTGAGATTTGTACCTAAGTGATGGCTTTACCAAATTATTTATTTATATTCTGAAAGGGTAGGGAGGTGGGAGATGAATGTAACGTATTTGTGTAATATTCGCATACACAGAGTAAGTCCAATTCTTGAAAAGTTTCTTTCAAAAATATAGAATAAAAAAGGAAGTTGTGTTTATGTGAGACAGAAAATAGCAGAGCAGAAAACTCAAAGGTGTGTGGTAGTTGTTAGTAGGCAGTTTTCACTAGTGAATTACCAGTGAATTACCACTGATCAACCACCCTGAAAACTTAGAGTGATGACGATTTAATGCACATTAAGTATCACAGTTGTAGGTGTTACAACTTAGGGGCCGCTACTGCTATGAAAACAGTGCGCATTGCCAGCTCTGTACCACAAAGCTACGTTTTTCAATTTGGTGGCATTGGGAATATTTCTGAGGTTTTTATCAGTACACAAACAGGGCAGTAGCAATTTATTCTATGAAAGGAGATGGTTTTTCAAAGAAAAAAATTATTTCGCTACTCAAGTTGGAAGGGAAAAAGTTTGAGGAGCTGAGAGGCGCCAGCTGAAGTGCTGACTGCAGGGAGGCTGAGGACAGAATGTCCATTGGCTTTTCTGCTCCCAAAATGTCATCCTAGTTCTTCTGCAAAGTCCCGGAAAAAATGTTTGCCACGGGGG
The DNA here is from genome assembly GCA_031468815.1 of Morus bassanus. Lineage (NCBI taxonomy): Eukaryota > Metazoa > Chordata > Aves > Suliformes > Sulidae > Morus > Morus bassanus. The sequence continues at coordinate 4,750,586 of CM062582.1, forward strand.
GTATGAAATCTCTTTCACACAAGACTTTTAAAAACAGGTTATATGAACATCTGCCTTAAACGGTTCAAGTGGAGTTGATCTTGCCCTTCATACCTGTCCCTTGTATGTCTGTGAACAACCTTTTCAAATATTTGACTCTACTGAAAGGCCTAGCAAGAAAAAAACCCAATAAACCCGATTGTTTAGGCTCTAAATCCAGTAACTGCAGTAGGACTACTTTCAGAGAAGGTACTAGTAAATGTGAGTAAGAATTGAACAAAAAGAATCTGACTCCTTGCAAAAGAGAATGTGCCCTAGCAAGTTTTTTACATAATATTAAAGGCTTACCGAGGAAACACTTGAAAAACAGGTTGTGAGGGGGGAAAACAAACTAAATTATTTCCCTATACCCCTGTAAACAAATCGCTTTTGATCTTCGGAATAAATTCGGTTTCCAAAGCTTTCATTCTGGAATAAAGCAATATACACGAAACCGGTTTTCTTACCTAAACATTTCTGACACCTCTATAGTTGCCAGCCAGAAACTGTATGAATTGGCGTAGTAATTACAGGTGCCACGACCATGGCATTCAATAAACGGAGCTGCGCGGAATTCTTCTAAACAGGATCCAGGTGATGCCAAGGCCTGTCCGGAGCCCTCTGCTCCAGCACTAGTGTGCTGGTGTAGGGGCGGAGGAAAGAAAGACACAAACAAGAACCTTACAGTAGGTGCTGAAAATTAAATGGGACAGCCTTCAGCTGCTAAAAGAGCCATGGTTCATTCCTGGTTGAGATAACGCCGTGTCAGACACCTCCATAGATATCAGTTACACGGGGCTCTGTGTACTGGAAAATTATCGTTAATCTTGGCTACCATGGTTAGTTACTGAAGGTAAAGGCTTTTGAATGGCAGCCATTATAGTTTTTAACAAAGTCCTAAAGCAGCCAGTTGAGGACACAAGTGGGTACTGGCCACTCGTGGAGTAGGAGTCAGCTCTTACCATCATGAAAGAGTAACCGATCCAAAGGGAGTCCCAGCCTAGAGGACACGGAGGAATCTGAATGGTCTGACTGTGTACAGCTATCACCATGGCAGGAGCTTCACACACAACACAGCTGGACACAGGGGAAGTACCAGAGAAACACGTGACATTAAAATAAATAGGGGTATGTTTTATCAAGAATTCTTACACAGGGAAAGGGAGGAAAACTAGCCTGTGAGAGGCCGCCCTATTAATCTAGACTTCTACTCCCGACATATTTTGTAACTGCAATCAGACAGTGTTCTGGAGCGCAAAATCTGCCTGTATTTCCACTAACAACCATTGGGTAAACTACTGAAGCAATTCCTGAAACAAGAACTGGAAGCTCAAAGTCCCCAAGTGAATGCCTTAATCTAAGAGCAAATGGCTCTCTTATTCTCTTTGCTGTTCCTGGCGATCTTGCACTGCCGACTACAGAGCTTCCTTAGTCAAGGGGAGTTCTTACAGCCTTTCGGCCTCTAATTCTCACTGCTGCACGTGGACAGACCCTTTAAGACAACAAATACTTTAAAACAAGCTATTTTCCTACTGTTTCGCAGAGCAAAACATGACAGATTCACCTCCTAATATCCAACCTTCGCATTGGAAATACATGGATAAGATGTGCTGTTTATCCAGATATTAAAAAAGAGACCTGATAGCCTGTTTTCTCTCACCGGCTAATGAACGGCTGGATGCTTTGCCCAGTCAGCGGCTCCATGCTCATCGGCATTGGCTCTGGAGTTGATAGCCAGTACGAATAGTCATTCCTTGATGCAAAATTACAAACATTGTTGATGTTGCAGAACATGAAGGGCATGGTGCTGAAACGTCTAAGACAGCTCCCAGCAGTACCTACAGAGTAAGATACATAAAACGTGACAGCGAAGTTTTCACTTCATTGCTTTTTATAGCAATTCTTGGAGAACAGTAACTGTGTATTCTTCCGTTCCACCTGTGAGTGCACAGCATGTGCTATCAAATTGTCACATGTAGGAAAAACCTAACTTCTCAGTTTCGGTTTACGTTCTTTCATCCTGAATTAAAATGTGCAGCCTCTGGAAGTAGTAGATCTTAGTATGCAATCCGCAGCCTCATCTAAGAAATCTCCAAGACTGTCATATCTTCAGAGAACCAGAGCATTTGAGTAAGCAGCTACATCCTCTTTCCCCTTAAAGACAGAGCATACAAAATATCTCACCCAAATCCTGGCCATGTGCTCTCTCATTTCCTTGCACATACAGAAGAGAGAATCCATCATAAATTCTTGTTGTTCCTTGAGGACATAGTGGTGTATCCGTGGTCTGGCTGTGCCGAGTTATAAGGAATCCGTGAGCAACAGAAGCTGTTCCAGGAGGACCAGGTGGGCCTTGTAAGCCATCAGGACCGGGAGGTCCCTGTATTCCTCGTGAACCTGTTCACACGAGAGAAACACAACACAGTATTTATTAACACCATTTATTGCTCTTTTTGGACTAATGTAGCTCTGAAAGGTAGCATGGTCTTGTGATTAAGGTGCTTGTGAGGTGGGGGACCTGGTATCTGCTAACACTGTCTTCCTCAAGTTATTTTTTCATGTAAGCTTGGTTAAATCACTGAGGCTGCCCTAGCTAGTTATAAAATAACAGTGCAACCTCCCAGTGTTGTAGGGGTACGGTGAAGTTCCACACGTTCAGAGCTGTGAGCCACTAATAATAACTGCAGTGGACGTGACAGCTACTGAAATGAGTCCAAACCAGCTTCCCAATTCCAAGACGTATTAAGCTGTGTATGCAGCTTAATAAAGGTAATGTTGAAACATCTTGCTCACGATCACAAAATAAATGGCAGAAACAGAAACAGAAGCAAGTCTCGCCCTAGGGCATGCTGTGGTAACACCTGAGCCAAAGCCCACCAAAATGAATAGAAAAGCTGCAGCCAGTTTTGCAGTAGGTTACAAAAAGTGGAAATAGGCTAGAACAACCTTGAATGAGAGCAAGAATGAGTCATATGACGGAAAGGTATCAGAAAAGGCATTTGTTCTTGAACAGCAAAAATACCAGGAAATATAACTACAAATATTTAGACTATGTTATTCCACAGAGAAAAAGAAAAAAGGCATTATGGACTTTTGTACTGTTTTAACTGTTTAAGTTCTAATACTTTTCCACACAAGCTGCAATATATAGCTACTGAATATGTGTCATCTTTAGAAAACTGTCCCAGTGCCTAGTCTGATTTCTTTTCTCAAAATCATAAATCAGTAATTGTAAGCAGTAGCTGCAAGGTAGCCTGATCTCTGCCTTTGGTGAAATTCTCCCCTTTATGAAGTCTGGTTTTCCCCATTCATGATTTCCAAGCAAAATTAAAATTATTTTACTAATGTCTCTCTTCTGTTTCTTGCTATCTTCATCATCTCCTGTGCACCACCTGTGCTGCAAAGGGGATGCCATTAAGCTTGAGATAAAGCACTCTACAATATTATTCAGCAATGAGCGGCAATGTGTTGGTTCCAAGAATATTCCAAACCTAAGTACGTTCAGCTGCTTGTAGTATTTTTGCATTAAGAAAATCCTAAAATTTTTATTTTATTATTATTCCCATGAGGCAAAATTCTCACTTCCCAATATTAGCCTGCACTCACAAAAGGGAGCATCTCATTTTCCACTGGGTCCTCATAGGATAAATACCTACCTGGTTGGCCAGGAAGACCTCTCTCTCCTTTACGTCCTGCTGGACCATCAAACCCAGGTAGTCCATCTCGCCCTGGGTCACCAGGAAGACCAATTGGACCTAGAATAAACAAATGCATAAGTGAAATAAAAGCTCTTGACATCTCACTACAGAAGTCTTTAAATTGTCTGGGACTCATCTATTTTTTCTTCATGATACATTAGACAAGAACAGACCATTAAACCAGATTTATGTGGTAGAACCCTACATTTATCTATTAGCTCTTGCTGAATTCAGTAACTTGTATCTGCAGCCTATGCCCAGTGACTCGCATTGCAACCTGCAGGCAGCTGTACTTCTTAGTCGTTTTCTCTGCAGCCACCCAGGATCATACCTGGCAATCCGTGTGGGCCTGGCAATCCAGGCGGCCCTTTTGACCCAGGCTGTCCTGGAGGCCCCGGGGGACCAGGGTCACCTTTGACAACAACGCTTCGTCCAATGGTACCTGGTAAACCTGGCGGACCTGAGACAAAGCAGCTCGGTATTAGACAAACCAAGGTGGAAGAGAGCATTAGAAACAGCTTCTGTTATTCTTTATTGCAAAGTCAGAAACCAAGAGCTCTATCAATGCAAAGAATAAGCGTACATATAAGGCAAAAAAATGCTACTTGGTGACACCCCCCCCAAAGGACAGCTCTTGCAGGGGTTGATCCATGTAGACTGGATATAGAGCATAAAATATGGTCGGATTACTTGTAGGGCTAAAAAGTAGAGTCTGGAATTGTGTTTAAGCTGTTGCTCACTTAACTGCTTTCATTGTTGACTGAGACCGCTGACCCAGTCCTACATCTGTGTGACAAATTCTACTGGCAGGGAGCAAAAGGGACAACAACACTACCCAGGACTCCTACCTGGTGGGCCTGGCAGTCCTTGACTGCCTGTGAGGCCAGGGGGTCCTGCAGGCCCGGGGGGACCCTTCATACCTGAAACATCAAATTCACACAATTACGCAGTGAAAGAACATGCTGTCTTACAAAATCTGCTGCAGGAATGGCCAAAATCGGGCTGCTTTTCTCCCTGAGGGGCTGTTACTGCGTCTGGAGGTTTTCACTTGAAATGCTAGTTAAATACCTGGGAATCCTGGAACGCCTGGAACCCCGGGGTCGCCCTTCATTCCATTCAGACCTGGTCGACCAGGATCCCCCTGAACAGAACAGCTTCACGTTATTCATCATCTCCCTCAGCAGTCTCAGGAAAACAGACAGAAAAGGTGGCTGGGGGACAAATCAGTGCACTTTGGGTCTGAACTAGCGCTTTGAAGGGCTGAGGCCTCGCATTCTGCTCTGCCTTGGGTGCTGCCAGAGAACGCTGTAACACGAAGCGTGCACCGACAGCCCCAGCTCCCACGGGAGTACAGCGGGGGACATCCTACCCAGATATTCGGGATAATTAAGGAAAAAGACCCTCTTGCTACAAGACAGTGTGTTAGCTACCACATTTTGGCTTCTGCTTTACTACAATAAACTGGGTATTCCACCCAAATATATTCCATTTTCATTGCATTTAAAAAGAAACTAGGGGGAAAACTCCCATTTCTTGTCCTACCTGGCGTCCAGGTGGTCCTTGATCTCCCTTTTGACCAGTCAGGCCAGGTGGGCCAGGTTGACCTGGGTTCCCTTTTTCCCCTTTAAGTCCTCCACTGCCTGGTGGCCCTCGTGGACCTTCTGGGCCTGGAGTACCTTAACATTGCAGAACAAATACGCATATGTCAGTACATACCAACCAACCTCTCCAAGTTTGTGCCTTCAGCGTAAAAAAAAAAATTAAAGATATTTTGGCTTGACTTCCCAGCTCTATTTCAATGCTGAATTCAGGATAAACTAAAAGGAAAACAAATAGAGGGATTATTTGCACTACCCAAATCCGGAACCAAGGCTCCTTATCTAGCTGATGAAGAGAAGCAGGTCTTTCCAGAAGGCAGTGCAACTCACCTGCGTTAGCAGCTTACCAGTGACCAGACCGGTGCCTTTAGTAGGAGCCGAGAAACCCAAAATTAGATGGTACAAATATCCCCTCTGCTGACCTGCATTACATTCACCATCTCTTAAGTGCTATCTTAACAGACTGAATTCCTTTTGAAAGCCAGTCTCACCAATGTAAAATATTGCTGCTTTTTTGCTGTTAGAATTTGACATACCTATTGAGGAGCCCGGTATATACTGTCTACTGGCTGCTGGGCAGCAGGAAGCCCATCATTCTGCTTTGCCTAAATACTTATCTGAGTTGCAGAAACTTCCTTACGCTGAATGACTCTCCCTCCAGCTGATTTGTCTGTCTTTAGTAGAATTAGGCTGTGTAAATCCAATAGAAGAACTGGGCTGGTCTTTAAATATTTTCCCTTTGCTACAGCCACATTCATCCCAAGCAAAGCAGTGGATTCAAAAGAAACTTAGGTATTTGGAGAACTGAAAGATGAGACCCCCACCTTTACGACACCGTGTAAATAGAAGGTAACCAATATTAATTTGTGGCAAAACAAACCGTAAGCAAGTGCAGCAACAGCTAATAACATTTTACAAGTTAGATCTCATAACTGGATTAACAAAAGGATCTCTTTGCAGGACAGTACTATGACATTCTCCCCTGTAGTACAACGAATCTAATAACATTTCTCATTGTGCTGGATTTTCAGTTCTCCTGCAACCTTGAATAACGTAACAACTCCTTTGACATCCTCATAGTCTATATTCAGTGGATAAATTTGATGAGCTGTATTTCTGCATGCAAATCTAAGTATAGAATTCCTTCCAAAATTTTTCTTTTTAAATCAACAGCAATTTTGTACCAGATTTCACACATATCCTTCAGCAGTTTCAGCTACAGAAAAGATCCCATCATGCAAGGATTTTTCGTGTTCATTTTGCTCTTTTGTACTGGTCTAGTTCTGTACACATGCAAAATAATAACAGGTTACCATCTGAGGCATGCTAATCAAACACACACGTTCTGCAGGGTAACCACAGTCCTTAAAACGACAATCACAGAATTACAGGAAAACATCCGTTTCTCTTACATCAAGTGCAACGCAGTAAAATAAATTGACTGAGTTAAGAGTCTAACCTGGAGGACCTGGAAGGATCAGAGTTCACCAAAGCCCAATGATCGATGTTAGAAGGGTCAGACATCACACAGTACAAAACAAGATTACTAGTTAGAAATAGTACAGATGACAGCATATACACTACACAACAACCCATTTCACCAGCATATTTTGTATTTACAATATAATCCACATGCATGCATAAAACCATACATGAATACACGACGATATGTATTTTCAGATACAAGTTATTCTGGTGACTAGGCTCTGCTAAGACTAATTTGACACTTCATTTAACAGCAAACTTAAAGCTTTATGAAAGAACGTGTTATTGCTTTAACATTACAGCTGAGGCCTGAGACTGGTTAGTCCTACTCACAATGGGGTTTGGACTATGTAACCATTTCACTGACGATATTCAACATCACAGGGTTTGGAGCTTGGCAAATATGCAGGTAAATTGTGAAAGACAACTTACTCTTGAGCAAAATTCTGCTTGGGCAGGGGAGAAACGTGATTAACAGAAGGACTTATCACCGCTAATCAGGTATGAGCCTCAACCATCTGTGAATACAATTCTAGGACTGAAAAGTAGGCTTATACCCTCTTCAAAACAGTAAGCAGGATTGACGTGGATCAAAAGGGCTGCAAATGCTATAAGCAAAAATACAGCAGAACTTACAAATTTAGAATTTGTTGCCTTTACTGTTGGCATTATTTTTTCTTGATAAAAATACCCCAAGATGCTAATTTACCTGTTTAAGGTTGTTACGGAGAACGGCATGCGATAACAGCCTTAGAAAAATCCTTTAAATGTCCCCTTTCAAAAGGTGAGCTGGGTGTCCCTACCACGCTCCTGAATGAACACATATTTTAGCTCCTGTGCCACTTGCATCTTTCATGTCAGTGAAATGATTTAAGTAGATCAACATATCACCATGCAATTTACAGCTAAATACTACAATAAATACACGTCAGGTTTACCTCAATGCACTATTTCTTACATATTCAGTAAATGATTTTAAATACTAACTGTAATACAGTTGTTAAAAATAATGACATGGACATTTCATTGTTACTGTTAAGTACTTATAAACTGTATTTCACTGTTAGATAAGTTTTGCTATGATTTATAAATCTGTCCTATACTTGTTGATTATTGAATTCTGGCTGGGCACAGTCACGGGGTGGAACAAAACATGAAGCAATTGCTAAGTTCCTCTCAGCATACCCGTGACGGCAGCCCGCTTTGAAAGCGTCGTTACTGCTTGTGTGGCCACAGTTTAATTAAAAGGTAAAGCCACACTCATTTTTTTTACATGACTGCATAAAGCTACGATTCAAACATCAGGGGCTGCCACATTTGCTACCTCACAGTGCTTAGGACAGCTCACGAAAAACTAAAATGTGTTCCTTTATTGAGTTTTGATGACAGTTCTTTGCTTCCTGAAAGTCATCATAGCAAAACCTAAAGACATCTTTATTATTAAACAGATATACCAAGTCATTTTCAATCTAGACACAGGTGTTAAAAATCTTCCCAAGAGCTGGCTTGTGCTACATGCTGATATGCTAAAATTATGATAAGCTTGTGAAAATGACCACATTCTTACCAATCCTGTTCCACTGCCCTAGTGTTAGGGAGGGGAGGGCTGCATGCTTCATTTTCATTAAACACATGTTAAAGGAAGAGCTTTCCTCATTTCCTCTAAACGTGCTGGTGAAGCAAAACAATGGAAATAAGGATTTCTCTGCACTAGAAAGTTACAATGCTCTAAGTTGGGAATGTGAAGCATCACTGTTACTCTGTATAAATTTTCCTACAGAAACTGTTGATATAAAAGAAGCATCTAATTTATTTATGTCACTTGAGAGTGTCCAAAATCAACAGTAGCAGGTGTCACAAAAACGAACCCTGACATTTGCCCAAGCTGCAAAACACAATTATACAGCAAAGGCATGGAAGGACAGCGCAATATGCTTTTTTTTAAAAAGACAAAAAATAGTATATATTTTTTTCAATGGCACTGAGAATAAACATGCTAAAACAAGTTTCACAGTTGGGGACACTTTATAGAAGCCTTGCAAATCTGGACCCACATGATCTTCCACCATGTCCTTCCAACGTCAGTCCTACAAGAACATGGCGGAAGAGTCTGAAAGCCAGCTCCGAGCTTTTCTTTTCTACCACAGATTAAAAGGTATGTCTGAGAAATGACTCAGCATATCTACGTTTAGACACTACAAAAGTATATACATTCATTTTCATGCAAAATTATTATTTCGGAGTTAAGGGGCTAACCTGAGGGACCTGGGAGTAGGGGGTCAGAGTTCACCAAGGTCATCATTAGAACAAGGGGAAAAACATCAAAATTGTTAGAAATATCAACAAGCTAACATATTCAACTAAACCTTTCTTTTTAGATTTAGCTCAATATTCCTTTACATACAGTATTCAAAACACCAAACTATTATTATTCATAGCAATGAAAATGGACATGTGGAATAACAACGATGTTGTGTTGCCCTGGGAATTGGCTTAATTTTACAATCGATTAATAAATCCGTCTCAACACCATGTATTAGCGTTTGTTTTAGGGGCAACTCAACTGATGTCAGAGAGCTACACCATGTTTGACTTCATCATTTTTACTAATCTTAGAATATACCCAGAAGTCAACAACAAACAGTATATGCATACAGCTTCTGGATTTATTTATGTCCCTAAAGGGGGGTAATTTGACGGCCACACAGCTGCTTTTATGACTAGCTGCCTTAAGTTGAAATGTTACAAAATCAGCGTTCCAACAATAGTCTGCGTTATCATTTGAAACAAAAGGCTGGAGTGCTGATTGTACCAGAACTGCAATAATAGTTTGGTTTATCCACATTAGTTCACGCATAACTGAGCAAAACAAATGCTTCACTTTATACATTGCATGCAACAAAAATGGAAATAAGAGGAGGAAAGAGAGAAAGAGAGAGAGAACATGGCTGAGCAGAACCTCCCTGGTCATTTCCCTGCTGCCAATGCTCATAAAACTGCACAAAATGAGTCCCACCACTCCTCTACCTCCCCAGCTGATGAGAGTCAGTAAGCACCTGATTTATACAGAGAACTGTAAACAGGATGAGAAGCTTCATAAAAACACCAATGCTACAGCACAGTATGGAATCTCAGTTGGTAGTTTTTTTATTATACATCAGGAGCTGCTTAGCTGTTTTTTTTTGTGTTGTTGTTGGTTTTTTTTTTGTTTGTTTGTTTTTTTTTAATTTGGAGATATCCTCTGTATAAGAATCTTTTAAAAATGAAAGCCTATACTCTTATGGACCAGTCAGCTTCCTGTGCCAAAATTTTAATTGCTGTACCACTCTACATACAGAAGAATTGTATGTGGAAGATCTTGACATCTAGAATGTCTTCTTGATGTCTAAGGCCTTTATTTGGGCACACTTAAATTACACAGCCCAAGTCCAGCATCCCACCATCTCTTATCTCTTCGCTCCTTCTCCCACTTCCCAGCTGCAACTCTAACCACAGTGAGCAGAGCTGGGATTACTCATCCCATACTCCTACCTGCCAGTGAGCAGCTAGGCAGAAGAGGACAAGGCCACACGGAAAGTGGAAAGCAAATTAGGACTACCACCTTGCTGCAGGGATGCTCCACTGACCGGTTAGAGCCCCTGGGGCACAGCAGGGAGTAAGTTCCTCCAGGAGAAAGGGGGAAGGCACGCACTCCTCCTTCCACTAACCAAATAGGAAACCAGGAAGAAATTGTAACTGGCTGTGAATTATTAACCGACTGGGTGGTTCCACACCGGTCACATGAAAAACAGGTTTAAGATAAAACACAATTCAAGTATTTTCACTGAGACTAAAAGAAAACCTCATTATACCAGCAAACAGCGTCCCAGTTTTAAGGTGTTATAAATTAAAACCAAATGTTTATAATGACTCTTTTTTTTTAAATGCATAGTTAGGATAGGTGAGTTCATAGCTTACTCTGCACAAGAGAAAACCTCGTGCTGCCATTGGGAATAATCAAATATTACTCAATTCCGGTTCTAGTGAAAATATTTTGATAAAGTTCCATTCTAAAAACATTTTTCAGTGGGACTGCCTACACCTGTATAAGAAGCAAGCATGAGGAAAAAGCAAATTTTAAAATCTTTCCAAGTGTGTCCTGCAAAACTTAACTCTCCCTTGATACCTAAATATGAACAATATGTGTATAGCAAATTTACATTTACATTTACCAATGCACTAACTCAAAACTAACTTTCTGTTATTCAAAGATTTCTTTGGGGAAAAAATCTGAGGTCAGAGTTTGAGGGCAATACATAAAAATATTAATTCTCCATTTATCTGCAAAGAAAAAACTGTAATCAACCAATAGCTCGGTTTGAAAGCAGCCTCCTTTAAGGAGAGTATCAAGCATGTCAAGTGAGAGGAGTCTTACTGGTGGCAAAGTACTTCCGGACTCAAGATACAGCAATAAGCTTGAGCCAGAGCTGTGACAGGTTCATTAAAGTTCGGTTTTTCAAGAGCAGTATCTAAATGCAAAGAAACGTTCTATGACACAAAATATAAATCCTATTCTAATACATGCCAGGGAGTTGCTCAGCTATGTTAACTCAGTATAGTGGTTTTGTCATTCCTGGAATTAGTCGGTGCAGGAACAAAATGCAAACATGGAATGGAAAGATGAACACGGCATGATGGTGCACTGAGTCCATGGGAGCCACGTGACGCAATGGAGCAATGACTTGTGTTACATGACACGAAGATGAAGAGGCAGCTATCCAATTTGATCATGCTGTGATGCTAGCGTGAATTTGATTTTCATGACTCTTAAAATGACAGGGTTTGTTACTTTTGGTTTTTTGTGCGCGATGACATTTGCTGATCATGTGACAATACTGCAAAGGTATCAGATATTCAAAAGTTGATATCGTGCTCGCTAGATGATTACTGTGACAGCATGCGGAGAATCTCCCGTTTATTAACGCATTAGATTTTTGCTGCCAGGTATCAGAAATGAATAGAAACTGAAGCTGGTCTATTTTTAGATACTGTTACTTTGGGCAACAAAATCCTCTGGTTGCCCACAAACATTAAGTCCTATGCCATGAGGCTTCAGCTTATCTGTCCAATTAAACTGAGAAAGTTTAAAGGCTGATAACCTACCAGCAAAATATGAAAGTACTGGCAGATGTTGATAGGTATGGATCACGCTCTTACCTGGCCTTCCTGGAACACCTGGTGGGCCAGGGCTACCTTTAGGACCTTCCCGAGGTGGCCCTGGTAATCCTGGTGGACCTGGTGGGCCCTGTAGACCAGGGAATCCCTGGAAACCTGGTTCTCCCTTCAGACCTGGAAGTCCAGGGGGCCCTGGGGGGCCAGGTAATCCCAGTTCTCCTTTTTGCCCTGTAAAACCAAACAGCCACGTTCATGAATACTGTTACAAACTGGTGTGTGCAAAGTCCAAACGTCAGTTTGCAGAGCCATTTCTCTCTCTTGCAGAAGGGGCAAGTCTGGCCACACCTCACCTCAGTTGCGCAGCGAGACGGTATGAAATCGGTCTAACATTCAGAAAAGAGTTAGGGCTATTAATTCTTGCAGGAGAAAGTGGTATAGCTTCTGACATATTAAAAGGTCTTACTGAGTCTCACTTTACTACTCAGTGATGCTGTAATTCATAAACATCCTCTGAGTTTGTAAGCCTACAAGCAATGCTTTCGTGAGCTTTTATATACCTGTGAAGAAATCTGTCAATATTAAGACTTCATCATTTTTTTGAGACACTGCTGAAAGTTAAGACATACTTGCAAAATTTTCAAATAAGCTTGAGGAATTTAGGAGCTTTAATGCTACTGGAAAGTAATATAACTTAGGTTGTGAAGTTGCTTTTGAAAATATAGCGAGCAGCTACGTTTTCAAAGCAGCTTCACTTGTCATCTGGTGTACGAATGCTTTATTTACTGAGACAAATCAGCAAAGTTCCACACAATGCAGTAGACTATTATCCTCTGTGGATTTATTCTGTCTGCATAATTGCTAATTTACAAAATTCAGTAGTCAGTAATGAGTGCCTTTATTACCTTGGTTAATTGAAAGTGGTCTGCTGAGAAAAAAAAAGTTGTTTTAGTTGTTGCTATGGCATTCATTTGCTGAAGAACGTACAACATGCCCTTCATATTTTGGTGTATAGATATACTTTACATGCAACCTTTTTAACAAAGAACAGCTGAGAAACTTTACCTGACAATCCTGGGGGTCCTGGAGGTCCTGGGCGCCCAAAACCTGGTAGACCTGAAAGAAACCTAGATTCAGTTAATAATGAACATTTAGCTTTCAAGTGTCCGGGAATAGGAATATGAAGCTGAGAATGATGAAACTGCAGCTTGTCTAAATTTCTGATTCCTTGAGACTACCAGGATTCTCATTGACTCACCAGTTTACACCAAAGCTAGAGGTTTTGCTACTAAAATGCATCTGTAACTTTCGTAAGTATTTCCATCCATTCACAGGATGCTCTTTCAGATTTTGGGAGTTAATGCAGTGGCATTTATGCTTGCGGTTCTATCTTTAAGGCAGACGTTACACCGTCTATCCATTCTGTAACCGAGTTGAAGCAATCCAGCTACCGTGGAATACGGGAACAGGGGCTGGTGTTGAAGTCAGGTTATAAAAATCTAAGCGCTGATTGAATTCTTGTCCTATGCTTCACTGGCAGCTAGACAGCACCCTTTGTAAACCATTCAGCAGCTGGGAACCACAGAAGCAGCTTGGAAGGTGTATGGGCAGTTATAGGAAAAACAGCATGGAGAAAGCAGGACAACCCAATGCCAAGTGAAGAGGAGAAAACGAACAGGAAGAACACCTAACCTGGTTCACCCTTCTGACCAGCTGGTCCAGGGATACCATCTCGTCCAGGCTGTCCCTTCTCCCCTGAAGGACCAGGAGGGCCAGGACGACCAATATCACCTAAAAGGGGGATAGAACACGTTAGCACAGTAATGCCTAACCTGCAAGAAAAAAAGGCAACCTCCCCACCCGTCCATCTGAATCTGAAGGTGTGACAACATAATAACAAATTCACACAGGTGTAATCTTAAAATTAAAACCTTTCTCCCTCTCCCTTTCTCTCCCCCAACAATTTAGCCCTGACAGGCTTTTAGGCCTCTGACCTTTTAAGCAGTTAGTGTTTGCTAAAAATAATATAATGGCTTCCTTTAGGATAAATTAGAATTTTGCTCCTATAAAAACACGTTAGACCACTGGAGTACTTCCCATAAATAAAGCTGTTAAATACTGAAACAGTTAACTTCTTGTTTCAATAGCTTATGATATGACTACGACAGGAGACAAAAGTCGTCAAGAGAAAGATAAAACTTTTTTCTGTTCTGTTTAATATCAGTGAACTAAGTGTGTGCAATGGCATTTGAGCATTCCTATACATATAGATGCATTTTCATGATGTTAAAGAGATAAGACGATAGGAAGTGGCTTCATATCTTATGTTTTTCACAGAAGCAGCTGACCTTTGCTGCACTGTTCGTGCTCACCTACTGGCCCAGGTGGTCCAGGCAGGCCAGGATTACCTGGAGGCCCCTCGATACCTTTTGGTCCTGGAATTCCTGGTGTTCCTGTGAAGTACGGGCATTTCAATCAAATTAAGCACCAAACTGGCTTTTCGGCAGATCTTGAAATGCTATAATCTGAGATGCCCTGAGTAACAAATGAGCTAATTGTACCAACATACTGTATTTATGCTCATTTTGCAGATTTACAGCTGATTAAGGAGATGAATTATGAAGCAAAGAATCTATAGAAACAAAACATCCCAGCACAACTGTCCTTGCTGCTACTCTCAAGACTCTCTCTTCTTAATTGTTGAGTGCCAGTGGCCAAGGTCACAGTGAGTCTGGCAGTCTGCTAGGAAATTACCATTTTAGAGGCAGGTGTTTATGCTTGACAACAAAATGAAAGGATTCTGAATGTGGCTGGCTAGTCCTTCCCCAATCCTCTCTTCCTTTCCTGAAAAAGGATCTTAACAAAAATGGTCTTAGTAAGAATTTACACTGGATTCTCACCCCTACAGCATGAACCGAGCAGGAGGTAGGAAAAACAATGGATCCGTTGCAGCGTGTCTGTTCTGAACAGCATCTGAGCCTGATCAAGGCAGTGTCTCAATACACCATTTTGGTCACAGCCCTTCAGGCATGACACGTGAAGCAGAGGTTAAAAACTGTCAGGTTTGTGGCCAGGTTTTGTTCTCTTCTAAGCTTCCTGCTGCCATGACTACACTGTTATAAATTCCCTAACTTCTTACATTAGAGCAGCTCAACCGTGCTTGTAGAACAGCCTTTATTGCTGCAAATGTAGCACAGGTAAAAACCTTGTTTCGATAAACTGAGAATGAAAGAACCGACAAATACCCATGAACAATCTCTATTAATATTTTTTTAGAGAAAAGTGCAAAACCTGATTTCATTATGTTTCAGAAAGGGATTTCTCTTCAGAACGTTTTCAGACAATAAATGCTATTTAAAAAGCCCAGTTTTCCTGATGACACCTTTTTATGGATTCATGAAGGAAAAAGATGGAGCCAAACACAGGTATTTCGTGGATCAGAGAAGGTGAGTGTCTGTCTGCTGTGGGGAGTGGAGAGCATTAGCTAACACAACTGCTACATCCCTGTGGAGCAGATGAATAATTTCAGAAGGCACTCTTAGTGATGCATTCACACACTTACTCTTGCAGTGACAATTCCAACAGCGCAAAGCTTAGAAGCAGCAGATTGCTAGAAACTTGGAAAGAAGCTGCAGCGCTCCACCAATTACCCACTGTGTTTAGACGTATATACCAGAGAGCAAGAGGGAAAATAAAAAAATCCTGTTCTGAATTACCTGGGAATCCAGGAAGGCCTGGTTCTCCTTTTGTGCCTGGACTGCCTGGAAATCCAGGCAAGCCGGGACTTCCAGGTACACCTTTACTGCCTGGACTACCTGGGTATCCAGGCAAACCAAGATCACCCTAGAAAATATTAAGCAGAAATAAGAACCCAGTCTTTGTAAGATGGGTAAGCCCTTGTATGTTCCCAGTCTTACAGTCAAAAAGGTCACCATTATATTGTGTACACTTCTCCTTATATCCAGTTAATGTTAACCATCTCACACAGCAAATTAATTGGAAATAGCAGTTGTAAAGATTTAACAGTTTTCCCCTACAGAGTATAGAGGGTATCGCAGCTTTATCTGTGATACAGAGTATCGCAGCTTTTCCCCAGAACTGGCCTACATTAAGGAAAGTGTTCTCTCTCATGAGAGAGAGAGATTTTTACCCCATGATAATGCAGAAGAAAAAAAGAAATCTGTGGAGCTTTAATCATGCAATGGTTTTGCTAGATTAATTGCTGCTCGACGTCAGTTGTAAGGCATCAGTGAAGGCTGCTAGATACCTGTAGATCTTTTGTCCCTTTTTTTGTGGGTGACGGAAAGGGTGATATAGGTAAATGATAGTGCAAATGTTTTATATAGACCTAAAAATCTTAAGCAGCAGTAATCATGATATATCAGCTCCTTAGTAATTTATTCTTAAATGCATATTGTCTTAATTTTTTTTTTTTAGAATTAACTACATAATTAGACATGGGAACAACGATAAATCCCTAATAACTAAATTGTATAAATCCCTACCGACTACCAGTGGGTGTCACAGTGCAGACTAGGCCATTAACTGAACCCAATGTGAAAGGTCTGGTAAACAATCTACTCCTTTAACCAGATTAAATTATATATAAATATTTCCACCTTTAAAATTAGAAATTTTTGTTCCCACCCAAAAAGAACAAACCACAGTCACTACTGCTTGTTATTCATATGATATATATTAAGTGATAGTTAAAAAAACCAGATCAACACAGAATCTAATTTCCACATGGAATTTTCTATTGAAAATTTTTGTAAGTGTACCTTTGGTCCAGGGGGACCAGGAATACCGACGCCTGAAAGACCAGGGTCACCTTTCTCCCCTTTCAATCCAGGAAATCCTGCAGGTCCAGGCTGCCCTGGACGTCCTACTATTCCTTGGCTGCCCTTAATCCCTGGGGGACCTGTCCAAAAGATAAAATACAGGTTTTATAAATAAAACTTCTGCAGTGGTTCAGAGAAATCACTCAAATTACAGCAACTGAACTAGAAAGCACTAGCAAATTGACTGGCTGGCTTTGAATACCTAATGTGTTTTTTTTTTTAAAAAACAAACTAAAACAATTATCTAAAATGTCTCGTGGCTTTTTGCATGACATTTCTAAGCTTTCTTTTTTATTTTTAATTTACACAAATCCAAACATCTCTTTGTATTATCTAGGCACAGTTTAATATTAGAATCCTCAGAAACTGGAATTTTTGTTTCAGCAATCTTTCTAAATAACAGAATTCACTTTCTCCTTCCCCTTTCTCTTGTGTCTGATGTCTGTCTTCTGACAGGTGGGTTTACAGATTTATCTTTTTTCTGAACTTTCACAGAGTGGATCTGAGAAACCAGAGAAGGATGAAAGTTACAAAACATAGATCATTCTGCTTCTACATCTGTAAGCACTTTAAAGTAATATGTATTTACAACATATTTGCTATTTGCATTTTCTGTTTTAATGGGTATTTCCAATTTCTTATGTACTATTTCAACAAATACGGATATAGGGCTTTATGTATTCCTCATCTGTATTGCCATTTAAATATATTATTATATACTGCACACAAGCAGATCCACCATTGTACTATATAAAAGGAAAACACCAGCCAAAATGAAGTAAAACACAAGCACAGAAACTAACCTGGAAGGCCCATCTCTCCCATGGCACCTTTTAACCCTGGAGGTCCTGTTGGTCCAGGCTGCCCAGGGAGCCCTGTTTCTCCCTTGATGCCTAGGGAAGTTGTGGTTTTTGTTGATTAATGGCAATAATTAAAAGTTTCTGATATTCATGCATTCTCATACGAATATGCTTGTCATCTAACTACAAAGGCAATGGATTTGGAGTTGCTTTAGGCCTCACACTGCTTCTACGTGCTTTTTCACACCCATTTGTAGTGAAATGTTAAACATCTTCAGTTTGTTCTGAGCCAAGATTTGATCAGGGCAACTTCTTTGTTTTGAAGATTAGTCTAATGAAGTGGGTCAAATCTCAGTCCGTGATTTAGTAACCATCTGAAACTATTTAGTACTGGTGTGACTTGGTCTCTCATGAGTTGTTCTGCAGAACGAACACGTTATCTCCTTCTCATCTGCAATAGGTATTCCGTAGCTTCTATTATGGAATTAAATGCAACCTACGATGCTCAAACTAGTTTGAGTCCTGGATGGTTAAAAAATATTCCCCAAGCCCAACAAGATACTTAGAGCAAGACTTACATTAAACATAGTGAGCAAAGATTCAAGATTTCAGATAATTTGTTATAGCTGTAGGAAGAAGCAGTGCAAAACTGAATTCATTTTCTTGATCCTTGCAGTTCTTGAAAGCAAAGATGTGACATCCAGACAGCCTTTGCATTACATTCATGTGGCCATTTGCAAAGTACAAGTATGATGACTAATAACATAAGAAATAAATATACAAAATGGGCAAGTCCTGTTGGCAGATCCTGCAGTCATGTTGCTTGCTCAAGCAGCAAGGTTGCAACCTCAAGCTCAAGCTCGCTCAAAGCTGCACGGAAGCAACCTAAAAGCTATCCTAATCTTCAATGGCATCAGCTTAAAACTGCTTTTGGATCTGTTAGAAGGCAAGAGCTCAAAGCATGCTGCTTGGATAATGATTTTAAATGTCCCAAAACTGCGCTGCAGCTTTAAGTGTAAATCCTTAGGCTTTGCTTAGGTGTACCTGGATTAACATCCCAATCCCATGTGATAAACACACATGCAAATTTTTACACATCAAAACAGTCCATCTGAGGCCTTGTTGACTTACCTGACAATCCTGGCGCACCTGGTGGGCCACTAGGTCCCGGTGGGCCTGGGTCACCTGGGAGACCTTGATAGCCTTTCTGTCCTGATAAACCAGGAATACCTCAAAGGAAAAAGATACGTTTTATTGTTATTACTATTACTACTACGGAATGTTTTCTTTTACCTTAAGAGATCAGCTGTACCAACAGGTGAATAAAAATCCAAACAGGGTTTTTTCTTCAGTAAATATAATTTGCCCTAGTTTAGCGAAGAGAAGTATCAGAACACAGAATATTGCTTCTGGAAAGTTTAAAATTACTACAGAACAGGAGCAATACAAGTAAGCAGAGAAAAAAGTAACTTTATGACTAATACCAATATACTTCATTCAGAAGGGACTGTCTTTTCAGATGAGCAGACTCCATGCTAACCTATGTTCATCCAGATTATTTATATACATGTTTAATTACATTGCTACACCAGAAGCACTTTGGGATTGATAAATTATAAAAAGTAATGCAGGTATTTTAGCAGATTTTTACAAATTCTGTGTGGTTATTATCCCATACAATAATTTTGTGCTGCCCTGCAGGCATAGTTAAATCTGCCCCCTACAGCTCTTACTTAACAGAGGGGGGAAAAAACAGGAAAAAAAAAATTGTCTTAGGATCCTACGCAGGCTTCACAGGAATTAATACAATAGATAAATTAGCACAATAATGGCTGGGCCAACATTAGACAAAGGCATTCTGGTTCTCTCTAGGGTAGAATATTTTTAATCTTAGGACTAACTTAGAGTTCAAAGGAGACATCAGAACCCTTGGGGGTGCTGAGGGTAAGCAAGTAAGTGAGAGAAAAAACAGACTTGAGTGAACCGAGAAAACTGTCCTGGCTGCCAGCTTCCCAAGTAGAAGCACACACAGAGACGACATTTAGCTCAGGGGAGGGTGAGCTTACAGAGATACCCAAAGGGAGAATCTGGAGGTGATGCATGAGCAGATGACCTGTGCAATTCCGTCCTACAAGGCAAAGACCCAAGGGCCTGTGAGACAGCAGGAATGCAGCCAGCACAGCAGCCATGACAACTATCTCTCATCTCGCTTAGGAATAACACCTAGAAGACTGAATCATAATCCTGCTGAAAGCACCTTAGTGCTATTATAATATCTCCATACGCCAAATAATAGTAGCAGTTAATGAGCAAGGACATTACAACTAACCATACAGAGTAAATTGGCCATAGAACCACTTAAAAAAAAGCCTATAATAAGAGAATCCTTAAGCTGCCTCTGTATTCTGAGTTTAGTTTTTTCTGTAAGAAAGAATGAACTGTAATAGATGCAGTTACAGGTCACTGTTGCCTGTGGAGGACAAACCACCTCCCCAGCTGCACATGCAAAGTTCTGTACCTGGAGCACCTGGCTCGCCTTTTTCTCCTTTTGCTCCTAGCTGTTTCGGATCAACTTTTCCAGGTGGACCTGGCAGGCCTGCTTCACCTTTGACGCCTTTCTGTCCTACCAGTCCAGGAGGCCCTGGCGGACCAGGTAATCCGTTATTACCTACAGTAGGTACAGACAACAAAAGGGAAAAAAATATAATCCTTAAGGTAGGCGAATACATTTGTAACCCTTTTTCTTAAGTAGGGAGCCATGATTTATTCATGAAGTTGGAATTCACTAAATGATCAGTCAGTTTATGCAAGGTTCCCCACAGCATCTTAAGCCCTGGAACAAAGCCGAGCGAGTGGACTGCATGGGGATGTCTGTATGCTGCAGTCTGTCAGCTCTGGCCAGCCCAGCTCAGAGGAAGCAGCTGTCTCTACGACCCACATCGAGAGAGCTCCCAGAGCCCCACCACACTGTGCCACTAGCACAGAGGAGCTGCAACAGTTTTGGATTCACAGCCTCCTTGTTCTAGGGAGATGAGTGGGTTTTTCTTCTACCAAACTCTTTAAAAATTCATCTCCAACAAAGGGGATAGGAAAATGTAGATACAATAGTTTCTCTGTGATACCTATAGAGCTGATTCTGGACGACTCCATAACCCAGAGCTCCTTATTTTCTTCTTTCTGCTGCTTAGAGCAGACTTTAAAACATAATTCAGCAATATTGCCCTACTTCAATGCCATCAATCCAAAGGTAATGTTTTAAAAACAGCTAACATTTCATGACATCAATTAAAAAAAGAGTGACTGAATGCTATGGCTTAAAACTGCAAAGCAATTCTGAACATCAGCACTGTCAAAAGAAGATAACTTAAGCAGATCCCAGTAATGAAGATCTAGACGTTAGTATTACAAAACCTCTTTCCACCCAGGACGTGGCAAACAGCATTCTGTATTCTCTTCAGGGGCAGATAAAACAAACATTACCTTTCAAGCCAGGCAGGCCATTTCTTCCAGGAGTTCCTGGAGGCCCTGGAGGACCAGGAGCTCCCATGACACCCATCTCACCTTTGGCACCTAAATGCATGGAATCACCATTGTCATTCTGAACAAGAACTCAAAACCTATCATGACCTAATTTTTACTTCCCTGTACCTCTATGGTATTTATTAACCAGCACATGCATATAAAGCCTGTTTTAAGGGAATTAGAAGGACTCAGTTCTTGTATGGATCTAAATCAGATAAAATGACACTTGAAAATTGTGCCAAATTTTCTACAGTTAAATCCTGGGAAGAAAATTTGCAGTACACTGTTGTTTTTCGTAGAAAGCGTATTTATACCTCTAATAAGTTTAGTTCCCTGGTTTGAAACATAAATACTTGTTTGAAAGCAAACATGAATTTATTGAAAGCCAAAAAGACAATTAAGAATACACTACTTTTAGAATCTTTTGTATCACCCCTCTATCCAAAGACAGAGATTCTCAAAATTCACTTTTGAGATTTCTATTCCAGAGGGCAAAACAGACTATCTTAACTGAATAGTCTAACACAGAGAATAAGGAAATTAATATTTAAAACTATGTGTTGGATCCAATTGATAGTAGTGGTAGTTATTTCCTTTAAACAAATTCTATTTCTAAATTGTAGCAGTGACTAGAAAAAAAATCACAAAATAAATTAGAAAACTGTCATAACGATGATGATCGAAGTCACGTTTGAAAGTTATGGAACAGAATAATGTGGAAAATATTTGAATCAAGTTACAGGGAAGAATGGTGACAAAGATTTTAATGCAACAAATTTTGTTATAATTTTTTTTAAAAAATATGAAAGGTAATGTTTACATGTATCCAACTTCAAGTGGATAGGATAAACATCGAAGCTCGTTGAACTGGCATGCCCAAGCATAAAGAGCATCCAGATGTAACCACAGTTTGGTCTTTGTCTACAGGTAAAAAATGTGAACTTACCTGGAAATCCAGGTATTCCATCCCGGCCAGGTGGTCCAGGTGAACCCTGAGGCCCTGGGAGACCAGGGGGTCCTGGATATCCTGGGCTTCCTCGGTCACCTGGGGGACCAGGAACATCGAAGCCTGGAGGACCTGGATCCCCTTTCTCCCCTGGAATGCCCTGCAACCCTAGACAAAGTTGTTAAAACACAATCTTTTAGCAAAAAGTAAGGCAAGGCTGAGATCTGCGTGTCTCTGGGTGTAGTACTGTAGGAATAGCTAAGTTTTATCTACAGTTCCTTCCTAGCACTGATGAAACCCCTGCAATTCTTCCAAAGCCATTTATTTTTTTAATGGCTTCCAGGTGTTAAAAGGCCATATTCTCCTGAAGAGAAGCATTACTAAACTTTTACCAAGTTGTAGTAAAAGCAATTAAAAAAATCTCAGAAGGAAAACAACAACTTTCTTCAACAACCTTTTAAGTCTGATTAATAAAACAAAAAAACAAGACTGATTAGACTGGTTTGTGTTTTACCATTAAGTACTGAGATTTAGACATATATTTCCATTAATGATTCCATTTTACTACATTCTAAGATAACATCAGCTGAATGTTTTTGAAAGATAGCAAAATTCTGCATTGCATTACACTTCCCTGAATGAAAAATATGAATTGTCAAAATAATTTTAAGATTGTTTAACACTAATGATACTGAACTCGAGGCACTGCTGAAGCAAGCAGACAGCTTGCTTCCTTCTAGTGCACTGTATCAGTGAAGATGCTCATTCTGGAAATGTAGCCGACAAAAAAAAAGATTATTCTTAAATTGGAAGTTAAGAAAAGGCTTTGGTAATGAAACGACAGTACCTGGGGAACCTGAGGTTCAAAAGCCAACGAGTTAGAGCTCATCAGGAAGTTGAGACAGGTAGCAGTAAGGAGTTGTAATAGTCGTTAAGTTAGGAAACAAAATAAAGCACATACAGATTAGAACAAAGAAAAAAATCTACCCTAAAGTTACCAAAACAGATCTAAGTACAAAGAATACAACACTAATGCAGTTAAGAGAAACCAGACTGCAAGGAAACTTGGAGGTCTTTTTCAAAGTGCAGCCACCACTGTATGCAGAAACAAGAAACTCTGTGAGATGTTTTCAAATACTGATGGTGCATTTAAAAAATAAAATCATTTTTCCCTCTCTCCTTGTCTAGTATCCTCTTCACAACTGGGAAAAAGCTTTTTCTGAACTGTTTCTTACACAAAACTGTCATTATTAGATACTGGCTTGGACACCTTCTGAGCACCAGAGTATGTCCTACCAATGCAGGATGAATGAATGAATGCATCATGTTCTGGTAAATCCCTTCAAACAGGGATTTTCAAAAGATGCTGCTTCTTTGTAATGCACAAACCCTCTACATTTCCATTCTGCTAGTTCTATTACGCAAATTTACATTGTTACACCCACAGAGATAGTATATTGCACGTTATATGCCCTAGCATAGCCTACTGAGATTATGACAACACCATACCAAAACCTCATAAATAACTATAAGGTGGCATTAATCTGTAACTCTGTAATGGTGACCCCCGGTCTCGACTGCAGGAACAACTTTAGGGGTCATGTCATGATGTGTTCTTTCCACACGAAAAAGGCAGATCAAGTTTTCTTGACTGCATAGGCTGTAGACTTCCATTTATTCAATGATAAGCATGCTCCTCTTTGGCAGCAGCTTATCACTGCGTTAAACTATGGTGTCATGTGCCTGGAACTGCTTACTTTGCAAAGAAAAAACAGCACCAGAGGATGGATAGGGACTGCACATGCTCTGTGTTTAACGGGTCTCCATCAGCAAGTGGAGAAAAAAAAAAAAAAAAAAGAGAAAATAATTCATAACCCAGTAACAGGACAAACTGTATCTAGAATGGTAAAGATACTTTTTCAAATAGAAATTCATTCTAATTGAATTTCTGGTTCTTAAAAATGTAACTGCATCATAATTAGAACAATACAGACAACACAATAAATTCTAAAGTAATTTGTTACATATTCAAAAAAAGAAGAATGTTGAATTACTGAAAACTATTTGAAAAAATGGTGTTGCAGGGAAAGGAAATTCTGAACAAGTAAATCCTTTCAAGACTTTTCCAAATTACCTGAAAAACAGAGCCCCAGAAACTTTACCCTAGTGTTGCCTAAAGGAACAGAATCAAAACAGCCTAGTAAAACAAACACGGGATGGGAGATGGGAATGTGAAGCATTCTGCACAGACAGAGAAATAGCAGTGCTGAGGGAAATAACAGGGACTTCTCAAGTGGGACCTTCAACCATGCACTAGATTTCAGAGCCACCATGCTGTTAGTAGCCACAATGATTAGTCAGTATGAACATGAAAAGCAAAAATATAAGCATTTCAAATCCACCAACTCTAGTAATAACTGTGCATTTGTCAAAATTGGTATTTTGCAGAATATATCAGGGATCACATTAACATCCTTTCTGGTGTTAGCCAGAATTTGATTTCCAGGAAGACAAAAGAACATGCATTGGATGAAACATTCAAACCCATGCTAATACATTCCACCCCCCCACCCCAAATACACACCAGTGTTGCCTTCTGTTTCAGTTCAGCCTCAAGGGCAACCAGAGGTTCAGGACGGTATAGTAAGCACAGTAAGCCGGGCAGAGGACCCCACTGCTGGCTCAGGGAACTTCTGTGCACATTGTCCAGACCCCTTCTGCCCCTAGCTCTTAATACCGGACACATTTAAGGTTTGCTGGTGCAGTGACCACACATTCCTTTCCCCAGCGGGAAACTTGTGAAAAATATACTTAAACATGACCCACACTTTATGTATGTGAGTAGAACTCAAACTCCTTGGGCCTGCTTACTCAAGTGCTTGCCTACCTTCAAGTTAAGCACTTTGCTGATTCTCAGCTCACAGTTCATAAAGATCTCAATACGATCAACCAATCTGTGACCCATGGTCTTACAGTTGGCCATGAATTTTTCAGCATGCATTGTGAACAACGCCAATCCCAGTGTTGGCATACAAACAAATTCAAACAGGGTAGCTCACAAACATGCAACGTAAACAGTCAGAGAGGCATGGCAAGAACCAGATGGGTTTTGAAATGTTTCAGCGGCAGGCATGCTCAAGTCCACAGAGAGTGTTTTCACTGTGGCGACTGCCACACATCTGCAACATCAGGAGTTGGTGCACAGCAATCCCATTCACTGAATGAAGGGGAAAAGGAATTTCTCTCAACAAACTTTGTGAATAGAATGATGTGCGTGCATGCACATGTACCCTTTGTGCACAGAGATGGAACAAGTTCATGTCTTCATCAGTCACCAGTCATTTTAGACAAAAGATAACCAAACTCCCTTCAGAGACATATTCCTAATTATCAGTATCATAAGATTCTACTTTGTCAAATTACTTTAAACCGATCAGGACTCATAAAACTTGTTGGTTTTGCAGGAAAAAAGTGTGTGAGGGAATCAGGAACCCCAGAACTCAGATTTTTGTAAAAGGAATTCTAAAGCTCTTTTCCAGGTGTGCTCATGATAAGATGAATGTGTATGACCTCCTTTATTGACAGGCTTTTGTTAAAACAGTATCACGTCACTACCTGGAGAACATTTTTCTCCTCTACAAAATAATGAACCAGCTAGTTTGGAATACTCATGCTTTCTTCCTTTCCACATTAACTGAGTTAAATTGTGTTTCAGCTTCCATTCAGAAAAAAAAAGGGCCTAGCCATGTCAGGGAGGAGCTGAATTACCCCTTGATTTTGCGCTCATCATGTAAGTAGAGGGAGGACAAATAGCATTGTATAGGGGATTGAGTTTGTCTGCTTTTTTCCCAAACCAGAAATTAATTTTCTAGATAATAATGTAAAAAAGTTATTTTTACATACCTCTCACCTAATGAATGTGGAATAAATACAGTTTGGTAAGCTAGAAAACTGCTTTGGAATTTAAGAATCAGCTTGCTATTTGAAAGCCATGTAACGACAGCACAGTACAGGCAGCTAAAGGCAGCTTTCCTCCTCTTCTGTATCCCCAAAACTTCTGCAATAACATTGTGCCCCCTTCTGTCTCGTCTTGAAGAGTATTGCGATAAACCCCTTCTCAGAGATTTTGTCACTATCTGTGCACAACACTTTCTAGAGCTTCTGCTGAGGCTCCAAGCCTTCTCCAAAGTAGGCTTTTACACCCTTGAGACCTCTCTAAGTTGTGCAAATGGCGGGGCTGAATGCAATTCTACTTCTAATTTCAGTAAAAAACATGATGTAGCAAGTTACAGCTGCTTGACTGGCAAGACAGCCAAGCCTCTATCTTTCTTTGCCTATCTGTTCAGTGGGACCTTCAGTGTCCCGTGTACCTGCTTTGTGTATGCCAGAAATAACCCAAAGGTACAATTCATGTGAGTTTTACCTGGGGGGCCTACAGGACCCGGAGGTCCTGGAGATCCAGGTGGACCTTGACCACCAATGCCAGGGATGCCTGGTGGGCCTGGGAGTCCTGGTGGTCCACTTGGTCCAGGGTCACCTAAAAGAACACTCTTGTTTAGTTGAATAGCGAACTCAGTTCAGAGATACTTGCTTTCAGAAGCAGAGTGCCTGCACGTTGTACTTGAAATCTCATCCTTGCATGGAAACAAATATGGACCTGACACAGGAAAAAACACACTTCAGAGGCTATTTCTGAAAGCCAGAGGTTTATCCTCACTCTGTGTGGAATGCATGCAATTTACATTTCTAGGCAACACAGAGACATGTTAATGCATCATAATCCACATCAAACTCAACAGATGCTCTCCAGCAAACCAGGCATGCTCTGCAGTTCAATACAGACAATGATTAACAGTAGGAATTTGTGAATTGCTAACCCTCTGCATGTTGAAGCACAGTGCATCTAAATGATAATTATTCTATTGAAAAAGTTTTACCCCCATGTTAACAGGATTTTTCTTTAGAATACAGACTTTCAGATACTGGCCCACAGATTGGTATTTACTCCCTTGCTTGTTTGTCTTTTGAGAACACAAGCTTCCATTTGCACAGGTGTATCTGATTGGGAAAAATGGCCTCCAAAGTAATTGCTCTAAAGTCAGCACTGCTTGTATTTAACTGCCATATGACTCCCAGCACATCTACATTTTTTAAAGTTCAGTAGGCAACAGAAAGGGGGAGACTTCTCCATACCTTTGGGCCCTGGAGTTCCATCAAAACCTGCCCGTCCTGGGAGACCAGGGTTTCCTGGGAAGCCAGGATCACCCTTAGGTCCTTGAACTCCTTTTGTGCCTGGTGGTCCCGGGGGTCCAGGTGGTCCTGGAACTCCAAATCCACGATCCCCCTGTAACAAATTAACAGATTTTTTAAAAGGGGGTTTTCTAAGTTTAGCCTCTCCTAAAAGTATTAAAGTAGCAAATTAAAAATGCCCACCACCTTAGAGTTCAATTTCTTTTTTTCCTACCCTCACTCAAATCTCAGGTAGAGAATGTGACTTCCCCACCATCAAAAGCTGACAAGAGCTGAAATCCTCCCCACCAACTTCCCACTGATGCAAAATAACCTCTAAGAAAGTGAAGTTTTACACTAAACAAGCAAACACAGACCTTTGGTCCTGGGAAACCAGGTGGTCCAGGAGGTCCATCTAGACCAGGGCGACCTGGAGTTCCTGGAGCTCCGGGTGGACCTGGAGTCCCTGGGAAACCTACACATGACATGGAGGTTAGGGCAGCAGAGGAGAGGACACCAGGGAGCGTTAGAACAACTCTTCCAGAAATGCTTAGGGCCCACAGAAAGTAATCTCTGAAAAGAGGTTCTGTGCTAGTTCAAGCGTTCTTGAGGGGTACCCGTTTGGCTGAGATAACTTTGAGTGTACTGTCTTTACCACAGAGAATCTCTGGGACTCATCTCAGAGGAGGGCACTCCCCATGCTGAGTGCTCTAACAAAAATTACAAACGGTTCACATCAGAAGCGTTAACATCTGGAGGCAGAATTTGGAGATCATTTATTGATTCAAGCTCAAACATTCATCATTTCCCAAAGTTTTACCCGTTTCCTTGGTCCTTGGTTTACTGAAAAATGTAAGCTACTCTGAAGGAGCAGTACATGGAACAGAGGAATAAGAACTCAGCACGTTTTTTTTCCTGATACTTCTGAAACTATGATAAAGACATATAAATTCAAGACAATCATTTTTTAAAGGATTCTAGAGACAGAAATCAACTCACTAGGAAAAAGTGAAGAGACACAACCCTCTATGTCCCCTCTTACAGCCAGTACAACACAGTAACATGGCTGTACACACCTTTTGGGCCTGGTGGACCTGGAAGTCCAATGCCAGGAATACCTGGCTCTCCCTTTGCACCTGGGATGCCTGGTAAGCCACGCTGACCTGGCTGACCAGGGTCTCCTGTAAAAAGGAAATCAACATAGTTATCAAGAGTCACTCAGAATAAAAAGGTCATGGAATTTCCTGGATATCTAGTTGCTGCTTTACCTGGAAGACCCGTGTCACCATTTCTTCCTGGAGGACCAGGGGGGCCAGGAACTCCTGGTTCTGTAATAGTCTGGCCAGGTTCACCTTTTGGACCTAAAACCAAAAATAATAAATACTCACTCAGTAGGAGTTTATTTTTTCTTTGAGCAGAAATAGTTGCTAGCCACATCCCAAGCTTACAAAGGAATTAAACACCAGCAGCATTTTACCCAATAGGCTAGCCACCCCTGAGCCCCATACAGCACTTATAGGCTTAGAAGCATCATTTAAAGTTAAGACAGTTTTCTTGAAATGTTATGTTTTTAGCTCCCTCCTAGGTACCATCACGTGAATAGTATCTCCCATAGCTGACACCAACACAACTTGATCAGGATCTGCGCAGTTGACAAGAAAGTAACAAAAGCAAACTTGTTCAAAGCAAACCCTTGTTTTCAAAAACTGTTGTAGTTGCACTATTATTAAGCATAAGCCAGATGGTAGTTACAATGCATTTCCACAACAGTCAGTCGAGAACAAGAAGCTTCTCTAGAGGTCAGAGCAGAAGGGTGAGTCCTGTGCCTATAGCAACATAGCACAAATTCTGCTCACTTTGCAATTCTGTTATGACCTTCAGTAAGGAAGCTTATAAATACTAGGTCTTACAATGCCCTTGGGAAAAGCTTAAAAGCAGCATTATGCTCTGAGAACTATCCAGAGCAAAAGATCAAAACTTGATTTTATAGCTTTTGTTCAATAGCACACAGAGACCAACTCACCAGGAACTCCAGGAGGCCCTGGACGGCCTGATACACCTTGGATGCCCTTTTCACCAGGTGAACCTTGTGGACCAAAACCAGGAGGTCCAGGAAGTCCTTTTTCTCCAGGAAGACCTGGTATTCCCGGGTCACCTGGAATACCCATTTCTCCTTTGAATGCAACACTGCCCTGAAAAAAGGAAGAACAGGTTGGGAAAGAGGAACATGTATTTCCTAGCAAAGGAGTAAAGTTCTTCATTGCTTCTGTTCTGAAACTCTCTGGCAGTTTCCATCCCTCTAGTTCTCAAGGCTATTAGCTGCCTACATCTTACTGACATGGTACAGGTATGGTCTAAACCTGGCTACTTAATTCTTCATACTACATAGGTGAAATGTAGACAATGGCAGGAGGGACCATCTGACCCTGCCCAAGAGAAGTATCAGCTTATTTTTAGAGGCACTGACAGATTCAGGGAGTACCTCTGTATATCATCACTAGATTGGCATCTACTGAAGAGAATTACTGGGTTAGTCACATTCAGAAAAAAGTGCATTTGCCAGTCCTCTTATCTGCACTATGTCAAATGCATCCAGGACTTCCCAAAACATCCATCCAATCAAAGACAGCATAAAACGGAACTCACAGGTTCCCCCTTGGGGCCAGGTAGACCTGGCAGTCCATCTCGTCCAGGAGTGCCATCTATGCCAGGAAGACCTGGAGGTCCTGGGAAGCCAGGGTCTCCTTTGTCACCTTTCAGTCTTGGAGAAATCAGGACATCCCCTGGGTCTCCTTTAGGACCAGGTCTCCCAGGAGGACCTGGGGACCCTGGGAATCCCTGAGGAGGGGGAAAAAAAAAAAAAAAAGCAGCATTTTAGTTTTTCTTTCATTCCCTCTCTGAGTTTGGCACAATATAAGAATTAGGCATTCAGGCTAGCTATGGACAAAAAAAAAAGTATTATACAAGAATCTATATCGACTGTGCACAGATCTAGCAAACATGCAAGACAAATGAGACACTGTTTTCCCACCAGAACATAACACCACCACTTACTGGTGGCCCTACAAGGCCAGTTAATCCAGGAAGCCCCTTTTCACCTTTTGGTCCAGGAAAACCAGGAGAACCTGAGTAGTCCAAAACAACATACAAGAGAAACATAAAACTGTAGAAGCTGTAAATATCAAGCACGCTGTTTGCATAAGATAACAGCTAAGTTGTTTTAAAACCAGGCAAGGTTTAGCCTTGCTGGTTTGTTTTTTTCTGGAGAGCTTGATTTTTATTTGAGCAGAACAAAATTTGCAGCTGTAAGTTAATTCACTAGTGTCAAAAATGGTCACACTTTTAAAAAGCTGCAGCTCCTCTATCATTTCAGGAATAACAAGTAGAAGTTGTTAATTTCCCTCTTTCAGTTAAATCTGTAGTAGACCATAAACTTTCAATACGCAGAATGCTTGCAAATCTGTCTTTGATCAGAGAACTTTTTGAAAGACTAGATTTAAAAAAAAATGAGTGATTGTTTTACACGTATCCAGCCTATTCAGCCTATTTCTTCTTAACGCTCCCCAACAGTGCAAGATAGAACATGCACGAACTATATAATGGAGCTGGCAACTGTGCATCTGAATTTGTATACAATACACAGATGTATCATTAGCATTATGCACAGATACTCAGATACAGAAGTGACTTTATAGAATATATTAAGGAAAATAGTGAAGACTACAGCCTTACCTGGACTACCTGGAGGTCCTGGTGGTCCTCTCTCCCCAGGAGGCCCAGTTATTCCAGTTCCTATGCAATTGAAGCATGTGTCTCCTCGGTCACCTAAAAAGATTGGCATTGAAAAGACACACTTGAGCATCAGATCTTAGAAAACATTAAAAGAATTCAGCACAACAGCAATTGTTTTCTTGCTACTGATCTATAATACCAAGTCCAAAATGACTATTTTATGTAATTATATGATTGCTCAATCATTAAAAGGCTTCCCCCATAAACGACAAACTGAAGCTTTTTGATTGCTAGGAGTCAGACAACCAATATCAGATATGGTTAGAACTTATTTAGGACAGTGCAGAATAATTAAAACAAAGAGAAGTGCTTTCAGTAATAAAAAATAAAACTGTGGACTTTTTTTCTCAGCAAGAGTCTTTCTCTGAAGTAGGTACTTGACACTTCAAACTACAACTCTAAAACACAAATGTCAAAATCCCAAACTTTAATTAAACTCCAAGAGTGCAAAATAAATACTGGAAATGTTTCATTGATTTGACAATAGGCTGAACTTATTTCATTAAAACAAACAAACAAAAAACCCCAAAAACCAAAACAACAAAGAAAAAAGAATGGTTTCATGAAGCTTAGGAATTTCCTTCACATACAGACTTTTCTGACATTCATCAATGTAATATTTAAGCACTTTATTTAGGTTAATTAATTAATCCTTACAATCTCCACGAGAAAAAAAGACTTCCATTTGAAAGCAGTACAAAATTAAGTGAGATGCCCAAAGTCAACTAGGATGTCCATGGTTGAGCTAGGAAAAAATTCTCACTTACCCATATCAGCATCCTCATTGCAAGGTTGTCTTTTTGGAAACAAGGATACACATTAAAGATGTCTGTCTTTTGCTTACCAAACAAACAAACTCATTGTAGATTGACCAACCCAGATTAGGAATCTTGCATTTATAATTTCAATGTTGCTTTCCAAAAAAAAGTCAAATTTATTCATGAAGTAAGTATAAAACTTTTTCACATAGAGTTGGCAACAGCTGTTACAAAGCACTTAGTTTCTATCTACCTGTGAGATACTCATAAACCTGAAGTTCCATTTTACTTTAATCGTGATCCATGCTAGGCCCTAGCATTGGTTGTACCCTCAGTCACTTTGAGATTCCTGTGCTTCAACACTAGATGAGGGACTACCCTATGCCCAAACGAAACAGCTTTCTTACCCAGAAGCAGAAAATACCTGCACGTAACCCTACTGGGAAAAGACACTGTTTATCCTTATTTAATGCAGGTTTTACCTTGTTTAACAAGCTTTAACAAAAAGAGAAAAAACAAGATAGCCATGACACTGCACCTTTTTGGCCTCGCTCCCCCGTAAAGCCTTGTTCTCCTGGAATTCCTGGAGGACCTGGTGGTCCCTGCTCACATAACCCTTCACCTGAGGAGAATTGGGCAAGGTTTAATGATCAGTTTGTGTTAGATTGACAACAGCATGGAATACATGTATTCAGTTATTCAGTATACGAAAGGTACTTCCTGGTATTTGTGTGGATATTCTCATATACCCACATAATCACAGACCAAACATTTTGGCAATTCAGACAAAGGACTGCTAATGAAAACCCACCAATGTAATCCAAACTAAGAAGTAAACAATGAGTGATATTACACAGCAATCATCATTCTCCTTCACAACCTCAACTATCTCCCACTACTTCCCACAGCCTACACACTTCCATCTCTACACTACGTTCTGCTGTTCAACCTTGTATCTTAAAAGCATGTGTATGACATATCATATCATCAGAGTGAGGGCACTTAAGATGCCAATGCCATCTAGACACTAAATTCCTCCCTGAACTGTATTAGTCCCTCTCCACTACACCTTTCCAGTTCTCCTATTCCATCTCCCATTCCCTACTTCCCTTATACCAAAAAGGAGCTAAAAGCCTTCATCCAAAATGTCTGCTCTGGAGCTAATTTTGTGTGGTCTACACACTAGAATATTTATCAAATAAAACTGGAATTCTGTGAAAAATTACTCCTTTGACTCTCCTGGTATCACAACTCTTAGTAGGGAATAGTACCTCCAAGCATTTATTAGATTATATCACAAAAGCTAAATTTACTCAAGACAGCGTCAAAGTGGTTACCTCCTGCTTTATACACAAATTTTAATGTAATTTTCATTACTTGGAGTAAATAGGATGTAACATAATTTGGAAAAATACTTAATTTTGTACATCTGGGCCAAATCTGCTTGGCCCTGGAGGACTGTCATTACTGTGCGAGTTAGCACAAAGGCCCCTCAAGTCTGACAAGATTTCTTCTCCTCCAGTCTAGCTCCGTCTCACAGATAAGTCACAGCAGGGCTCACCTGAGCTAGAAAGAGGCATGATAAAGCCAGACTGCAACTCACACCACTGAATTCCCAAATTCTGTAACTGTCCTTAAGGCTAGAGTTCTCCTACAAATGTCCTGATTTGCAATGGGAGCGACTTGGAGAATGTATACGAATAGCTTGGAATCTCATGGGCTTCAGCTGCTGATAAACTACATCTTTGGAGGTAGAATTAAAAAAACAAAAAACCAAAAAAACCCCAACAAAACAAAACAAAAAAAACCCAAACAAAACCCCCAAAAAACCCAAAACAAAAACAAAAGAAAAACCAAGTTAAAGCTGTTCAGTCTCTTCTACTTGCTGCTATGTGGTCCCCTCTTACCAGGAGGAACAGATGGTGCAGGTGGCCCTGGAGGACCTGGCGGTCCTGGAGGTCCTCGTGGTCCATCAAGTCCTGGTTGCCCAGGAATAGAAATACCAGGTAAACCTGGCTCTCCCTTCTGTCCTCTCTCACCAGGTAAGCCAGGTGGGCCAGGAGGTCCAACAGTAGCGGTCCCTAAGATGGGAAGAAATTAGTTTAAATTACTCTTTTGCAAGAATGACAATGATATATGATCAATAACATGCTACAGATAAGACTCTGTCTTTCCATATAAGTACTCCATAACATTTCTTTTATGGAATCAAACTACATGTTTGACATATGGACATTTTGCATTTTCAGAGATTTTTGTTTGAAAAATTGACCTGAGACTCAACAACTAAATTTATGAAGGAAAAAAATAAAACAGGACTAATGAAAGAAAGTACTGATGGAAAAAAAAAAAGAACATCTACAAGCTGTAACAATAGAATCATAATGTTCTTCTCTGTACAAGTATAAGGCAAATACAGGTGTCACTGCTCAATCCCATTGTAGACTCAGATCATCTCCTCCTTTAGTACTGGCTAATGTACAGCAGAGACTAGGTTTGATGGCTAGGTACCAGGCTTCTGGTACACTATACTTTCTCTGTGTAAGGCAATGGACAATGTATGTTACATATAAGTGATATGAGATAAATTACCTGTACCTAAGACCGTTAAGCTAGTATCTGTTTGACAGCCTTGATGATTAGCACCCTCTGTTCACCACAGCAGGGGCAATGAATGTTCAGAATTCCTCATATTATCCCCATTAAGCTAAGGACCACCCTTCAAGCTCAAAGGTAGCTCTAAATAGTTCTGCTTTCACTTTCTGCTCAGACCATCTGTCAAAAGGAGCGAGAAGAGACTGTGAAGCTAAATATCCATTCAGACGTTTTGAGCATACATCTTATTTTAATGCTTGCACTCCTACCTGGAGAACCTGGCAAGCCAGGTGGGCCTGGCCTACCAGAGAATCCACGCTCCCCTTTGGCTCCTGGAGGTCCTGGCAATCCTTTGCTACCTTTTGGTCCCACTGTTGCATCGATGCCTGGTCTTGAAATGACCTGTAAACGTTTCATGTTCATGTGAAACAACTTGCCAAGAAAAGAGTCACTGGAACGGTAAAGAGATGTGAGGGAGGAAAAGTTCAACATACTTTGAACCTTACACCAATGACAGGATGCTTTTCCCGCTCCACCGAATTACCAGGTAAAATTCCAGTAAAGAGCACTCCCCAATAGGAAGCGCTTTTACTGCCAAGCCAACATGGTTAGAACAGGCTTCAATGAAGCTGACTCAATTTCTGCTGGTCTGAGGTTATAGTCTAGCCTTGTGTTTTTAACCTAGCAAATCCTAGAACACAGAATCTATCTTGCAAGAAAGAAACAATCGTTTCTATTCGTGAATATATGAAATCTTTACTGGTTCTGGTCTTGTTATACCTGGAGATGGGACTCACAGTCACCCAAGAACTATGATGAGATAACACTGTCAACCAAATGTAAAAAAAATAGAAAGGATCAGCAACTTACAATTCCAGGAGGACCAGGAGGACCCGTGTCACCTTTTTCACCCTATCAATTAAATTAAGAGCATTTTTTTATACTGCACAGTACACAAGTACACAGTACACAAGAAAGTTATGGCAAATATTCCTCAATGCTGTACAGCATAAGCAATGCAATTACTACTCAGCCAGAACTGAACTTTGTGATGGCAGGTTTTCAAGCTACTATAGCAAAAATGACAAAAAACCTGGCATACCTTTTCACCCTCTCTTCCTGGAGCAC
Source organism: Morus bassanus (assembly GCA_031468815.1). Classification (NCBI taxonomy): domain Eukaryota; kingdom Metazoa; phylum Chordata; class Aves; order Suliformes; family Sulidae; genus Morus; species Morus bassanus. The sequence continues at coordinate 4,786,147 of CM062582.1, forward strand.
CATTTATTCCAGGCCCACCAGGTAAACCCTTCAATAAAAGAGAAGGATAATCACACTCAGATCTTCTCCATATCAGAAGAAAAGCTTATGAGTCTACCTAGATTAGAAATGTATAAGGTACTCACATCCCTACCAGGCTGACCAGGTTCTCCATCTTTGCCAGGCTTTCCCTTCAAAGACATAAACATGCATTGAAATAAAATGCTTCAGTAGTGAAGAATTCTTACGGAAATAGTGTTACTTCTTTCCCATTTTTCAGTAAACCAAACTTTCTCTAGAATGCAATCCTTGTGACAAATACCTCAAAGATATCAACCAAGTATAATCAATGGAGTTATCTAAACTGAGGTTTTAATTTTGAAAACCAGAGCACAAAACCATGACAAGTCTCAAAGAAGTGTTGTGGAATACAGCACAAAATGATCTCCAATTAAGTATTACTGATTCTTTGTGTTTAATAACTCCCTTTATTTTAACATCAGAGAAATCCTTTATTTGGAAAACAGAGCCTAACTCTCTAAACACTAGAACATTATATTTAAATAGGAAATTAGTACAACCCGATCAGTGAAATTAAATATGAATATTTTTGTGTCTGAATTTTAACTCTCCTTGAAACCAAATGCAATTTGCTGAAGAACAGTATCAACAAAACTACAAAGTGCAATTCTGCTCAAAGAAGTGACTTCTAAAAACCATATATTCTTGCTGAACACATTTATCACTGCTACAATAAAAGTAGTGCAAGCTCCACTTCAGTCCAGACCATTCACTGGGCAAGACAAACAAAACTGTGTTGTTAGCATTACAGAAGCCGTATGTATGGGGGACACCTGCTGGAACACAACTAGAAGAGGTGATTAAGTTTCATCACAGTGCCAAGATCAACTCTCAATCACCGAGAAGTTGATAATAAGACCTGACATAGTGTATTAGAATATAATGTGATTTGCGAATTCTTTATTATTAGTGATGAGCTCTGATTCTCAAAAATGAGGTTTTAAGATTTCCCATGAATTTGCAGAACTACCTGTTTGATTACATATACTGACATTTTTATGAGTGTATCTGAAATGGGTTTGAGCCACACAGAATCATACAGAGCCCTAAAAGGCAGCTTTAGAGTAAATTAATAGCAAAACTGCACTGTAAGTATGCAATGTGCCCAAATTCAGAGTAATAAAAACAAATAAAAATGTTGGTAAACAAGCTTTTGGCAAAAGGTGTCTGCCATACACCCTCAGGACTTTTATACTTTCAGATCTTTGCAAATTTATGTGTTTCCCATTTACTTTTGCAGAGAGAAGCAACTTGGAAAACACAAGTCAAAAACTACTCAAAATACAATGAGAATTTTGACTTTGTATATCTGTCTCATTTGTTATGTTCCTTAAAGAAGGCAAATCAAATCCCTTCTATAAATCTCAACAACTAAGAAGGATTTTATCTAGAATACCAAACATTTGTTTCCGTTTCCATTGTATTTATTTCCTGTGGAAATTGGAAAACCTATTACCAACATGTTTCTAGACGGTGTTTATATATTGTCCAATTAATCTGAGCAAGACTTGTGTCTTGGTTTTCAAGGAGGCCCATTATGTTGATGAAACTGGGTTCAGCAGTGGTGACAGTGAAAGTACAGAATGCTTTCAGCTGGTAGCAGCTTGTCTTGTCTTTGCTGGTCCAGCCCATGTTATTTTCATCCTACTTCTTAGCACTTCTATGATCTTCCTCAGCTTTTCTGAGCTGTGATAGCCAAATAAATTTAAATTCCAGGATTGATTTGAGTCTAGACAGGAATGAAGTGACTCATGCTGTCCCCAGATGCAGCTATCCTGACTCGTCCCCTGCCCGGATAGCACATAAACTGAAGCAGTCTCTTGGGAAGTGACAAATGGACTTTTGGTCTTAATGCAGTGTTCAGAGACTTGGTTTTTTGACTCACCTCACAAGTAAACCCTCTGAGAATGAGTTTACATAGACCAGCTTAAATATATACCAATCTCATGCTGCTTGGCAACCCAGTACATAGCAAACTGAATGAAGACCCCTCTCTAAAAGGAAACAGAAAACTGCTGCTTCAGTCAAGCAGTCCAACAACTTTGAAGAAGGTTTCCACGTGTAACCAGATAACGTCATTCAAATTAGTTTCTCCTGCCCCCAAAACTAAGATCTACATGTAGATAATTCTATCAGAAAGCACTGAGAGGTCCATAGCTAGAAGCACTTTCATGAACCAGATGCGCCATCTACTAGTTTGCCACGTTACTGAGGAAAAAAAAAAAAAAAAGAAGTCTCTTACCCAGAGGCTGATGGCCCCACCTGAATTCAACATTTGCTTAATTCTCAAAGATAACACTGATTGGAAAGATAAAGGTCTGGTTAAACAGACTACTTACTCTTTTGCCTGGTTCTCCTTGCTCACCTTTTTCACCTTTTACGCCACCGGGAAGACCCTGGACACACAAACGTCATCTTAAACTGAGCCCACAAGCCAGAATAGAATGAATTTACAGTTCTGATACAGATGCAACAAAAAAGAACTAAAAGAGGACTACTCACAGGAGGGCCTGGTGGCCCAGGAAGTCCTGGTGGGCCTGGATCACCTGGAATACCCTGTCAAGCATGGGCAAAGAAAAAGAGGATTAAAGCCTCCATCACTCCCTAGTAGCTCAGTTGATGTTTTTTAAAAATAGAATCTTTTCTTGCTGTGATTCAGATTTCCAAGTACTATGAACAGTAAAGGATCATATTTATTCTTTCTTCATGTGGAGCTTCATGTGCATCTATAAATTTTATTAACTGTTCATCCTGTTTATTTAGATGATTCACTCCACTAAGACACAACTGCCTCCTGCGTGCACCGCAGCTGCTGGTTTAGTGGCCTGCAGCTGCTATACAATAACAAAAAGAAGGAAGAAAAAAAGGAAAGAAAGAATAAATGCCAGATTCCTGCTGAAATTACAGGGGCAACAGTCATTAGATTACTGGTAATTGTTGAAATTGTGAGGCCATCAGGATCAATAGTGTGTTTGTCAGAAAAGTGTCACAGAATCATTGTGTTCAGAAGTTAGGGTTTCTATTTTGTCTTGTTACACCTTTGTACAAGTTCTTAAATCTCTTCACTATTAACCTAAAGAAAAGTTACAGGCTATTGAACCCACAAAAACTTTTTTATGCAGAGTTTCTGTTATTTTCTTGGAGGCCTCCCAGACTTCTACAAGCCCATCTATGCACTTGATTTTTCAGTCAGAGATCATAGATGAAGGTAGACACCAGAACTTGATGTGTATCTCTCACACAAAAAAAGTGTAATGTTGAAATTGTTCACTGATTGTGTACCACCAAGAATAACCTTTGTTGAAAAAACCCCGAATTTTTAGACTTTGAAATAATTGTTAACGTTGGTCAAAGGCAATGCACTCAGAATGTGTTTGTAAGTCTTAGTGCTTTAAAAGGAATGCAGCTAGATTGCTTTTATTTTGTATATTTATATAACTTAATGCCAGTATAATTAGCCCTTCAGAGATCCCTGATGACAGAAGCAATTTACTCTGACCCTCAAAGTCAGATGAATTTTTGCATCAACTACAGTGTGGTCAAAATGTCACCCTGTGTTTTCTTAGAACTATAAAGACATACAATGCTGCTCTTTACCTTCTGTCCTACCATCCAGTTAAACAGAGACAAAACCAGAGACTGAGACCTTTCTAGGATGACTGCGCATTGCAAATGTACACCAGTGGATAGGTCTAGGGAATGCCTTAGTGGTGCCTAATGTTCTTCTGAAAGGAAGGGTAACAAATGGTTTTGATCAAGATGAAGGGCAGAATTGTCCTACACCCTGCCAAAATAAAACACTGCTGCATGCCAAAGCTTTCTTCTCTGACACATTTCCCAGGATGAAAAGGTGGAAAGCAAGGAACTGATCCAAATACAGATGGAGGAAACTAACAGTTTAAAGCTCAGTTACCACAGTGACATTTATAAAATAACCAGAGCATAAAAACGATCACTCACCACTCTTGCCTCAAAATATCTACCTCAACTCTTCTATTACTCAGGGTGGTATTTGAGAATACCACAGAAACTTCAAAGAAAACAAGAAATCCAGGCACCCATGATACTGCTGGTGCTGCTCAGATTGTCTGTGACTGGCGCCCAGAATCAAATGGTACTGTGAAATGTTTCCCAGTGAAGAAGAAAGGAAAAAATGTATTAACTTTAAAAATGGCAAGTCTTCCTAAGACTTTTTGGCATTTATGGGTGGGGAAGGATCTGTACAAATCAAACCAACAGTTTGAGCTTACTGTCATAATATGGCTTGATATTTACTTTTGAGAGGCCAGAAACAGAGAAAGCACTTTATTCAGACCACAAGGGAGAAAGATCTTGGGGCATCACTAATTACAAAAAAGGAGGGGAAAAAAAAAAAAGAAAAAAGTAAATTGAGTTAAAATTTTGAAAGACTTCTTCACAATGGATGACATAGCTGGTTAATTAATGGGAATCTGAATCCCCAGACAGCTTTGAAAATCCCAGTCTGGGTGTTCCAAGGAATGAGAATATTTTAACTGCTTTTACTGTTACTATGAACTTCCTTTAAGAGAGTTTCTTAAGAATAGTTATTTTACTAAGGGAAGTAACTGAGCTAATGTGACTGGCCTGCCTTCTATTAAAGGAAAAGTACTCAGGCCTGAGATAGTCAGTACTTTGAGAAAAATAACAGAACCTCTGCAGTAAGCAGTATGTATGAGCCAAACCATTGGAGGCTGCACCTTGACCACATGCTCATTGCAGATGGGCACTCACCTGATCTCCTTTCTGAAACTCAATGTCATTTGGTCTCTTCTGTTCTCCAATTTGTCCTGGTGGCCCTGGAGGTCCCTGAAGACCTTGTTCACCCTAATGCGCAAGAAGATGGCAGTTTGTTACAGGCAATACAAGCCAAAATGGCACGCAAAAGTATTTTGAAAGTAATAAGCAAAGATGTCATTGTGATCCCCTACTCACTTTTTCACCTTTGGGTCCTTGGAAATTCAAACCCATATTACCCTGCAAAAAGTATAACTCATCAGCCCTTAGAAGTCACAAATGAATAGAAAGAAAAACAAAAGAGTCCACCACCACCATCAATGAGGGAAAGAAAATACCTTAGGTCCTGGCAGCCCTGGTGGACCAGGAGGTCCCTATTAAAAAAAGGAAACAGAGAGAGTAATTTCCAAGCATTTTACATCCCCCGTTGTGTGGGGTGGGGGCAGAAACCAAACCAAAACCCACAAAACAACGTTGCTACGTTGACTCCTGTACATTATACCCATGTTGACAAGGCACCTTGCCTTCCTCTGAGAGCTCTTCCTCATGCTATTCAACTTCACAAATATGTGAGAAACTAGTTCTTCCTTTAAGTGAGAGAGTCAAATAAAATTAAACCGTCAGATATTAAACATTAAGGAAAAGAATCATCCTGGTCTAAATAAGCTAAATCTTGTCCCTTGGGTTTCACACAAATGAGGGGCCTGCACAGAGATTCAGCCTGATTTAAAACAGAAATAGGTCTGGGAACAGGCTGAGAGTTTCAAATGTATCACATTTAAATGTGTACAGTGGCAGCTCCAGGGTGAACTGAATGCATGGTTGCTGTTGTCTTCATACAAAGTCTTGACTACCAAGATCTCTGCACTTTACTGACCTGCCTCTGAGGACACGGAACAGAGAAGCAACTGCCCCATTTAACACTTTATGGATAACAGGTTAAAGAAACTTACTGTCAAACCTGGGGGCCCTGGAGGGCCAAGTGGACCTGGTATTCCCATGGAGCCGGGTGGGCCCTGTTGAGAAAGTGCAGGAGGCTATGAAAGAGGCACCTTTTTGTGAAAAAAACAGTGAGGCCTTCAAGGTCAAAAAACCCCAACAGCTGGCACCCCATACATGTCAAATCAAAGTAGCTGACCACTAACCTACCAATCTGTCCTTGTGGAAAGGCCTAAATGAGTGTACATCGTGTTAGGAGCGTTCTGCTCTCAACATCAATGCATCACTTTGGCTTGGATAAGGGAATGCTTTTTTGTTTGTTTTGAACTACTTTTGTGCTTTCTCTTCATGCACTGAGAGAGAACAACAAAACACTTTTGTATTTGTGATTCCTCCCTTCCCAGACAATAGGGAAGCACAGATCAGAGGAACAGAAATGCTAACAGGCTCAGTCTGGTCAGAATAGCCTGGGGCTTGCCTCTCTGTACCAGGAAATGGGAGTCTCTGGCTTCTGTCCAGTCCGATAGATTCATTTTCTGCTCCCCTTGTTTCTTCCACTAAAGCAATGAATGGCTCAGTGGGGAAGCACAGGGCCTGGAGTCACTAGCTGTTTTCACAGAAGACTGCTGGGAGAACAGAAACACTGTTCAGGAGGTGCAACATGAGGAGAACAGCTGAGACATTACCCTCTCTTCCCACCATTCAAAATAGTGGCTACAGCCCAGAAAGGCAGATGTCACTTGCTTTACCTCAGGGTGAAGAAGGGAGGGAACTCCAGAACTGATACAGAGAATGTCTAGGAACGGGGAAACAGGCAGGGGAAAGAGAAGCAAGTAAGTAACTGTGAGTCCTGCTGTCTGCTGGATACCACTTGCCTGACCAGGAAACCCTTCTGGTCTCTGTGGGTCACCCTATTAAGGGCAATATGGACTTACTTTCCCTGAAGGCATAAACTAGAGGTACATTAAATGTGAGCCTTGCTTCTCTACATAAACATATGGATCCCCTAGCACCAAATGTTCCAACCGTGCTGTAACGCAAATACTTTTCATGTTATCTTTTTGGCAGAACACAACCTAGCACTACTTTACACAACTTACAGGTATCCCTGGAAGACCTGGAAATCCTGGGTCACCCTTCTGTCCTGGCAGCAAGGATGTAATTATTTCACCTGCTTCACCCTAGAAGAAAAAGAGCTGACTTTAATTGATAGCACATTTTACAATTCTTTATCCCAATTCTGACTCCAAAGGACACATAGTGCCTCTTAAGACTCTGAGAGACTAGAGTTATGCTACACCCTAGCAGTACTCTTTAATATAAGTACTAGATTCTCCAAGAATAGCTTTTTTTAGGAGAGTTTCTTGCATATTTGGAGGATTCTTTAAACAGCTAAACTATCAACTCTTAAAAGCTCTCTTTTTATATATACAAATATATCAGTGTTGATTCAAATTCCAAAAGATTAGGGGATTGAAATACAAATGCTTCACAAAAGAAAGAGACATTCTAGCTCCATGTGAAAGCAATGGATAGGACACAACAGAAAAAAGGCTCGTTCAGCTTTTTCCAATGTCCCACCTCATGAGATCAATGCTGAGTATGCTGTTATAATAGTCATGCTTCATGTTCTATATTGAAGCACAGTTTCTTCTTGATCTCAGGGAAGATCTTTGTTTTATGTATATGTTCTGATCAGCTTGCTTTTTAATATCTTTAAAACAACTGGGAAGAAAAGTTGCTGCGAAAAACAGTTCAGCTTAATAGTCACAATTTCCCAGCACCAGTGTTATGTTGCCCTCTCAGGAGTTCATTGGAATACTTCAGTGGGTCAAGTTTCCTTTCAAATAGATTTGAACCAAAACTGATGTTTTGGCCCACGCTCAAATACGTCAAGGATACAATAAAAAAACCCTTAAAAAATAAAAGGGGTCCTTAAGGTCCAAAATCAGATTACGAGACTATTTACATTGGGAGAAACAAGCCATCTACATAGTAATCTATACAGCGGAGAGCACGTTTCCAAAAGGAACATAAGATGTTGCACTATTCTCTTCACTGGATATTTTAAGTTATTATTGCTTAGTCTCTAGTAGCGTAGACTGCTGGTACATCTGGGTGTTCGTGGGCATTTTGCTAACTTGATGCCTCACAACACAAACAGACGCTGTCCCTCATGCTCCCAAGGAAACCAGCTTCAGAAAACAGTCTGCTAATTCTGAAACTACTGACCCAAATTGAGTAAAGCTACTGCAGAATTTCCAGTTAGTTGCACTGGACTGGCCTAGAAACACTAAGCTTTCTGCAGAATGTCACTCCAGATTCCAATGGATGCACATGGTCTTGCATAAAAGCAAGCAGGTTACTTATGTCAGATCAGACTGGACACCCATGCCTGGTTAGTACTTCAGTGTGCGAGTACAGAACACTTACCTTCATACCTGGCAGACCAGGGGGTCCCTTTGTTTAAAAGAAACAAAACAAAACAAAACAAAGATCAATAGAAATAAATCATTGGTATGTTATTTGCAAACCACTAATCAGATCTACACCATGAGACAAGCATTAAAGATAGAAATCTAAAAAAGATACGAAACAGGAGAAAATAAAATTTTTATGATCTTCAGAATCAAACAGAAAAATTAGAGAAGTACTTTCACCACAGTGAACATTGAGCATTAAAGGGATTATATTTCCACTTCCTAGCAATTTGTTTCTTTATTGCCTCCTATTATCCATCCTGTCCACTACATTTCTTTCTGTTTGTCCTTTGGTTCTGACAGTCACTTTGCTGTACATCCTTGTGTTTTATGCTGAAAACAACCTACACTGCCTCTTTTTTTCTGCTCCATTAATCACCAGTCAGACTCTTTAGATGTACCAGATGACAGTATCAAGATCTTACTTCTCTGACACATAGGCACATATTTGTAATTTTCTGCAGGTGTGGCAAAGCGTCTCAGCATGTGAGAATTCAAAAGGCTTTTTATTAGCTTTACCATGGCGTGCAGCAGAAAAGCTCACTCTCATTGGACATCTAAAATATTCTGATTAACCTTTAAAGAAATTAATATAGTCTTAACTATTAAAAGACCAACTGCAAAAAGAGGCTGATATTTATCTGATCTTTCACAGACCTAAGTAGAAGTCTTTCAGGGGATTACAGGTAGCTGATCCAGACATCTTTTACTTACAGGAGGACCTTGTAAACCAGGAAAACCTGGACTGCCTGGGAATCCACGCTCTCCCTTAGGGATGAAGAAAACAATTAGCCAAAACCAAACCAAAACATAAGAAAAACAGATAAAGTTTGACTGAAAGCCCAGTTTCATTGTTTAGCTTATGACTCCAGAGTAGCAAATTGTATTGCAACAAGCTATAGGATAAACTATTTGTTAAATCACACAACTGACTGAAACATCTCTTTCCACATTCAGATATTTCCACATACTTCCAGGCAAAGTACTATACTACAGAGGTGGAAAACACACACAGTACTATAGAAGATCAACTTCTCTTATGGAAAGATCATAACCTGAAGCTAAGTAACGTGTTAGAATGAAAGTGACTCCTTCCAACAAGGATACTGCATCGGTATTTTCAATGCAATATTATTAAAAATTAATAATTAAGAAGTCCCACTGTTAGGTAATGAGTTTTTCTTGGTAGCAAGAGTCTACTATAAAGATGAGATGCCATATATGATCTAATTATCAGACACTCCTCTCAGTTGTTAGCTATAAAATTAAGGATTAGAAAAAAGTATTTAACCACATTGGCTGCAGAGTATAAATGTTGTTGCACCTTGGTGCTGGCAATGTCTGGCAAAACTTGTGCTTTAAGTACCAGACCATGACCCCCTTCTCTCAGACATGTGTGTAAGTCTGAATTATCTTGGAATTACCTGCACAACTTGGTAGCAGCAAGTACCGCTGCACATAATAAACTAAACTAATAGCTAAACCTATTGGCTACAGCCAGGAGAGGAGCTCTTTATCGTATTATTGTTGCATTGTTAAGAATTTTAAAGGGATTCCACCTTTGTTCCATTGCATCCTGGGATACCCTGAGGTCCTGGTGGCCCATCTTGTCCTGGTAATCCCTTTAAAGTGGAAAAGAGAAAAGAAGAGTTAAGCTTGTAGGCTGCTTTTCTAGGCCTGAAAGACAAAAGGAAACAGATTTGTATCTATACAGCCCATTCCTACTCACAGGAAGTCCTGGTGTTCCTGGAAATCCTGGAAGCCCTGGCGGTCCCTAGAAGAAAATTAACCACATATGTTTTAAATGGTATGGCACGAATAGGTGCGCAAAAGGATTTACCAAGATTTTACTAAATTTAACCTATTTGTGCATATGTAAGTAAAGAAAAACAGAAACATCTGAATCACCTGTAAAAAAAGAACGCCATGCTAGACAGCCATCAAGGTTCTTACTTTCTTTCAGGAAAATATCCACAAAACCATAGAGAAGACAATACAGAACAACTACAGCAATGGTATGTAGATATATAAAGAAAATAAATGAACACTCATGTTGTGGAAAATGGATGCATCCCACTGAAGTCAGAGATGCACCGGCACCAGCTGAGGGGTCTGACAAAAAGAAAAAGCAAAGGCACAACACCTAAAGAATTTCCAGACAAATCAACCTCTACCATATTGACCCTACATATAGTGTGTCTACTTCAGAATAAACTAAAGCAAGGTTACTGGAGAGTGTTTAGGTCCTATATAGCAAAACAGATCAAATAAGTATTGGGGTTACTCTCCCTAATGAGTTTATGAAAGTAACACAAGCAATACCTAAGATTATATTACTTATGTAATACAATCTCTTCTAGCTGGTAGATAAATTACTCTTCAGATTTAGGTTAATTCCGCCCCCCCCCCATAAATCACCACTTGTGTGAGGACCAACTCAATGCCTGGCAGCCTTTATCCATAATTCCAATGTATTACCCTAAAACTGCGCCATTACTTACTCTGATTCCTTTGGGTCCAACAGGCCCTGGAAGTCCATCATCACCCTAGAAAAACCCAACAAACAAACAAAAAAAACACTCTCAAGTTTGCGGTCTGCCTTTCTATCAAATTAAACTGTAAGCATGATAAAATTTCTTCTACATATTTATAGTAAGTGGTCTAAAAGCTATATTAGTTGTCATTTCCTGAGTAAAGGGTTCAAAGTTATTTCATTTTGGCTTTTAGACTTTAAATTGAAAAGTATTTGTTACAGCTGATAAACCATGACTTAGAGGAAATGTTTTAAAAAAAATCAGAGCTATTTAAGATTGCTTATAAGCAGATACCGCTCCTGTACTTTCATCAAATATCCTATAGTGACCTCTTGTGGGCAAAACAAGATATATAATATTAAATGTGAATGATAGTGTACCATTATTATTATGATAATGCAGAACTTCATATCAAAATCTTGAGAAGAAAAGGCATTTGTGGAATAAAAATGTAATCAAAGTTTCTAGTCCAAAATGCCTCTGTTCTTTCACTCCTGTTATATCCAATTAATCTTTTCTTTTAGTGTAGACATATTTTTTTCTTATCACCTACTTATTTTCTTCTTTACTTCTTTTTGATGTGCTTCTGTTAGTTTATACTGTGAGCATTTGCAAAAGAAATGGCAGATCCTGGATAATCTTGGCTATATTAAATACAAATGCATTCAGAGGAAGGCTTTTTAACATTTTAATACTACATTACACCATCTAAGCATAATGATGTAATTCAGCGGCAAATAAAGACAAACTGAAACCCTCCAGGGAAAGCAAGGAGCATTCCTCGGTTGTCTCTACATAGGTTCATGAAGCCTTCATTTGTGTTGCCCCACCCAAAGCCAGCCCAGGAATGCCACCAGATGCAAACAACAGTTTACACCTGTGGTGGGACTCCTCCAGGCAGCTGACAGTCGAACACCACTCTTATCAGTGAACTAAGTGATGGAGTGCATTATTGCAAGGCCTAATAAAACTACATCACAGCACCTTGCCAAACCTGTTCTTTGACCTTAATCTGCAGTACCTAGTAAAAGGATACAAGTACGCATATAGTGTTTGCAAGCTTGTGTGTAGGTGAAGAACAGGAAACTTAGAGCAATCTTTTGCGCTGGTTGACTATTCAAGCCAACCAACCAAAAAACCTATGTCATATCCCAACATCTGAAGATTTTGACCATTAAACCAATTATAATCAAGAGTTCTGGAATGATTTAGGATCAGCACTACAAGCAGGTAACACTACCTAGCATTTTCATGCTATTCAAGTGAATTGGGACTTACCTTCAAGCCTCTTGGACCAGGCGGTCCTTCAGGTCCTGGAAATCCAGGCAAACCTGGCTGTCCTTCCAAGCCTGGGAATCCTCTTTCACCCTACAAAAAGAATAGGTGGTGGTGGAGGTGTAACATGACAAAAGCAGAAGTTATGACAGAAAAATTCAGAAAACACATTATCTTTCTGGTTTTCTGTAGGAAGTCATACAGGCAAACACACACTCTGATTAAACATCTCACCTACTTAGCTACAGAAATTCCTGAACACACACACACACACACACACCCCACCCCCCCACACACACCCCCCCACCCCCCCACCCCCCCACACCCTTTAATTACACCACTTCAACAGGTTTCTTAGGATGTTTATCCAGTATTTAAGCCACCTGTTCACCAAAATAATTCAACCACCTGTTTCTCCTATGCTGCTTAACTACATAGAACTCTCTCGCCTTCCTATAAAAACATAGCTTTATTAGTTACTAAGTCTCTCACAAAAACTCACCTCTGCTGCAATACCCACAAAAACTCTCAGAAGGGTGTAGATTGCTGCTGTACCGTGACTGTTGTTTATTATTTCAGATTTGCAAGATTGTACTTTGTAATATAAAAGCAACTAAGATCCTGGTCATGCACTGTATGCTAAAACACTGTACAAATACAGAACATAGAGGGCTCCAGCCCAAAGTGCTTACAATCTAAATCAAGTGAGACACACACAAGACAGCAAAGAAGAAGTTTCTTATTCCTATCTGTCACCTCCTGCTAAAATTGTAAGCTCTCAAGCAGCAAGCAGATTTTGCTAAATATTTATGCAACTATTAGCCATGATAGCCTATCAGTAGTGTAGTAAATACCATATATCATCATACGCTGCCCTCTAATTTGTTAGTGTAAGTTAACAATGTCACTTACCTGCAGTTTGAGAATATGCACAGCTACAAATTCATAAAATATTTACTTTTATTCCTTGTATGTCATAGATTCACAAAAATCAGTAAATATTAAGGTTTCAGTTGGTACAGAAAAGTTAGGAAATACCAGAATTAATACACCTTTTTGTGCATATATATATATTGTGGTACACTTCAACTGCATAAACAGATATTTCCTACCGCTCTGTTACATCAAATAGCATATATAACTGCTTACAAAACAGGCAGTTTTTTGGCATTATTCCTTATTGCTCTACAGATAGGTTTGGTTTGGTTGGTAGGTTTGGTTCCTACCTACAAAAAACCTTCTGTTTATTTACCCCAATTATTTTTTCACGACAACTACAGGAACTGCCAAAGAATGTTAATGCTAACAAGCGCCCTAAGCACTAGGTCAGAGTTGTGCAGGCTTTTGCCCATTCTCTTTAAACCAATTCATCCTAAATTTTTATTTTCTTGCACCGCTTCAGCAAGAATGGGAGTAGTAGCTCCCACATCTCTTATCTGGCAGTCTCCCAGCTATGGCACTCTCTAGGAACTTGGGACGCCCTGCCTAGCACTCCTCAGTCAGGTGGGAGAACCGAACCAACAATCTCACATCTTCAAGAACACAGCAGCAGAGAACGTAAGACTGGGGATTGCAAGCAGACAGAAGCAACTAACTGCAGCCTTGAGCACAATATGCAAAAGGCAATATTAAGGCTTTGCTCCTCTTCCCTTTATTTGCTACAAGCAGCTGTATGCTGAGCATGACAGCAGTGCTAAGTCTCATTCTTAAATCCTAATTTTCTCACTGTACTGCTTAGGTAGGTGCTCTGTGTTCCACTGCGGGGGGCAGGAACTTAAAAGTTGCATTCAAAACATTTACAAGATGCTGAGATCTCAGAAAAATTTTCAGAGAAAGTAACAGGGCTCCTCTTCCTGCCTTCTTTTCCAGTACTTGCTATACTGCTTCCTTGGAAATACAAGAGGAAACCCTTTTGGATGAGAGATTAAAGGCTGCGTGCAAGCAAGAGCTGCAATTTCACAGAGGAAACAAGGAAGCTGTACTTAGTCCTACCTATACAGTGAGACTCACAAGGATTCCTTAGATAGGAACAGACAGCTCATTAACTGGTCTGCTAAAGTTCGTTTCCTATTAATTAAAATGTAAACATACTCCTCTTTTACTGTAGGTCACATATTGCTCTCTTATACAGGACAGACATCTTTTCTTCCCTGTGGAAATGCTGAAGTTGCATCATAAATTGAGGCAAGCTTAAGTTTGACAGTCGGGGTCCAGACTGTCTTTTTGCACACAAAGTGCCAGACTGTACTTTCACATGGAGCTATACAGCTGGTGTGCTACCTCATCTAAAAAGCCAGACTGGAGGAGTGTTACTATCTCAGGCCAGGATATGAAAGGGTTAGCGTGTCCCTGGAGGAGAGGGAAGGAGGAATTTGGGAGTGCCAGATAAGGAAAACATTAGAGAGCTCCAGATTTTAGAGCAAGCTCTGGCAAGAACCATGTTTGCACACTAAGGAAACACACCTGTGTACAAGGGGCATGTCAGATGTGTCAGGCCCTAGCTAGGCTACACAATGCCTACTAATCTCAACTTGGTCACACTTCTTCACGTTTTTGTTAGAGAAAGTAACATCTGCAATGGTTACCAGAACAGACTTTTAGCAGAGGGTTTGCCTTGCATGTCATCTAAGGCTGAAGAACTACTCTCTAAAATGCAACTATTCTGAGGTCTCTCCTCTAAGTAGTCACAGAACTGGGAAGCCAAGGCCTTTAAAGTGAAAGAGAAACATACGAAGCCAAACAGTTAAGCAACAGAAATACAGGAGGCAACAGATGCTGTTAGTAAACCTCACTATTGAAACTATGAAATGAGTATTTTCCAAGCCCACTTTGAAAGTAAGCAACAACGAGAGCCTTGCATGAGGAAACTGTTGCCAGAGCAGCTCCTATGGAGTTTACCAGCAAGTTACCCCCAAGAGTGAACAGATGAAGGACTACGCTTGGTAACAGCTGAGGGATTACACCAGACACTTCCCAAGGGAACTGTATCAAACTCATTACAGAGGAAATAGCTGCACTATAACGGCTATTTTTTATCATAAAATTGGTTGGAGAAAGAAACATGGGCAAGTTGAGTAGGGGGAGAAACCAAACCGATCCAGCTCTCTGGAATCCAGATGAGGTTGGGGGGATTTTTAACATTATCTTCTACTTCAATAGTGTATAGAAAGATTCCATAAGGGAGAACAGTTTTCAGACATTGCTTCTGCCTCCAGACTTTTCCTCTTGCACACCTTGCATATACCATACTGTTTTCATGAAGTTTCAGATGGTATAAATTTGCCAGGAAGAACTGCCTGCTGCCTTGCAAGAACATACTGAAACTGAAAAGACATTTTAAAAAAGTCTTCCCCAAAAAGTCCATGCAAAAAAAGGACACTATATCATTGGGGATATACTGACATTGAAATCCCTGGGTAGCGTGCAATGCATTTCCTTATAGATGCAAAAACTGACAGTCACTAGCCAGTTTCACTTGCACAGAAAGAACTGAGGAAGTCTGGATACTTTTTGTTTCAGACTAGAAGCTACTAAAGAGAAAGATAAATAGGAAAGGTTTAGGTCAACTCAGATCCCATCTTCCAGTCTTGAAAGTACAGGATTGTTTCCACAGCAGAATAAAGATGCATCAGCTATAACCCATCATTTCCTTGGGGAATGGGTGAGGAGTTGGATTCTGATCTCATTTAGTGATAAATCCAGAGTAGCTGGCAATGCAATTGCCCTCAGTCAGCTACACAGATGTGGCAAAACTATCAGCTTATAAGCTTGAACATGACTGTTGCTTGGGGGATAGGAAGAAAAAAAATTAGTTGGGAAACACCCTAAAATTATGCTTTAAACTGCAGCAAGGTACAGTCAATTAAACAGATATACAGAAAAATTTGGCATAGTTCCATGTACTCTAATAATAGTTCACAAGTATTTAAGAAATCAGGGATAGATGCAGTTTTAAAGCATGCACAAGTAATTTACATCTCTAGAATTTCTTCCTGAAATCTAAATATTTATAAATAGAAATTATGGGGAGAGAAACCACGATATTTATTTACATAGATGTGGTATACTCGTGGAAACAAACAAAAAAAGACTTTAAAAAAAGGAACAAAAAAACATTCAGGAAAGCAGGAGTTGGACAGCCCTTTTTGATGCCAAAATACATGTAAAAGCCTGGCTGTGACAATTGGCAACAGCGGCATGTACTTGCTTCCTGCCCTTGCTATGAAAACAGTGAACATCAGAAAGAGTCCAAAGACAGTTAACTATGGGTGGCTACTTAAAACTAGATTTGCATACAAATGTCTGCAGTAACATTAGAAGATGTACAGCATGGAAGAAGCGATGCAACAGACAGCTATATTCTTCTCTCCCTTTCTAAACAATAGGGTGAAAAGAACAGCTGCCTCAGATTCTAATACTAGCTGACAAATTCTTCCTCAACTTGAAGAACACTGACTTAACAGAATTAGGACTACAGTATCTAATCAAGACCGCCTTCAAAACAAACACACCAACCAGCCACAAAGAGTGGTGTTAAAGATATACTTTAATGCAATAAAGAAAACCCCTCTGACATGACCTGTATTCTTCAAAATACATCAGACTTCTTCAGAATATCATCTGTGATTTCTTTTGTAAGATGAAAAAGTCAAGGTTTAATGGTCAGTGGTCATTTGCCAAGGTTGTAAACCTTTCAGAATACAGGGCCGTATTAGCACAGTTCAGGCCAACATTTATGAAGCACAGGCACCAATTATGTAATTATTCTTGGCAAAGTGATTAAAATCTGAGAATTTTTAACTGTTTCTTAGCAACTTGTATCCAATAGTGAAAAGAAAAGCTGAGCTTGGGTCACATCTGTACTAAATTTTACCGTGATAAAGGCAGAAGGAAATGAGGATCTTGAGGACATATAATTTTCTTCTGAGACTCAGAGCTCCAAAAATATATAGGCAAAGAGTCCAAGAATAAGATATTCTTCCTTTGTAAGGGGTATAGATTTCTTATATACAAAAGCAAAGTATCTGAAATGCCTTCAGAACTCGGATATTACGAGCTGTTCTTGCCAGAATCCCAGCGACAAGCTTGTATGAGATCATATACTAGGAACTTGAAACCCAGTTGAGTCTTTGGAATTGCACCCCTTACATTGTGATAAACAAACCCAGTAAACTCAGCCCCTTCTGAAGTTCTCCTTTAAAAGGCCATGGACTAACCATATTGAATAACTAAAGAACAGCTTCTTAATTGATTTGTTTAGCTTAATTTGAATGGGTAGAACCTAATGGTCCTGCTCATCAAAAATAGCATAACGTACATGCAGTTATTTTGAGGGAGACTGCATCTTAGGTGCTGTGAAAAACATGGTCGCTCCCACCTTAAGCCACATGTTTCTATCACAGCTACACAAATAGTTGTGCTGCAACATAACTTGCATGAAGGAACCGATCAGGCTGAAAACTAACCTGGCTTACAAAGAAACTTGTTTTCAGTGAGATCAGTTCACTGACAGCTCTGAACATGGCCACACAAACCCCAGAGGAGAAATAAGAACACCTAGCTAAGGGAAGGTATGAAAGCCTATTTCAGCAGCGGCATGTACTACTGCTTTAAAGCAAAATCACAGTCATCTTGGGGTACTTGCCCTCTTGGTGATTAACAGGCATGCAGCTAGCTTGCTGTAGCCTTTAGCTCTCAGTCTTCATCAGCTGGAGCAGCTGAGATTCAGCACCACCCCCCTCCTCTTCCCCAGTCTCTGTAGAGCTGATCTTATCAGTATCTTTGGATCTTGTTTTCAGCTGAGGTAAAACCAGCCCAATAATCTACAAGTCTTACAGGTTTGTCTTAGAGGTTGCTTCATGTGCAGTGTCTATTGTGTTTATTTCTTTTGCTAGCTTTTACTCATAAACTAGCTTTTAAGCATTAAAGCAGGTTAATCTCAAAAGCGCCAAGCAATATTTGTTTAAAACCCCATCATCATCCAGTTCCTTAATTGAAAAGCAATTACACACTTCTCTTCCAGTTGAAAAGTGAGAGCAATTCCTATAAGCACCTGTACATAGCAGCTTAATAGTTTACTTCAGTTTTAATACTCTTACCAGTTCCAGTTCACTACTGAGCAGCTTACTGTGAGTTACAGCACACTGGCTCCCAGCATCCAATTTTTACTGACCTCTCCAGTAAATTCCTCTCATTTCTCCATTATACCATTTTAGATATGTTTGAATTTTGCACTACCCATTTTATATTTAAGTTCAGTAAGGTGGGCCTGAGCAGAGGAAGAAAACTTTAGTGCACTGACTTTTGTCAGCTATTGTACTATGTATGGGCTTACTGTGCTTTGATTCTTCAGCAGGTAACAGGCTACTGATGCTGTAAAGGCTCACGGCAGAGGCAGTGTTAAACAAGAATCACTGGCAGCATAGAAGCAGTTAAATAAGTGCTGTGGCTCCCTAAGGCAAGACAAGAAAATAGTTTTCCTATTCGTTACAGTTCAATTTGTATTACTTTACCTGATCTGTTAAAATTCGGATATCTTGAAGGGAGTGCTAGGATGCTTAGGAAGAAGGCTACTTTTGAGTCCCAAAAGGAATGTGTTAGGCTCTGCTAAGCTGAACAAAGCAGCACTTCTTAGTTGACTTAATGCAAGTGGACAGCAACTTCAATGCAGAAGCTGGTTGCGGGCCAGAAATGAAACACAGAACAGAACAGAAGCACAGGGCTCAGCTGAGTGCATTTGACAAGGCTTTTCCTGCCTTCCCAGTACAGAACCAGGTTCTGTACACCTGACTTCCAGTAGTTCTACAAGTACAATGTCACACACTCAATGGAAGAATCAAAGAGGGGAGATTATTTAAATAGCTCCTTGTCTAATGCTCTTCATACACCAATTAGGCAAGGAGCTATAGAGTTTGACTCCTGGTTCACAGGTCACTGGAGAAGGAAGCAGAAACACCAAATGTCAAGTGTCAAATACAAAGCAAAAGCCTGAAACGTTGTTGTAGCAGCAGGTTACACTCAACTGGAATAAAGACAACATTTGCAAGAAAGATGGATTGAAGATAGTATCAGCTTTGGAAACTTAGATCAAATGTATAAGTGCTACACTGCAGTAGTACAAGACTCTAGAAAAAGTTTAATGCTGTAAAAAAAAACAACCCAAACCCAAGCCAAAGAATTTACAAGAGAAGGCATCATGGGTGTCAGTGACAAGAGCTCTGTGGTTCCCCAGAGCTGAACTGCTGAATCCATCAACACATCAAATACTGAGGGCTTTGTAATTACAGGGCAACTAACATAGTGGGGTGTGTGCATGTATGATCAAACCAGTTCCACTGGCAACACATCACACTTAAGAAATATCAGCTTTGCTTTTCATTGTTCCTTTACATAATGTACATGATGGTCTGCAAGCTTCTGAAGGGCTGTTTAAAAAAATAAAAGCCAAACAAACCCACCACAAAAACACCTCTGGCGTGCCTCGGGATTACACTGTGTTTACCTTGATTTAGGTGGAAAATGGATCACAGATCCCAGTTTTCAAAGTGAATTTTCCATTCTAAGGATGGAAACTTGCTCTATATCTATCAGTTTAATAAGTGCGAGTCTCAGACACACACCGCTCTTCCCTAAGAGGACTCAGACATACAAAAAAAAGAAAGGACAGAGAAAGCAGTCTTACCATAGGTGAAGCTCTGTTTTCCTTTGTGTTTGGTTGTTTGTAGGTTTGTTTTTTTTTTTTTTCCTTAGTTTTATTAAAAGATTACACTTTGATCAATTTGCAGCCCCCCAAGAATTTTCCAGGAAGATGCAGAACCATTATATAAATATTTGGTCTGATGTTATGCTTGTTTTACTGGAGGCTTTTTTTCCTTCCCTGCTTCCTTTTCACAAAAGGTTATCAAGTTTCTCACTCTTCTGCTCAGGACTTCCTATAATTAACTCTGGAAAAGGCCAACAGAGGTTGGAAACTAAACATGGAAGACTCTCCTGTACAGTTCTCCTTAACAATTGGCTAGGACAGTCTAGAGGAGTAGAAACAAAACCCACAATACATAATGACACTTGAGAGCTTTGTCTTGAATAAGGCTCATATGCTCCAGTTGTTGACTGTATTTGGACAAAAAGCTCCCTCTGACTCCATACAAGCAGTCCCGAGATAGTCTTTACCAGAGAAAGGTGACTATCTCAATTTCATTAAATGACACTGAAGGACTGCAATGTATCGAGTAGGTCATGGTCCCTACATGTGTAATGGTAGTATAAAGAGAAAACTGAATCACTGGGAGAAAATAATTACTTGATTTTACTTAGAAAGCCAGAAGATTTACTTCTAGGTTTTCCTTATCCACACTAGCCAGACAATACCCTTTTGCTCACTGAATTCGCAAAATAGCTGTGACTAGTCCAGAAAAAGGCCAACTTAAATTACAGAAAGTTTCTCCAAAGTTGTACCTGCTACAATTTTATTGGGAATGTAAACCTAATGCTTCACTGCCTTCAAACTAAACCTGAAGTAGTCCTGTGGCTAGTGTTAGGATACATCCTGTTTGCCCATCTGCATGCGAAGATCCTGTAGGAACGCATTGAGCAGGTTCATGTTTTGGCTAGCCAAGTCTAACTCGGAAAGCTTGCTATCAAGGCGATACTGTTCTTCACTAGGTATGCAAACTGGGAATATACTTGATGAACTAAAAGTAAATGCCAAGGAATGACCTTACCTGTCTGGAGTTATCTGGATGGCAGGTGTGGCACCAAGAATTACTCGGAATTTTAGATATCTGCCTTGTTTCACCTCAGCCAATAGTAAAATTCTGCATCAGCACATTATAGTGCCAATGCAGTGACCGATTATTTTGCATTACTTTTGTTCATTTGAGGTTACACTTGTTTATGCAACATCAAAAATCACCTTTGAAATGTGTCAGAAATTAATCTGGAGCATAGAAGCCCTTCTAGAACCTTGTTAAGACATGATAAGTGGTTTGATAAGACAGGCTTATCAAACTCTCTGTTATCAATTCACATATTTAAGAAGACTCCATTGTATCTCAAACAAACTGTTTACAGGACTAAGAGTGGAAGTGTTTCAGGCAGTATCCCCTCCTTGCAGTGATCATATCACATTCATTCCCTGTGACAACAACAGTTACATGGGAACTATTTAACCACAATTTACTTACAACTAGGCTCCCACACTTGAAAGAAGGCTCAATTCAGGTAAGTATTGAGCTGTGTATCTACATTGCATTTTCACTAAAAAAATGCTGAGCACCTGCTGTTTCCTCTAAGGAAAAAAAATTGTAAAACAGTAAGAAATAATGGTGATAGAAACATGAAGTGCTGCACAGATATATTGAGCCCAGGCAGTGAGACTGGAAGTCAAAGCTGCATGGAAGCAGGAAAGCTCTGAGATATCAACACACATCTCTTGGCCTAAGGACGCTGTCTGGGCAGCCCAAAACAGCCTGTTGCACTGAATGAACCACACAGGGTTGTTTTTTTTGGGTTGGGGGTGGTTTTTACTGTGCTTGATCTGAGAATACATGTTTGGCCATTAACTAGCTGCTTACTTGGGTGTCAGCTATGTATGTTGGGAAAGCTGTATCCAAACTGTGTCACTTCCACAGCCCAGCTGACAGCAAGAGCAATCATCTTGGTATAGAGCTATACAAGTTATGAGGTAAAAACCAGTGCAAGTTCAGAGCACATTAGTGAGTGTCAACTACTTACGAGCAGGCAATGCAAGAAAAGGGGGAAAGCAACATACACTCACTCTGGTTTTAAATTCCCACTGAAGCCTTACTAGCATAGCCATTATTGTAAAATCCACACCTTAGCTTGTCCGCACTAACTAGTTAGTGTAGGCAGGCCCTGGCAGTAAATAGGAATTCTTTCTATTTTACTAGAATTTGTGTCTTTTCTTGTTTTTAATCCCACATAGCTGGAGAAATTTGTGCCATCGTTCCCCATTCTTGAGAAAATAATGATATGAAACTCTGTACACCATCAGATGGACCAGTCGGTCTGACACAATACCTGAAGTCGTTATAACAGCTATGCTCTTTGGTGCATGCCCACACTACAGTCAATGAAAAGAAGATACAAGCAAGAAACAAAAGCTATCATCCATAAGCTTCAGTTATCTGAAGCTCGCATATGGCTCAGTGGTTTGCGTGTTGGTCTGCCAGTAAAAAAAGAGATACATTTACCTTTTCACCTTTTACTCCACTGCAGTCACATTTGGATAAAGATGTGCATCCATGGCAAGCCTTTAAAGACATAAGAAAAAAATTGACATGTTTTTAATCAGCATAAGGCTATGTGAAGTCTTTAATACTATTACAGAAGTTAGTCTAAAATGTAAGCCTACGAGGTTTGTCATCTAGCCATTATACATGTGTTCAAAGCAGATACAGTTAACTGAAAGTTCAGTCACCTTTATTAATACCTATGCTTTTATGTAAGTATATTACAGCTACGGTTTCCCCAGAAATTTTAGACTTTTCATTTTATGCTTAAACACCATTTTCTCTGGGGCAAGGTACAATGCAACACCTACAGCCAAAGGGGCCGGAACTTCAATAAAACATCTTGGGTACATGCCTCCACACTGAGAAGAGTCCAGTTATGGTTCCCACCAGTAGATGTCAGGTTTTGCACAAGAGTTTAACGAAGACTGAAGCTTACAAGCATATTTGTGATAGTTATGGAAAAATACTTATTACACGATTAATTCTTCCCTCCGCAGCCCAGTTACTAAGAAAAGTTTTTTTTAAAACCCCCTAGATTTCATCCAGCTGCATTCACACTCCATTACAAAGCATGACAAGTCAGCTACAACAGTCCCTAGCATAAGAGGAGAGACAGCTAGATATTAAGGGGTCAGAGAAGAGAGATATGGAAGCTTGATTCACAAAGAAGATCCAAGTTAGGTAACATTTCCATACCACATTTACTTGGTTTATATTCTTTCACCCCCACCCCAAGGTGAGATACTCATTAGAGCTCCATTTTGATTTCAGAGATGAGCAGATGTGTTTACAGAAGAGAGATTTCTAGAGTAAATGAAAATTTTTTGTAGAATGTCTCTACATAATACATACGGTCATCAATTTTCAAACCTCTTTATAGTTAAAAAACATGACCCACATTAGAAGATACACCACCTGAAATACTTTAGGGTTTAACTTGGTCTGAGAACAGGTGCGGTGTCATATAAAAAAAACACAACACATACTTTAAAAGTTTGAAAAGCTGAGCATTTGGGAACCCCCCAGTGATCTACAGAGAACTTTATGTACAAAGTTTCAGTCAAGCAGGAAACCAGTTGGAGTGTCAGACCTAAAGTACACCCACACTTCAATTTGAGTCTTCATTATCACAGAGGCATTTAGAGACATGACCCATCACCCACCTGGCATTAGGAAGGTCCTGGCTCTTAGCCTAAACACACTACCAAGCATCAGACTGAAAACACAAAACTAGCTTAATTCACCTGGAGCTACACAAGTCCAGGATCAACTAAAGCATCTTGTAGCATTAGGCAAAGCTCTAAGTACAGCAGTAGTGCTACATGACAGAACTAAGGCATCTCTCCAAATCTTCCATTTGGCTTTTGTAATCAGTTTCTTGATCTGATGTAGATGAAAACTCAAAATTCATAGTTAATAGGGGATTGAGCCATTTCCTAAAGTGAAATTGAACCTTACTAGCCAGTTCAGGTTTTCAAAGATCAGACTGGACAAAACCCTGAGGAACCTGGCCTGAGCTCATAGCTGACTTTGTTTGGAGCAGGGTATCCTTCTGATGCCCCCTTCAATCCAAGTTATCCTATGAATTTGATATCAGATCTTTTTCACTTTTAAAAGTGGATTTTAAAAAAGAAAGTTCCTTTTGAACTAGTTTTAGGATTACTCTCGTTAACAAAGCTTCATTTAAAAGGGATTAACCTTAGTTACGTGCAATATTCACTTGCCTCACAGTAGAAGTCTACCACAAAGATATAGCAAGTTTCCCAGCTCACTGTGCAGCAGCACTGGTTTCTTATTACAAGGATAGCATAGCGAGAGCTCCGTGAAAATCTCTGCTGCTTCCAAAGATGCAGGGCGAAGACAAAGCAAATCAGTACCCATTAAAAACCACCAAAAGCTGTGCAGTGGTAAAACACAGACAGGCTAAAACAATGCACACATGGAAAGCATGATCAAGACCCTACACTGCATAAGGAGGATTTATTTAGGTTACGGAACAGGAGAGACTCATTTAGTCTTCCTCACAGCTTCCAGAGAATGTTTCCCACAGAAATTTCCTGAGTTTTCAGGTACAAGAGAACTGTTTGGGTGAACAGGGAGAAGAGGAAGCTGGAGGGGAAAAAGATTGTTTGCGATTATATTGCCCCTTCACAAAACACATTAGATGCATACCATTTTGGGAAGGTGAGTTTTTAGACAGTCAAACTCAGAGTGTCTGCCCTTTGCTACTGTATCTCTACAGTAAAACTACAGAAAACTCAGCAGAAGAAAGACATGGACCTGTGGGAGCGGGTCCAGAGGAGGGCCACAAAAACGATCTGAGGGCTGGAGCACCTCTGCTATGAGAACAGGCTGAGAGAGTTGGGGTTGTTCAGCCTGGAGAAGAGAAGGCTGCGGGGAGACCTTATTGTGGCCTTTCACTACTTAAAGGGGGACTGTAGGAAAGATGGGAACAAACTTTTTCACAGGGGCTGTTGGGATAGGAGAAGGGGTAATGGTTTTAAACTAAAAGAGGGTAGATTTGGACTAGATCTAAGGAAGAAATGTTTTACGCTGAGGGTGGTGAAACCCTGGCACAGGTTGCCCAGAGGTGGTAGGTGCCCCATCCCTAGAAACATTCAAGGTCAGGCTGGACAGGGCGCTGAGCAACCTGGCCTAGTTGGTGATGTCCCTGCTCATTGCAGGGGGTTGGACTAGATGACCTTTAAAGGTCCCTTCCAACCCAAAATATTCTATGAAAACTACATTGTTGATACTAACACATCTTCAACAGTGATCCTGTCATCATGAAGATGCACAAAATAGATCCAGTTAATAAAGAGAATGGGATCATGAAATAATTTGGTATGGAAGGAATCACTCAAAGCAGGGCAAGCTGCACAGGCCTTTGTCTAGCTGCATGTTGAATAAGTACAGTGGTGGAGATCCCACAGCCTAAGCCCTTGATGTGGTGTCTGACTGCCTTTGTGGTGAAGCTTTTCCCCCCCAAAAAAAACTCACCAGAATTCCCTATGTTGCAACTTGTATTCATTGCTTCTTACCTTATGCAGGATAAGAGGAGCCTGGCTCCATCTTTGCTACACCCTCCTAAGTAGCAAGAAGACAGCTGTAAGATTCACCCCTTCCCCTGAAGCCTTTTTCTCTCAAGTGTTAAGTCCCAGCACTTCCCCATACACCCAGTCTCCCAACTCCGGGTGTCCCAAAAGAGAGAAGAGATCTTTAAGACAGCTTGTTTAGAATCAGCTTGTTGATTTTGAAAGAGCTGAGAAAGGAGCACCTTTCTGCATATGCTGGCAATAAATAATGGTGGATATGATGCTGAATGATAAAGTGTATCCTTCCCAATTCTGTGGCATTAAAAAAAAAAAAAGATTTTAAGATGAGTCTATATCTTCCTATATAAAGTTTTTAAAGAAAGTGCTTCTCTCCCTTATTCTATTTGTAGTTTAAGGAAAAAAAGTGCTTTGGTTTAATCAATATTTTTTTTTTTAAACCTGTGACTGTCCTCCAAAGTCATTTATATATTCAGACTGGATTCCTCACGCTTTAAGCAGCCTCTTAACGTATACAATTAGCCTGTCTTGAAGGGTCAGGTGTACTCACTGAACACTGTTTGACAGATGGTTTTGAATATCTAGTTCAGATGCATTACTTGCAGGAAGGGAACATGGTCTTTCCCAGACAGCAGTAAAGAGAAGCTAA
Organism: Morus bassanus; assembly: GCA_031468815.1. Classification (NCBI taxonomy): domain Eukaryota; kingdom Metazoa; phylum Chordata; class Aves; order Suliformes; family Sulidae; genus Morus; species Morus bassanus. The sequence continues at coordinate 4,812,145 of CM062582.1, forward strand.
AAGAATTCTGTAATCAGAAGAACTCTCCAAATATCCACTGTAATCAAATGGTAGTAATTTTTGGCCTAAATCCTGGGAAGATCTATTCACCCACAAGCTTATCAAGAAGTATTCCCTCAGCAGAGTCACTTATCTTCCTGTACAAAAGCTGTATTTGGCAGATTGTGTTTCTTATTTGCATGAACTTGTATCCCCACCAAATTAAGGATTTTTTAACTAAAGAGTTTGAAGAAAAAGCTCCCCAAGAATTTGTAGTATATCAATTTATGCCACTTACAGGTCATATTGCAGTATAGCATAAAAACCAACATAATATAAAAAAATGTTGGCACAGCAAAAAAAAAAGCTTAATGACCTATTCTAAGTGAAAACTTTCTTCTTGTTTAGACTTTTGAATAATCTCAAGGCCTTTACTCCAGAAAGCAGGCACAAAAATTGTGCTATAGGAGAATGCATACTGCATAACAAGCTGGTACAAGTTTGAAAGCCACTCAGCAGCCATAGACTAGAGATTTCTGTGTCACAGATTTAATTCCGTATCTCATATTAACGCAAAGAAAATCCAGGCTCCATACTGTGCATAGCAATGCCTAGAATTTCTCCTGCACATGAGCAATAAGTTATCTACACCTCAATTAAAGAAAGCAGATACAGTGACTACAACATTTCAAGCATAGAAAAATCTACATTAAGAGCAAGATCTAGATAGCTATGATCAGTAGTTTGCCCTTACTAACAGCTTCACCATCACTAGTTCTGAAAATTAGCTGATTTACTGGGTTTTCAGGTGCGGAAAGTTAAATGACTCCGAACCTCAGGGGAACTCTGAGTTACACTTGGTACATTTGTTACAGGTTGGGCAACTGAACAAGCCACCTGCCTTGTATTAGGCAGCCAGAAGCCTTCAGTAGCAGTTCAATTCCTAGCTCTGGCCAGTAGGACACATTGTCTTATGTGACAGGAAAGATGGTAAAAAATATTGGATATAGTAGTGAGTTGTGACTTGATCATAAGGAGTTCGTCACAATCCCCATGCCTATTAAAATCTTTCAGTTTTGAACTACACAAAGACGGATAAAGAATCGAAGCAGCTTTTAAGAACAAGACTGAAACTGCTCAGATTTTCTTCTTACCTACTGTATTCCTGTTGGCTCCCCCCACTCCCACCATGCACCTGTAAAGATGAACTCACTATCATTGCCTTTGCTGTGACTTTTGCATAGCAAACACAATCAAGGGCTCTAATTAATCTATTTGAGTTTAGCTAATCCTTTCATTGGATTTTCCTGACAGCTTCTACCCCATTGAATCTGTGTGCAGAGAGCAAGTTCTTTTCATTAGTATATAAAAGGAGGGATGGTATTGGTTTACTGGTCAAAGGATAATTCTTCCAGAACAAGCTCATTCTTTTGTGTCTTACATGGACTGAGGAAAACTGCTTTATGCCACCAACAGAATGGCAAGGTATTTCTGTTTGTTTTTCAGTTTGAAGGAAAAAAATACACATCTGAAATCAAAGTCACTTCTTACTCTTGGCCACAGGTTTGTTACAGTCAGCTCAATGAAATGAATAAGTCTAAGTTATCCTCAAAATTTCTTTTGGCTAGCAGCCTGCCTTATGCATTGGGCACATTCCCCTCCTTTCTTATCAGGCCCAGAGATGTCAGTTACAAGGCAACTCCAGCATATTCCACTCCCTCCCCACCTCCCAGCTGCCATTCACAACTATTGGACAAAATATTTCTAAAAACCACCAGGTAAATGAATGCTATTCCTGGAGAGAACAGAAACTTGGGTCTTCTTAAAAGTGTGAAAGGAAAAGCGATTCTCTTTTATTGAATATTAAAAGCAAGTTAGTAAAAGTTAGAGAGGACTAGTTAATGGCTTCAGGTAGGTTAGCCTGACTTTGTATCTTAATCCATTAGAACCAAAATAACACAGCACAATTTAAGCAACACATTAGCTGCCTAAGATATTTAGATAGGAAATTTAGTTGTGCTTCAGAAATGATTTCCCATTACATACATGCAGCTGCAGGGAAACTAAACAGTTAATTGTGTGCCTGTAGGGAGACGTGAAGGGAATATCTAAAACCCCAAACTAAAGTATGCATTAGTACTTTAATAACGTATAAGTACTTGAACATATAGGAGTTTAAAAATATTTTAATACTCTTTCCATGAGAAAGATTACAGGGATGGGGAGGGAAGCCAGTCATTTACAGAGCTTGAAATCCACAAAGTAGAAAACAATAATCAAGAGAAAGAGGTGCAGCTTCTTACAGAAGCACAGTGGTTTAATCAATAAGGTGCCTTTGCAAATTACCAGAAGAGTTCTGACATGACCCAAGTTGCTCACAAATGAATTCTCAATCCAGATATGAAACAGTTGGATAAGAGAAAGAAACAAGAAAGTCTGAACATTTACAGACTAAGCAATTTCTTTACTCCAACATTCTCTTTCTGTATTATTTTATCATGCATCCAGGATTTCCTGTTTGATAACCCCTCTCATTTCTAGAAGAGCATAGCAACGTTACTGACGCTACCTAGAAATGCAGTTTGTACTGCCAGACTACATGCTTCTCTTGACAGCTCAGTTCTGGTGACGGAAAGAGTAAGAATCAAAAACTGATTGTCTACAGCCACTGATTTTAAATGCTGGTGTGGCCTGTAATGTATAAGACTCCCTTAGAGATTTAAATGACCACCAAGCTTCAGCATGCAATATCTGTTGGGATTGATATGCACACATCCGCTTCATAAACAGATGTTGTCAAATAACTGTCTGGTTCCCTTCAGGACACCACAACATTGTAAGCTACCTCACCAGGGGAGAAAGGTTCTGTCCAGCAGACAAAAGATGCACAGAAATCACTCAAATTGTGCCTAGGAGAAGCTGGCCAGAATTTTAAAGCAAATTTAAAACTCTGCAACACACTCTGATCACAGGAGCATAACTCAACTGTGGAACAATACTCCACGGTTTGTGAGGGAGGAGCAGAGAGCACGCAGCAAAGGCTAGAAAAAATGTTAATATGCACTTAGGGCACACTGTGCATCAATTGCTGTTTGTGTCCTGTACTTGTACGTTCCCATACTTTTTTCTACTGGTTTCACTAGGATTTATTTGAATATATAGAATCAAGCCTTTTGATAGTTTGGTTTTACTAAGGCTCCCATTCACTAGAATGGTCAAAGGAAGAACCAGTCACAAAATCAATTCAAAAACAATTCATCTTTGAGGGCTTCCACACAGCACACGGTTCGTCTCCCCTAACGGTTCTTGCATCTGAAACTTGCAATTCAGTCCCATATACTTTTTCACAGATAGGAGTAACAGAAGTGCTTATGAGTCACTCTGCTACCTGCGGCAGGCTTGACTGTACAGCTACTCGGGCAATGAACTACTGTTATTCAAAGGTATAATCTCAACTTCAGGATGGACACATCGTAGACCAAATACTTCAGGCTTTATTTTTTTCCTTTCCTTCCAAGTGTTATAGAAAGCTAATACAAAGAGCAATTGCTCCTAACACTAAGTTTTAGATTCATTATCAAGAGCCTCAGGTCTCTCCCTTCAGTATTTACCGGCATCACATGACCAGCTATTCTTTTTAGCAAGCTAATCAGGTAACAAAATTAACACAGTACTACTTTCTTTGAAAAGCAAAGACCAGAGTCAGAAGAAGTACAGGTACATCAAACCCCTCAAGTTCTTGCACAGCATGCATCAGGCTTCTTGCACACACCAGGCTTCTACTACCAAAGAGGAAGGGGGAGAGGGGTTAGAAACATTGGAAGTGTTAATTAGGCTAAAATCCATGTTTCTGAAGTCTTTTAGTCCAGAAGACAATGAAATAGGACTTCACAATTCACCAAGTCTGTCTCTAGACCACATATTTGATAAAATAAACTTATTTCCTGGAACTCCTACAATATCTAGATTAGCTCAAATACATGCAACTCTACTGCTGAGCAGCAGTTTAACAGTGTTCTGTAGTTCACAGAACTGTGGAAACTGCAGATTCCCCAGCGGAATCGCAACGTCTCATCATTTGCTCTTGTTCATGATTTAAGGTTGGCAGAAGAGAATTTTCACAGTGGATTCTGCAACTACTTGTTGGACAGCTGTGGAAGGCCTATTGCTAGGAAAAAAGCTTATACAGAGTGGACAAATCCTGCACATCACAGTTATTCTAGCTGCTACAGGAGTTGCCTAAATGCCACTAACATCACCCTCTGCATTTGAATCTGACAGCTTATCAGTCAGGAACCTAAGAATGTTTTAACGTTAGAGAAAAAGGGAGCATAAATACTGGATAATTATATCAATATAAAGAGTGACTCTGCTCTTAGAAATTCATTCTGTTTAAAACCAGCGAATTCAACATACAGAAAAGCATCGGTTACAAATGCCTTTGCCCTAGGAGGAAGACTACAGTACTCTTTCTGCTGTAACCATGCAAAAGTCTCAAGTTCAATTATTCATACCTCTATTTATAACGGAAAAGAACTTCAGTCTTTAAGTTCCAAGCAAAGATTAAGCTTTATTTTAGTGGTGGTCCTGAAGAACATACATCTATTAGCTTGCCAAGATCTGTGTAATAAAGGCTGCACAGTTATCTAGCTAATGATTTACTACTCATGCAGGTCAAAGATTTCACCATTTATCTTCAGCAAGCTGAGTTTCCTTTCACTTGCCTGGACATGAATATAACCAAAAAACAAAAGGTTTTGTAGGAATTTGACAAGCAGGGTTAAAGCTGCTATTGGGAGTTCTAATTATGATTTCACACATATGCTCTTTAGTCTTAACAAGAGTACAAGTCTGCAAATAAGTTTATTACTCAAATATCTGGGTGAAGTCAACTATGTCAGCAAAGCCATCACAACTCGGTAATCCAAATGGCCATTCTTTTCTCACTGAAGTATTGTATTTATGAGCAGTAACATTTCTAAAGCAGAATCTGAATTAAGAGATTATTACATATCCTTTTAAGTAATTGTTTCCCGCAATTTACATAGCTAAAGATACTGAGAGAATAAGTTTCATGGTCTAAAATGTAAGAGCCAAAACACATTTGCAGAAGTTCTTGACCAACTTTTTTTTTTTTTTTTTTTTTTTAAGTAAGGAAACTTCTGACATGTAATTTAACCTGTTACACCTTGAGGCACTATCTTTCTTTGAAGTCTGTACAATACCAGATCTGTTCAGACTTGCAGAGGAAGCTCTTAGCTGTAGTAGCGACAGTTCTGGCCACTGTGAATGAGTACACAGTAGAGGCAGGTTAAAAACAGATTCTGAGACACCTGAGGAATAAACAACACTTCTTTTCCCTCCTAAGGGGCAGCACTAGGTTGTTTGCTATTCAGACACGTGAATAGCTTATATTACAGTAATAATCTGAAACATAACTAGGAGACCCACTAAATCTAGTTACCATGCCCCAAATGAATGTTAGGATTACACAGAAAGTTTATGGATCTATAAATTTTCTCTTAGAATACAGTTATCATGATTTGGTTGGAATTGGTACTTTAAAAAAAAAATACAAGCAAGAGAACCTTGGCATAACTACCTTCAAAACATGCAAAACTTTAAGCAAGTATGTCTATGTTAAAAGTATTGTGCCACAAGAAATAGAGGTGAGCTCTTTTCTGAAGAGGATTGAATTTTTCTGCCTATATGTTGTACTAAAGTGATATGGAATTTTACTGCTTTAAAGTGAACAAACTATAGCTTTTTAACACACAGTTCTCTGTAAAGGATATCTTTCACAGCAGTTTCTAGTCAAAATAAAGGCAATATTTGCAGCAATAGATCTTTCCTTAGACCAGTTGACACAGTCTAACCACAGACAACTTTCAGACTCAGAGTCTCTTTACGGAATTAACGCCCAAAAGCTTGTTTAACTTTCATTTGTCCCCCAACTGCAACTATTTGCCTGTAAAGATTTCTCCCTATAAACCTGAGAGCAACACAATGAACAATTTATCTCTCCTTTCCTGGAAGCCCCTCAGAAAGATTCAGAGACAAGATATATAGAAGCACTCACCTACAGATTTTGGTGGGTCGAGTGACCTGCCACGCAGCAGCTGCTACTGCTGCACAAAAGACTCAATTGGCAAACAAGGGGAGCAGAAGAGGGCAGGGTATACAAATGCCTGAATTGCTGATCAGAGTTTCCAGAAACAGAAAAAAAAGGGGAAGGACTCATGCCTAGCAAGCCCCAGAGGGGCTGCAAGTCAGCAGGAAGAAGCTTACACAGAAACAGTTTCTAACCTCCCAGAAGTTAGGGGTTCCCATCTTCCGTTTTTAACAACTAAGTGAAAGCAACAAGCAAATGCACACAGAATTTATCCCCCCAGAACAGGAGGTACTGCAGCCTGACAGAATCTTCCTGTATCTGATTCCTGAACCAGAGAAGAGGACAGAAAGTGCAAGAGTCCAGCTGGGCACCCAGTCAACCTCTCTGCTATCTCAGACAGTGCTCCCTTTCTCCATACTTGGCTTTAAGAGGGGGAAGACTGAGAACTCTTCAGGACATGAAGAAACTTTAAGGAGACAGTACAAGGAACAGATTTAGCCCTTGCAACTCACGCTAGCTCATTCTCATTTTCTACAAAGCCTTCCATCTTCAAAAATGATTGTTGCTGCTCTGCTTTAATGAATGCTGCCAGCCTTGCACTCAACTGTAGGCAAGGAAAAAGACATGGACAGTTCTCACCACTTCTGAAAACTCTTACATTTCTGTGGTCTTTTAGTTGTACAAGACAAAGAATGGGCTTCAGTGTAGTATATTTTGCTGGGTGGGACACACAGAAAGCAAAATAGTCATACCAAGCTCCACTGCCCTTCTCACAAGCATTTCAAAGCTGAAATTGAAGAGACCTGAGAAGGCAAGTACTTTTACTCGCGTCCCAATGAACACAAGTTTCCAAACAGCTCCATATGATGCTGTATGAATTTGCAAAACTTTCCTTCAATAGCAACTCAGGTTAAGTACTACCTTTATGCTGCCATCCAGAGGCAGCATCTTAAAAAGCATCTATGTTTAGGTTTGGCAAGTACACCTCTTGGTAAATAGAGCAAGCAAAGAGCACTAAAGACAGAATATAAACTACCAGGTGGTTTCTAGCCCACTTTGTCTCCAAGGTCATGAACTGCCAGATGCCAAACACCACATCACCCTCTTCAGCAAGCAGTGCGGCACCTGCATGAACCTCTAAATAGACAGGATTAATAGAGAAACACCCTAAACAACAAAGTAACTCTGGTTGGCTTTTTAGCTTTGGAATAGGAAGCTTTGGGGATGGACAAGTTTTATACCAACTCTGTAGGCAGTCTATGCTTCACTACTGCTCATTTCAGTTTGAGTGCTGAACTCTGAATACAAGCCATCCTTCTAGCTTTTACATAGACCATAACTGAACTCCTTAAACAAGTACACAGCAAATTAGAGGAATGGTTTTAAGCATGCCTCCATCTTTGCCTGTCCAGTTACACCCTTCCACAACAAATGCTAGCACTGAGACACAAGCACTAAGTGCCTGACATTCAGTCAGTGGCAGTATACAGTAAGCCACTTTGCTTTTCAGGAAGTCTCAGTTTTACTTGAATTTTACACACAAGTCTCTAATCACTAGCCTCTTGAGGCTCCCTGATTTTTTCCAGCTGCAAATAAGAAGTGCCATATGGTACTCATTACAGGTTAAGATTTACTAGTCATTTAGGACCTTTCCCAAGTGACAGGTGTTAGATGTTGCCACTTTCTATAACCGTGTCCAAATGTAACACAAACCTAGACCTAGACCTGTCAGCTAGGCTTATAAGCCTCAGATATGCTTGCAAGCCAGGTATTATACAGTCATAACACCACTCATTCTGGCAGTCTGTTTTTTAATCCTTTCCTGATTAAGGAATAAATGGAATAAAGATACAGGCTCCAGCCTAACTCCCCAGAAATTGTCCTGTTCCTCACCTTCATCCATATAATATGCAACAGAGGAAGCTTCAATTCCCAAGTCCTGTTAATGGATGTCAGTCATTTGTCACTGACAACTGCACCTTCATGTGTCAAGTGCATGAAGCGGACCACACAAGAACAGAAATCCACTTCTTCCTCTGAGAAAGGAGAGGCAAAATAGAGCAGCATTTCAGATTAATGCAACCTCCCTGTGGTCTATTTTGAAACTACTGAAAGCACTCAATTAATACCAAAGATTAAGCAAGGATACATGCTAAAAAGAAGACAGGCTGTGCACAGTGATATTGCATGGAGATGTTATCCGAAGAAGTACACACCCTCTTAACTGTCAGAACAAGACCTAACTCACTCAAGGCTTGGTGGGTGTCAGGGGGATTCTTTGTGGTGGAGGTGATAATCAACTCCATTCTCCTTCAGTTCTTGGACCAAGTATCATAGCTCCAAGGTTCTTCTAGTTAAAGCTGTTTTATCATTTGTTTATGCCTATAGCATCAGCACACTGTGTGCGCATTTTAATACCTGAAGACACAGCTCTATGGGCAGCACTTTCTCTGTATTGCTCAATACTAATAAAAAAAAAAAAAGCTTCCCTCAGCCTCAGGTAACCAAAGTTGAAAAAGTAAGTGGATCTGAAGAGAGCCAAGTTAAACAAGGAAGCAATGAAGACAAAGCAATTGTCCTAACCCTGTAAGTCAGAGGCACTTCCAAAAGAATAGAGCATCAGGACCTGATGAGTTGGGAGGCCCTTTTCTTCTTTTATCCACACAGGTTCAGAAATCCCTAAAGCTGATAAAAGTTGGGTATTTAGTGGGAGCTCTCAGATGCCTGTTCAGGAACTCACACACTTAACCTCAGCAGATGAAGAATAGCCCTCAGTGTTAGCCTCGAGACTTTGTTTACTAATGCACTGGCTATGTGCTAGCGATAGCTCAGGGTCTCCTTAGAGCACCTATCACTTCAGGTGAGGTGCTTCACAGCAAGGTGCGCCTTGCTATGAAAAAGTGACCTTATAGCAATACAGAGGATCACAACAGTAATCTCCCACAGACTATTTCACATGGGCAAAGCAAAAAGGGGGCCTGCATATATTTTATTGCCTTTAAAATGCTGGAAGAGGCAGCTGCAAGGTGAGTGCTAATAGATCATTTTAGCTGGCACACACAGCTCTTGGAATTAGATACTCAACCTTGATTAGAAGAAATAGATTTCATTCCCTTACACTAGAGAAATTACAACTAGAGGCTATATATTACATTATCCTAAGAATCATTACATTTGGTTTGCACTGATCATCACTAAACAGAAACCATGACTGGGGAATTAAGTCACACTTGTCAGAGACTTACTATGCTAAAAAAAAATTTTGAACCTATGCCAAAGAACGAGCTAAAAGGACCATAGATAAGATCTTTACAAAAAGCATTGAAAAACCAACAAGTTTTTTTTAAGTATTAACATTGCATCACTCATAGGAAAGGCAAAATAAATCTCATCAGTGCTAGAAGAAGGGGGTGCAGAGGGAAAAGAAATGCACTTTATATTTTTGTTTCAAACTGAAGCTGATGTCTAAGTCTTTAAAATAATTTCTTCTGTGTTTTGTCTCTGTTGCCTCCCAGACCATAAAAAGTACTTTTTAAAGAAACAGTCACAATGGAGTATTCCTCCTGAGAAGTTCAGTAATGAAAACACTTCAGTAGAATATGATGAGTACACAAAAAAAAAAATCTACCAGACAGTGCTTTAGTAAAGACACAAACTAAAATGTGTAACCTTTCTCAAAATAGTTAGAGGGATACCATCCACTTAAAACTTGCAGGCAAAGTGTCACTTTCAATGGATGCTGTGTAACTAGCTTAGTACTATTTGTTTTGGGAAGGGAGAAAGTCTTCAGCAGTAGCATTAAGCTTCTGCTTGCTTTGACATATGTAAATTTAGTTATTGCTTTCTCCAGCAATTGTTTTTATTCACAGTCACTCTCAGGAGGCTACTCAGTAGCAAGTTAACTGTAACTAACCTAAAGTATCTCGTTAAGGTGATTCTCTGATCACATCTGAGAGTGTCAGTAAGCTGTCTTCCTTGCAGTGTTGCACTAAAATACTGTCAGTTTAAAAAAGTGGGAGTAGACAAGGAGAGCACTCATGGTGCACAATGGAGACCACAATAATTAAAGTGAGGAGATCCATTCATAGGAAAGAGCCCTCAAGTTTTAATAAAACTTGAGATGCAGTTCAGTCTGAAGTTTGGCAGGAGTAAGAAAGAGCCCCTGGCATTTGTACACATTCCAAAACAGAAAGTCACTTTCTCTAAGGGAAAGTATTCCCTGAAGCACCCTGTTTTAGGGAGTATACCAACTCCCACAAGTGCTATTTGGAGTTGAACATATGCCAAGAAAATAACCTGCTGCAAGTTTGTGATATATGCTCTGCATCCTGCAGTAACCAGGAGGTTAATTACAAGTACTCAGTATGGAGCACTTCCACAAAGTTTTAATTTTATTCCTACAGCAAGCAAGGTTTGGAATAGAAGATACTGTTGCAACGCCTTTTTAGTCTGCAACTATCAAAAGAACAAACGCGGAACTCTGAAGACAGCTCTGCTTTGAGCAAGAGGTCACCTAATCTAGGCTCCAGAGCAGGAGGAATATACTTGCAGTCTAAGTTTTTCTATGAATCTACAATAAATGACAAGCCTGGTATTTTAGCACCTTTTAAGTTTGTTCTCTACATTTAAGTAAGAGTATTCAAAGAGTTAAATCCAAAAATGGCTTTCTGGTGAGTTAACTTTGGCTGGATGCCAGGTGCCCCCCAGGCTGCTCTATCACTCCTCTCCTCAACTGGACAGAGAAGAGAAAAATATAATGAAAGGCTCATGGGTTGAGATAAGGACAGGGAGATCACTCAGCAATTACCATCATGGGCAAAACAGACTTGCCTCAGGGAAATTAAATTAATTTATTGCCAATCAAAAGTCAGAACAGGATAATGAGAAATAAGAACAAATCTTAAAACACCTTCCCCCCACCCCTCCCTTCCTGGCAGGCTCAGCTTCACTCCCAGTTTCTCCACCTCCTCCCCTCCAGCAGTGCAGAGGGATGGGGGTTGTGGTCAGTTCATCACACATTGTCTCTGCCATTCCTTCCCACTCAAGGGGAAGATGCACACTCTTCCTCTGCTCCAGCGTGGGGTCCCCGTGGGGTCACACGTCCTGTCAGCAAACCTGCTCCAGCATTGGCTCCTCTCTCCATGAGGCCACAGGTCCTGCCAGAAGCCTGCTCCAGTGTGGGCTCTACACGGGGTCCCAGCCTCCTTTGGGCATCCAACTGCTCCAGCGTGGGGTCCCCCATAGGCTGCAGGTGGATATCTGCTCCACCGTGGACCACCATGGGCTGCAGGGGCACAGCCTGCCTCACCATGGTCTTCACTACAGGCTGCAGGGGAACCTGCTCCAGCACCTGGAGCATCTTCCCCTCCTTCACTGACCTTGGTGTCTGCAGGGCTGTTCCTCCCACATATTCTCACTCCTCTCTTGGCTGCTGTTGTGCAGCAGTTTTTTCCCCCCTTCTTAAATACGTTATCCCAGAGGGGCTACCACTGTCACCAGTTGGCTCAGACATGGGGGAAGCCTCTAGCATCTTCTCACAGAAGCCACTCCTGCAGTCCCCCGGCTACCAGAACCTTGCCACGCAAACCTGATATGGTTTTCTATGCTTACTCTCTCCAGTCAAACATAGGAGAAGACAGTAAAGTTACTAGAAGTCTCCAGCTCTGCAAAGCTGAATGGAATACAGAATCAGTACTGAAAGAATTACAAAGGTACATCTGTAGCTCACACTTCAGATATCAAGGATGTGAAACATTTGATCAGTATCTGTTATCACAGTATGAAACATGAAATAAAATCCTTGGTCTGAAGCAGAGCACCGAAAAGCTAGAGAAATTTGTCCAAAGATTACAGCATTTTGAATATACACACTGGTTTGGACAGGAGTTTTCTTCTCCCAGGAGACAGCATGACAGTATTCTGAGGCAAGTAACTGAAGCTTCTTAGGCAGCATATTTGTGATGATGAATGAAAACTGCTATGCAAGCGCAGCAAAATCTTGCATGACTGAAGAATATTTTCCCAGATTTCATTATCAGTTTGTAATGATTAGTATTCAGAAGTTCATCTTGACACCTTAAACATGCACCTTTTGTATTTGTCCTCTGAATCTTTTCAGCAACTGGTGATAATACAGTATTTATTTCATTTCAGGATCAGTGTTTGATCACTTAACAGTTTGTCACTGGTACACTCCTGAACACCACAAAAAGCTTAAGGGGATCCTTGCTATTTTAAGTAATCTTCTACCAAAGTTATCAACATACTCTTTTCTGCCATCAAGACAAAAAAAGTCACTGAAAATCTTACAGTGAAATTTAAGACAATACAGACACAGTGATCTATCATCTTATTGATGTTAAATGCATTTACTTAGTCTGGCTATATAATCTAATACTAAATACTCTCTAAATACTATTACTTTATTTTTTTCCTTTGTCCCTTCTTTTTCCATCACTGCCATGACTGACTGTGCTGATCCTCCACAATTACTTCTGTAGTACATTGTCAATTTAAGGTTCTTTAAAAAGAGACCTGTTTGATTATTCTCAGTCTTAGGTACAGTATGCTGACATTCTAAAAATACACATTTTCTGAGCATGACTAGACTTGTCAACAAGCATTTTGTCATTCAAGCCTCAAGTTAAGGAATTTTCTAGGTTCACTTAGGATACAAAAATTCATACTTTAGACATAGATATTTTAACACTTTGTTACTACTACTGTTTTAAGAGTTTGAAAACTTTTAGAACAGAAAAGATACTGTAAAGATTTTTGTGCCCATGGACATGTGTGGAGGAGCAGCACCAATTCTGTTGCCAAGAAGTTTCCATAAGCATTCTGGATCAGAAAACTAAGTGACACTACCTATACACTTTCCCTTCAGTTAAAGATACAAAAAACCCCACCCACACAAATGTTAACTTTTGTATCGATGTTTTCACTGTTTGCCTGGGGAGACTCTGGGCACAGGCTTCTACAGATTTTCACAGCACTACTTTTCCCATTAAGAAAAGGCCAAATGAATATTGGAAGTTAACCTGACTATCAAAACAAAACACATTCGAGCCTTGCAGTTTTCCTCATCTTCTCTAGATTTTCTCCTTGTTGTTTTGAATATTTAATGACTTAAGAATTAAAAAAGTAATGGTTTTGCAGAAACCTCAAGGTTTTGTCCTCATGTCTGACTACACAGTAGCTGGATGAAGAGATACAAGAAGCCCAATATAAATTCTCATTTTTCAGTCCAGTGAAGAAGCCTCCTTTTCCCTCTGAATACCTTTGCCCTTTAAGGTTCAATATACAAGAGTGTTCTTAAACTAATTCAGAATAAGTATTTTCTCTGATTAAGTCAATTCATATTGTCTGAATGACATCTAGAAGTTATTTTGCCTTTCAGAAACAATGACTTCTGCTGTCATTCTGTATAACACATTTGTTCGAAGTAAGTTGACTCAAGGAAAAAAAAAAATCACTGCCCCATAAAAAGGATTCTTTTTAAAAGGTTTTTAAACTGCGTTCTTAAGCTATTTCACCCAAACATTGTTTTGCAGTGGCATTTCTTGTCAGGAAATCAAATTTTCCAGGAGGTGAAGGCTTGTCTAGCCTTGCCCGCAGGTCACGTTAGTTTTCATTGATTTAAGTAAAGCCATTTAATTGTGGTTTTTAATAATTGCTACTTTAATTCAAAGTTTAGAAAGAGTGCAGTTCATTGCCCAGGGTGGTCATTTTCTTCCTCTTTATCAGACACCTGCAGGATTTAAATGCATAAAGAGAAAGGTTTGCTTCTGAAGAATCAGCACTGTATTTAGTAGACACAGACTGATGCTAGATAGTCTCTTCTTAATGACTTGTCAGTATATTTCTTCCTTAATGAAAGAATATTAGCCTTCATCACTAACAAGGTGAAGCCAAAAAAATCAAATAGAAGAGTTGAATTAATTGTTAAGCTTGACAGCTTTATGTAATTAATAACTAACGCTTGTTATATTTTCACCCAGAATGCAGGAGTTAGAGGCTAGGAACCACAATGGACAGTAAAATTAACTATTCTGATCATACTGTAAACTTTCAACATTTTTCAGAATATTGGAGAAACACCAAGAAATCCAGTATATATCAAAGTCATCACTCTTAATTCCCCTAGAATGAGTGAAAAAAATAGGGAAAGGACAAGAGTATGATTACCAGGAAAACAGCAAAGAAAAGAGTGTTTAGGATAGAGGTGAAGTATATGGCTCAGAACTTTTTTTGACACAGGGACATAAGAAATACCGCCAGGAAGCGTTTAATATGAAGTGAATTTGTTTAGCAACAGGTGTTATTAAAATAGTAGGACCCGTAAGTCCACAGTTGAATGAAAAAACACACATCTGGCATTGGTCTTTGAAGTAGTCCTGCATTCCTAGTCACCATTTTTGCATCACACTGTTTCTACTAGTATACAAATTAAGAATCATAAGTCACATTTTTAGATTAAAACAGAAAAGTAAAAAACTTCTATTACAAGAACAGCATGAAGGAATTGATAACAGGGAAAAAATATCGCCAGCCCACAGCATCACAGGCAAGCAAAAACACCAGCACCCTTCTCACAGAGGCTCTTAAGCAGGCAAAGTACCAGGGTACAAAGAGATGGCCTTCCCAGTGCAGAAGTTGGGAATGAAACCCAGGCAACTGATTATTCCAAATGCCTTACTAATGACTTGAAACATCATTCAAAACCCATCATTATTATCAAGTGCTCAGGGATTTTTCTGAAGTTTTGAGTTGCAAGAGAAACTCAGTTATCTTATTTCTTCCTGTTCACAGAAGGATACAAATTCCACTTTATTATATTAGATACAACTCACCAACACATATTAGGAGTGTGCATGTTTATGTATAAGAAACCTAATTTGTATTTAAGAAGGTCCTACAAGATGAACAGAAGGCTTTGACTTCCCAGCCACATAGCTACCAGTTATAGATGGCATAGGGGTAACTCAGGTTATAAAATATAAAATGCAACACCTTTGACACCATCTACAAGCTTCTGCACTTCCACTCAATGCTGCCAGTCCTCTAAGGTATTTGAAGTTCCTGAAAGACTTTAAGTAGAAACAGGAGTCTGTCAAAAACAACACACACACACACCCCGCCCTTCCCAACCCCCCCCCCCCCCCCCCCAACACAAACCCTGTTGATATTCAAAGCTCACTGCCTTTCAGTACAGGTGTTGGCAGGTTGTTTCACTTTATCACTATGGTTGCCAAATAACACCAAATTTTATGTTTAGCACATTAAAGTTCTTCTATTTTTGTCTAGCCCAGTAACCACACAAAAAGGCAGTTAGTCAAACTGAAAATTAAGCTAGAAAGGAAAGTCTGTGCAGTTCTACTTAATTTTATATATATAAAGTACTAAAAAGATATGATTTATTAACTTACAGCAGTAGTTCCTAAAACACTCTGACCTGAAGGACCTTTGTAAAGCCTTACCTTTCTCATGAACTGCTCTACAGTCTCGAGCTCTTCAATGAAGCTATTCCAATACAGCTCTGCTGATTACTTGCCACAGGTCAAGTGAGCCTGTGAAGCAATAAGCAGCGCCTTACCTTATCCTCATGCAAGAGGCCCGTACGGACCAGTCAGCCTCCGAGTTCTTCTACCAGAGCCAATAAGGTGATCTTGTCTACCATAACTACACCTCCAAACACAACACAAGGAGGTGAAAGATGCAATTATTACAGTAGAGGAAGAGATGGAGAGAGATGAAAGACTTAGCTTCATACCAGTGAAGCATTTTAACACAAACCAAGGATTTCCTCCATGCTCACCGTTCCTTCTAGAGAAGGGGTGCCTACCACATGCATACACCTCAGCTGCAGCTAAGGGTTGTATAAATCTGGTTTGTAAAAGCACACAAACTCCCTAGGAAGCAGTACAGCATAAATATCTTTCTCTAAATTAATGGCGTGGTTTAAAACTAAGATTCACATTGATAACAACTAAAGTAAGTCCTAGAATAAACACACTTCCCAACATATTTAACATATTTCAGCAGAAAATCCTGACAGACACTGGCAGAAAGACTTACTAGCCTGTTTTCAGCGAGGGAAGTGAATAGAGCTTTGCTTATCTCAGGGAAAGTTAAGAGGAGGGAAAGCAGGGCTTTCAGCAGAGCTGCAGTAGCAAAGCTTATCTAGCATACAGTGGGCTCATATTAGACTACAGTAGGACAGTTCTGCAGGTCTAGCTATATGCCTCAATAAAAAGAAAAACTTTGTAGATAAACTAGAACCAAAAGTAAAATATCTATTAAGTGCGTTGCACGCAGATGGCTTTTAGAACGCCAGGACAGAGATGAGATTGAAATTCAGCTCTGACATTTTAATTCTCTGGAGAGGTTAGGTAAAAGAAACAAAATACAGATGAGACTAAACTATTTTCCTTCCCCTCCAATTTGGAGGGGAAGAAGACAGAAATCCTAAAACAGAGCTGCAATAACCAAGAGCCTTGAAGGCTATCGTCTTCAATTCAGCCGAAATCCATAGCTTCAGAGTACCTCTGTTTCTGAGTCCTAAAACACACACTTCAGGTGGAAAAACACATCACTGTCAATACTGCCACTACAATTTATTTTTCTTTGGTTACATTACAACAGAATAACACATACACAAATACACTCTGCATAAGACAACCTCCACAAAAGGAGAATACGAAATTAAAATTCTGAATGCTGCTGTGCTGATGGCTTAAGAGATGGCTTCTTGACTAGTTGCAACTAGAAAAAGGTGTTTAAGTAAATATGAACCTTCCAACTCACAATTTAACTACACAATTATGATTAATTTTTGACTACAGGATATGTAGGTTGTCTTAACAGAAAGTACACCTAGGAGCACAACTGTATGCTTGCATAATTTGAAGCTTATAGGATAATTCAGGCTGGAAGGGGCCTTGGGAGGTTATTTAGTCCAGCCTCCCACTCAAATCATGGCAGAGCTGCAGCGTTTCATAAATGAGAGTCACACAGTATCGAAGTCTTTTCCAAGCAGACTAAAGGTATGCCTATTAGTACATTACAGTTTAAGTACCGTGCCTTTTAGAGAGAGACTAAAGCATTAACAAGTTTAAGCTAAAATGTTTAATTTACAATATAGCTTTGCAATTATCTAATTGCCCAATACGCATCTCTCCTAAAATTAAGATCACATTCCCCAGTTTTTGCTTCTTGCATCTCCTCACAACAAGTTCTCCAAGGAAGAGAGAAGCTCTGCGAGAAAGACTTGAGACAACTGCAAAGCAATTTTTTAAAATAAGCATTAGAATTCTTTTTTATAATAGGACCCTTTCCTCTTCAGATCAGCTATGTTTCTTCTATTGGTAATTTCATATTACGTTGAAGCTTTTCTTCCACATACCGCACACACTTAGCAATTACCTAGCCAGGATGCTCAGCACATTCCCTTTTTCAGAAGCTGCACTGTACCAGTGATACTTAATAAGGTTTAATTGCATTGCTAACCTTTCACAGGAAGGTAAAGGATGCTGCTTAAGGATCCTTAAAATTGTATCAGCACTATATCTTTTGAACAAATTTTATTTTAGGTACTCTTGAGAAGAGATGGTGTACATCACAGAAAAGTCTGCAGTCAACATCAGATAGCCAAACACCACATATAGCAAGAACTTAAAAGCACCCCAGTGGTTTTAAACATTGAGTCCATACAGCCTTATGAAACAGATAAGCAAAAACTGTCTTCATTCAAAGCAATTTGTCTGATATTATCATTACCGGCAGAAGCTGCTTTCCATTCAGCATGCTTGCGTAATGCTGTTCCTAGAACGTATAAGTGAGTATTATCTAGATATCTTATTATGTGGTGGTATCAGTAGAGAGTTTACACAGTCGATGCAGTTGGAGAAGGAAGCATTTCAATCTAAGTGAATGAAAGGTAAAAATGCACAACACATCTCTGCTGTATGTGCGGAACAGATGCCTTACTGTACTTTGCCCCAGATAGAAAATATGCACGTTGGATTTGTTGGGATGTTCCTTCTGATTTCAGTTGTTTTGTAATATAGAAAAATTTCCACATGTTCTAGCAAAATCATCAGCAACTAACTGCATTATGGTAAGCGTTATTGCTTATTCATATTAGAAAAAGATCATACATAAATTTACATTTGCTGTTAAAAAAATAACTTTTCCCACTTTGTCCTAGGAAAATTCCCCTTTCTACTTTAAAAAAGGGTAAGTGACACAGATAATTGCTTTCAGTGAGTAGATTAATTCATTCATGACCAGGAAAATTAAAGCCTAGGAGTTTCCACTGAACCATCAGTCTATTTCCATCATGTGGAAAAACAGAATAAGATACATAACAATTTTGTATGCATAGCTGCAAAAGATCTTATGGTCCAAATGGCTCTTCTATTAGGTTTCATTCAGTATTCCTTTGATATATGAAAAGTTGCAAGCAGGAGGGCTTAAGCCTTGATGTTATGAAACCGGGAGAGTCTTGTGCACGATTACTCAAGACGCATCCATGGAATTTCAGGATTAAATATTTTTTGAATCCTAAAAGCCAGCATCCATTTCTTTCTGCTTTTACAGACGTAGCTTTCGTAATTAGAAAGAGCCACAGCCAGTTATGAAACGGGAAATAACAACACCAACCACCACTACCATGATAAAATAGTTAGGGCAAACAAGAGAAACACAGATGACCATCATTTACAAATTAACCATATTAATCAAGTACATTGTAGTTAATGACATGGTAGCATGTACACATGGTAACCTCCGAAAGGAAAAAGAATCCCAACTAAACTCAGAGAGCTTTCAGGAATAACACATTACTTAAACACAAATGATGCCCATCTTGACAGCCCACCTTACCATATTTGAACAATTGTTTTCACCCCTACACTTTCAATCAAATTGGAGTTATAATGGCAGGAAAAGAAAAAAAAAGACATTGTGGAGGCTACTAATTTTTAATAACTTTGGGGCTGAAAAAGTCTATTTAGACTCTAAAACCTAGGCCTTAACTACGAGGGAAAAGTTTTTCAATATAAACCAGTAGACAGTCACTAACTTCAAGTGAGTTTCATAGCTCAGCACAGTTCAAGAATCTAGCCTATGTTCTTTAATTAAATGGATTTCCCAGTCACAGCTTGCAATCAATTTTCTATAACACAGCACAAGTGTAAACCCGCTAGGAGAGGAAAAAAGTTCTGCTTATAGGAAGAGTTAATTGGCTTATATATATGTGTATATTTATATTAAAAACGCCAGAGCACTTAAGCAATAATATTGCCCCTTAACATATATTATAAGCACTTATACAGTCTGATGGAAGCATACAACAAATAAGCACCTTTTTTATACTGTAACTTGAAATCACTCCATGCACTGATGACACCATCTTCTACCCCATTCATTTTCCCATTCTAAAGTAAGACCATTCTCAGACTCTGCTACTTTTACACCATTCATCCGTAGTTACATGCTTCATTCTACATCAACAACGAGTCTGCACAAGAGTGCATAGCGTGATCCATATACTACTCACCAAGTTTAGACGAGGGGCTATGGAAACTCAGCAATAACATCTGAACAATGAAATTCATCCTGACTTGAGTATGAGGGTTTTGCTTTTTTTTTTTAATAAGTCATTGGGTTTTCCTTATGATGCCTGCATTGGCAGATGACTCTCAACTATATTTTCTCACCTTGTAACTGATCGCATAGCCATACACACTATTTGAACGGTCTGGAGCAAAGAAAGTATGACTTTTGCATTTGAAATATGTATTATGAGGTTGAATAACAATTTAAGGTATTATTTTAATAAGGACACCAGAATGACTTGAACTTACCCCACCAGATTTATCCTGTTGGGGGAAGGGGGAAGTTTCTGACACAAGGCCCCAGAACAAAATTCACAGAAGAGACAGCACATATCAAACGTACCGCTACAGTGTTAATTCAACCCTTTCTGACAATGAGAACAATAAAACACTGATCCTCATTAATCAAGGTCAGCATCATTTAGTGTTATCGTCACAGGAGCTTCAAGGACATCAGAACACCCAAGTATTGAGAAACCATTAGACCTTTCTGACAAAGCGCCAGTGGGACTTCAGTAGGTTGGAACAGCGGTGTCTCTCTCTTTTCCCCACCCCCACTAGCCCTTGGGTCTTCAGTTAATCTCATCTCACCGCAGGCTAGTAAATCCCTAGGGGGACTCATCCTAAACAAGAGGCTGCAGCACAAGGTGGTGCTGAGAACCAGGAACTCCACCATTGTCTTTTCTCCTTTCTTCATCTCTCCCAAGGCAGAGGACCACCTACAGGGTCAGCCCAGCACCGTCCCCTTCCCGGACCCCACAGATTCCCCTCAATCACACATGGGAAACAAAGCTTGGGGGCTTTCCTGAAGAAAGAAAGGGGATGCATATAGACACGCAAACCTCCCCATCTTCAACCCCATCTGCTAAAAAAGTGAAGCCCTGTAGGTGGGAATGACCAGGTCCTTCTTTGGAGTGAAAGTTACGGGAGGTAGCCTGGGGTGAGATGGTACTTAACAACAGCAGAACTACTGTCACAGACAATATGGGGACAAGCAGTTCCCCAAACCAGTAAGCACTGGTGGCAGGCTAGTATCACACTTGGGTACACACCTGGGCACAGTAAAAAGGAGTGGCAGAAGAGGAAGGGAATATATTATGGCTGGTCTTTGCTTTTTGGAAGGGCAGATGAAAGGTCTACAAAGTTTCACTGTAAAGGAATGCACTTCAAAGAAGAATTCAAGACAAATAAGATTTTGTCAGCTCTAACTACAAAAGTGGAGGGGGGAGTAGCAGAAAGGTATTCTGCACCTATTACCATAACATGTTATGATTTTTCAACCAGACAGTAATCCTAAGGAACAGAAATACAGATTTTTTCTTTTCCCTTCTAAGTAAACTTAAAAAAAAAGTTAACAGCCAGAGGGAGGGATGGTAAAAATTTGAAATTAACCCATGTTAAAGTATGAGCCTTTTAGTGAATTTCACTATTTCTTAACAACTGAAGGTGTTAGTCAAGTACCTTGAAATGGGAAGCTAGCGATCACCTCTCCCTCCTCTCAGTTTCAAGGCCCAGCCTCTCCAGGGAAGCCAGGATAGCATCTCTCTCCCGAAGAGAGAAAACAAAATTCTCCAGGCCACCTACTGCACGCCCTCTGCGGCGCAGCACGCACCTACCATCCCGCTAGCATCTCAGCCTGGGTTATAGGGAAGCAGAAACACAACCCTCAGGAAAACCAAGTCACAGCTTGAGGCGTAATCCTCCAGCAAACCATGCCTGTAAGCCTCCAACTCCCTGCCACGTCCAGGTGTGTCTTACACATGCAGGTGAAGGCTCGCTGGCAAGAGCTCAGACACCTCTTCGCGAAGGTCCTGGGGGGTGGGGGCGGGAAGGGAGGCAGGGGGGGATTTTTCCTCCTTTGTCCTGGAGGAACAGCGGGTTCCGAGCACGCACAAAGCTCGCCCGGGCTTTCCCCCGCCTCTCACTCCCGCTCCCTCCTGCCTCCCCGCAGCCGCCGGCGAACCCCGCCGTGCCAAGGGGAGGCGGGTACCGGCGGGGAGCCGGTCCGACGCCGGCAGCGCCGAGGAGCCTCCGTCCGTCCGTCCGTCCGTCCGCCCGCGCGGGGAGGGCGCTGCCCGGAGAGGGGCCGAACAGCAGCCCCGACACCTGAGGGCGGCCAAGCGAGAGAGCCTCCCGCCCGCGGCCCGGCCTCCCGCCGGGCTCCTGTCAGGGGCCGCGGCCCGCGGCGGCCCCCTCGGCCAGCGCGGCGCCCGCCCTCAGCCCCCCAGTCCTGACGGGGCCCACGGGTCCCCCCCCAGCCCCACCGCGGGGCTCCGCGCCGCCGCCGCAGCCGGCGGGGGCAGCGGCGCCAGGCAGCGCCTGAGGAGAACAAGGAAGGCGCCCCGCACTCACCGCCGCCACCGCCTCCTCCGGCCCCCAGCGCCCCAGCAGCAGCACCAGGCAAGCGGCAGCCAGGCTGCGGCTGCGGCTCCGCCACCGCGGCTCCATCCTGCCCGCTCAGGAGCTGCGGAGCTGGCCCTGCGGCGCGGGCATAGCCCGGCGGGGCAGCGCGGCTCCCTCCGGGCGGCTCCCGCCGGCCGCCCCGGCTCCAGCGCCCGCCCCTCTGCCGCACTCGCCCGCTTCTCCCGGCTCAAGTCCTCCCGGGACTACTTGCCCCACAATATTCATCCGCACCGTGGGCGGGCTGGGCGGGCGGAGGGTGCGGGAGCGCGGTGTGCGGGGCAGGGCGCGCCGCGCGCCCCGCGCCGAGAGGACCGCGATTCCCCGCCGCCACCCTTCCTCCCGGGCGCCGGGGTTTTGTCGGCTCGAAGGGCGGGCGCCTGCCTCTCCCCGCCCCGTACCTCCACCGGGCGGGCAGCCGCGGAGCCCCCGGACTATTTTCTGCGGCGGAGGCACCTCTGCGCGTGGGGGCGAGGGGGAGCTGCCGGCGGTGCCGGGTCGCACCTCCGGAGGGGCGGGCGGCGGGGCCGGGAGGGGCGGCCGCCCGGCGCGGCTCCATCCCCGCGTCAGTCCCGCCCGTCCCGCCCGGCTCCGCTCAGGTGCGACGCCTCAGCGAAGACGGCGCGGACGTCCCGCCCGGGCGCGCCGCGGCACGGCTCGGCGGGGAGCGGAAGGCGGCGGGTGCCCCGCGAGGGGGCCGGGGCGCCGCGGGGGAGCGGCGGGCGGCCCCGGACGGGGCTCCCCGCGGGGGAAGGAGCCGCGCGGCGGAGGTGAGCGGCGGTCCCCGCCGCGCCCGGCCCTCGCGGCCCCCCCCGCGCCGCCCCGAGCGCCGGTGCCGGGCCCTCCTCTTCCTCCGCCGGCCGCGGAGCCGGTGCCCGCGTGGGAGCGGCGGCGTGTAAGCGGGCCGGCTCCTCTCCGGCGGCCCCGCGGGCTGCCCGCAGCATGGGCCGCGGCTGCGCCCCCGCCCCGCCGGCCGCGGGGCGCGCAGGGTGAGTGCCGCGGCGCGGCGGCCCCCTCGCCGGGGCGCCCCCCCCCCCCCGCCCCGACCCCCGGCCCCGCGGCCCCACGCGTGACTCTGTCCCTTTGCCTTCCCCGCAGGGTGCTGGTGCTGGTGCTCCTCTGCCTGGGCGCGGAGCTGGCGAGCGGGGTAAGTGTGCAGGTGTCCCGGCCGCCCCTCCGCCTGGCGGGACGCTCGACGCGCCCGGCCGAACCCGCCGCGGTCTGGGCATCCTGCGGCCGGCGAACAGACGCCCTCCCGCCCCCCTCGGAAAGGCGCCCGCGGTGGTTTCTTTAACCGCCGTGCGCCTCTGCCCCGAAGTGCCTCTGTGCCTTTCGCCTGCTCGGCTCGGATTAGTTTTTGCCATGTACGCTGGGGTGAAAGACTGTCTGTGCTCGGCGTAACAGCCTTCTGTGTCTGGAAGGGTGATCGATATCTCCCCTGGTAACTGACTGCCTTCCGTTCTCTTTTAGCCTCTTCCTAAACCTTTCTGTTAAAAGCTGACCCTTTAGATCCTTGCCCACACGGGTACGACCCAGGACACCTCGTAACTAAGTAAAAGCGATGTGAGAAGTTACAGGATTAAGGTTTTACGTGTTGTATCGAGGTCTGTGACTATGAATCGTTAAACGTGTTTTAAATCGCAGGTTGGCGTACAGGAGCAGTGACTTTATGATCTGTCAGTCTGACGATTTTATGACATAAACACAGATTTTTCTCTTGCTGTTCCTAATGAATGTTTAAACAAATTAGTAAGGGATCGCAGGCTTTTTAAATGTTCATAATTTTCTTTCTTTTTGTTTGGGTTTTTTTTTTTTCTTTGGTGTTGTAATAGATTTTCTGCAACTGGGATGCTGAAATTGTTAGCCCACTCAACTGTAGAGAATAAAAGAGTCCTTTGGAAAATCTGTAGCCTAAATTAAATGTCCAGCTGATGTACAGTCAGCAGTTAAAAAAATTGTTATGTTGTGATGTAAATTAAGATTGTACAATATGGTGGTCTTCGTGGTCAGGATTTTATAGCACATATGCTATGATGAATTCATGGAAGTAGTTAATATGTTTTAAGTGTTTATTTTAATTCAACTTCTAACAGACTTCTAACAAAAGCAGTTAAAACATGGGTTCTTGGTTTGCCAGCCAATGTTTTTGTACTGCTTTTGCTACTCTTTTGATTAAAATTTTAAGGAATTAGAACCTTCCTGTGCAACTGAGAAGAAATCTTTTGAAAAGGCTTTAACAGCAGAGGGGTTTATACCTTTCATGAATAAGAAAAGCTTGGTTCTGCTTTGCACTTTTTATAACCAATTGCACTAGTAGAATTTCGTCATCCAGATCAGGTGGTAGTTACAAGCTCTAATCTTCTCAAAGATTAAAAGATTAGACAATGTGGGAAGCTGTGAGAGTTTCTTTTCTTTTTATGGTTTTTTTTTCTTCAACAAAACCAAGAACTGTTCTCCTGAGTGTTCTTGCTGCAGTGGAACCTATGTGGCAATAACTTTTGCAAAGCAGGTATTTTCATGGCTTTTTGAAACAAATGTGCTACATTTTGCAGCCATTTTTATAAATTCCTGCAATATGTTAGTGAAATTATTCCTGATCGATGCAGATGTAACTGACAGCAGGCTTTTAATTGTTTGCTCCAGTTTTGCCTCATACCTGTTGGAAAGCATATCTCTTAAGCAGTCAGATTTTTGTTAGTTGCTTGATGTGTTTCATTGCCCATAAATGGACTTTGTCAATTTAAGTCTATTGCGATGAGTAAGAATAATATCTACATGCCATTTCTAAGATCCTGTTAGTTTTCTTCAGGGTTAGAAAACAAGCAAAATCTTTGTTGTGTAATCAGTCTAAAAGTATGAGAAAGAATCAGAAATAGGTCCTTAAATACTTTGTTTTAATGCTTTATATGTCTAAGCAGTTAATGCATTTGATTATTTTCATTAAAAATGCTGTCAAACGTGCTCGAACAGCAAAGATATACAACGGTGTTTTTGTCAACTTTTCAGATACAGTAGTAGGTAAATGACTTTCTGGTATCACTGAATTAAAAACACAACCTAACACCTTCCAGCATGAAGCAAGCTGTTAAGAGAAAATACGAGTGATTGAAATTGTTTTTGCAGTAAGCAGAGCTTTTTCAGGAAAAGCAGGATCTCCAAAACATTTCTTAGTAGTCCTCTGCTATATGATTTGAAGTGACTGAGCATAGCGAAGTACGATGTTAATAAAATGAGGTTAAAATTTTGGGTTGACAAAGACTAATAAAACTTCTAGAAGAATAGTCACAGAGATGGTCAACTGCTAAAGCACTTGTTGCTGAAGACAATGTGACTTTTAACTTCCTTCGTCTTCTTTTTATTTCAATTAATCTCATTTCAATAGCTTAGCTGTTGTAAAAGAAACATCCTAAAATACTGTACCAAGCTGTTGATCATTCTTCAGGAACGTTACTGTGGACCTGACTGGTAGGCAGTGGCTGGCATGTCAGGCCAGCAGCTCGAATAAAGTTGTATCCGAGATGGCTTTGACTCAGAGGTCTCAGTTACAAGGTGTAGCCATCACTCCCTCTGTAAGAATAGGATTTTAAAGTGTATCAGAATTAATTTCTCAGCTTGTATTTACTTTTCCTGGATATAAGCGATGATATATTTTGAAAGGCAGTACAAAATTAGTCTTGTAACGCAATCTACGTTTTCTTAAGCCAAATGTTGAAAACATTGATGACTTTGCTGTTACACATGGGGTAACTTTGCAGAGAGATTGTTACCTCATTTGTAGAGCAATTGCTGATAGTGGCCTGAGAGTTTCCCCTAACAGCTTTCAGCTGACGTCACTCCAGAAGCTACACTTCATTCATGTCTTCAATCGTTTATGATCAGTAATTTGCATTAAATGTGGACCAGAAGTGTCAGCACAAGATGCTGTGCAAGCATAAAACAGAAATGTAGTACTATCTTCAAGGCATATGACAAAAGTTGGCCCAGAGCTGGGGGACTAAGACAGTGCTAGATAGGCAGGGCTTTGCCTCGGGCTAATCACTGTCCACCCCTGAGGCTTTTCCAGGCTACAGGGCAAAACACAGTTTTTAGAAGAGGGACTTTTCTAAAAGGACAATCAGAGTTTTGCTGATGTTTCTGGGATGTTCTGTTGCAAATGTGAGGTAGAGCATGAGATGAAAATGGTCAGAAAGTCTAGAGACAGCCTCTTGCAATGGAATTTGAGATTCTCATCTCTTCACAAAGCTCTCAGCTGAGCTGCATCATAGTCCTAGCAGTCATTCTGTGCCCACTTGAGAGCATACCTGACATGGCGAGTGAGATGACAACTCCTCATTTGTTTCCTTTCTGCCGCTGTTCAGCTAGTTGAGCACACCTGGAATATGTGCTAGCCTTGATGTGGTATCCTAAGGAACTACTGTTAGGACTTACTGTCGGACATGTTCTCTTAGAACAACTGAGCTTTCAGATAAAGTTCAATTCGTTTTTATGAGTCTATTGCAACTCTTCCAAATCTTCTGGGTTTTTTGTTGTTTTTTTTTTTTTTTTTTTTTTTACTAATAAATGTGCAAATTAACTGGAGATACCCGCCTTTTCTACTGCTTAATATCTTGTTCAGCTGAACATCTATAGTATCCAAGTAAGGCAAATAAAAACTACTCGCCAAAACCGTTTCTGGACAGTCTGCTCTATTTTGAGTAACAGAAGCTCTGCTAGTTTATGACAAGCTAGCCCAAGTGATCTTGTTTCTCTCTTCTTTTAATATATCCCGGGTTTTCTGTGTGGTGGCTTTTTTTTTATCTATGATACAAGTGTTTCATAATGTCTCTTCATTTAATATGTACTGGACCAGCTTAATTGAACCAAGCTCATTGTTTTCAGTGGCCTTATGCCAAAAATAAATTTTGTCCCAGAGCTCTGACAGAGGGGAAAAAATAGTTGTTTAATTATGGATATTTAAAAACAGAGTTGCAGCTCATCATTCCACTTTCCACAGTTCAGTTTCTGCAAACATGATCTTATCCATTAAGACCGATTTAAAAAGGTTTTTTGTTTCTTTGCCATTTCAATCAGCATTTATAAGTATGCAGTCTTTCTGTAGTTTGACTTTTACAGCTATAATATCTTTACATAGCAGTGAGCTTTATCGGGAAAGAAGTAGTATCTGTAGTAAAGTTATTTGTGTAAGGAAGGAGCCTACAGAATTCAAGAAATAACATAGAATGCAAACCTAATCTTGTAAATCTTGGGATTTATTTACTGGATAAGGTGGCTTCTAACATGTAAGAATGTGTGGGTGTAGAGGTACTCGTTTGGTGAACATTCACGTACTGCGTTGAGAATGGTCGTTCTGCAGAGGTCAGGTTTGAATAGTAATAGGTCTATGGTAAAATAATGAGAATTACTTTTAAAAATATATAAGAAGCAGACAGATCGTAACAGTGCTAGTTATCTAGCCCTTGCCAAGACATGTTGATTTTTATGGAAAATTTTCATTTAAAGCTGAATGTCCCTTTCTCTCCCATCCGAACAAAGAATTTTTTATTCGCTGAATATTTTCTGGGTGCTAAAAGATAATCAAGCATAAAATGTGGCATTTCATTTGGCACTCAGATATTGCGTTAGGTCACAGCAGCTATGAAATGAAGTAATGTGTGTGCATGTGTTCTGAAGAGCTTTTTTGATATCGTTATCCATTTAAGGCTGCGGCCGCTTTTTGCGTAGGTGTGAGAGGCATTGTGTCACCTGAAGAGGCATTTGATTCCTCCTTTTGGACAAGCCAGCTTTACTGCCAGCCACCGTCTTCCCCTGACTTAAGAACTGCTATTAGTAAGTCACGCTGGTGTCCCTAAAGTAGGCAGGGCATTTCATGGTGGGGCTTCTCTACCCTTTCTCCAGCCTCACAGTAGAGACACTCTCTATGTGAGTGGGGGTCTGGTACCTTACTCCTTACTAACTCTTCCTCCTGAGGTAACTGCAGTAACATGCTGATGCTTACAGATATTGTGAGAATGCTATAGACTGCAAAGAGTTGTGGCAGTAAAATGGCTCTGGCTTGCAACTCTAACTCCTCAAGGTCTTAACTCCACCTCTTGTTTAGTTTTTATATAATAGTCCTACTCCATTTGTAGTCATAGAATAGCTCCAGGAGGAGAGCTGGTAACTCTCTGACTTGTACAGGGTGAAAAGAACTTCTTATTCTCCCATATCTCCAGAGACACAGCATCTGTTTAGGCAAACTTGTCAAAGTATTGCCAGCTCTTGGTGCGTAATAAGACATTTTTTTTGATCCATAGGAAGCTGCAGTGTTTTTTGAAAACAGCGTAATTGATCCAAAAGCTATTTCCTGTTCGTACAGATACTCAGCATTATTTCTGCAAGTACTTTTGCTGCTGAGTGCTGACTGGAGCATTAAGATTAGAAATCCAACTAGTCTCTTGTCAGATGGTTTTGGTTAGGTATCAGACAATATGACCTACCTGGTTTTTGAGCATCTTTTAAGATTAACTTGGAAGGGAGAGCTACAAAACAGTGCAAAGCTAATGATTCTCTATTAAACAGTGCTGAGGAAACAGAGACGTATTTCAGAGATGCTAGCCAGTTTTAAGCTTTTGACAGTGTCTTTTATGGGATTATCAGTTCTTTTAGGGCAATTATTTAGGTACCTCAAAATAACAAAATTAAGGTATTCTTTTTTTGGGGGGGGAGGTATTCTCATACTGTAGATCGGTGTAATACTATTTTGATGTGATCATGAAGTCATGGTAGATACAGATGAAAAATTCTTTGCTGCTAGAATTTGTGATGTACTTGACCTCTTCTCTTCCTTCCTAAGTGTGTTTGTATGCCCCTCTGTGGATAACGATTTAAAATTAAATTATTGCATAGATACCAGTATAAAGTTGTATTACCAGGTCAAAAAAGAAGGGACTTTGGTAACG
The DNA here is from genome assembly GCA_031468815.1 of Morus bassanus. NCBI lineage: Eukaryota > Metazoa > Chordata > Aves > Suliformes > Sulidae > Morus > Morus bassanus. Next base: position 4,841,193 of record CM062582.1, read on the forward strand.
CCCATGTCTCAGCTTAAATGTTCTAATGATGACAAAGAAGAAGAAATAAGAATTTTTAAAGCCTTGATTGACAGATAATTTTCAAGCCCTCTGAGAATTCAGTCTCAAAATAAAGGAGTGCTTTCTGTGTCACTCTGGACAAAAGTAAAATGAAAGCACTTCTGCTGTTACCTGTGGAAGGGGTCATTCTAGCAAGGTCAGTCTGTGTTTTGAAAGGGATTGGAAGGAGGCCGAGCTGCTTGTAAGAGGGTACCTGCGAAATGCAGTCTTGATAGTGACTGCAGTGTTAAATATTGTTGGAGGAAGAAGATCAGTGGGGAGGGAGATCAGTCATTGACATTATGAATTTTATTTCCTTAGGGTGTTTTTCTTTCAAAATATCCCTATAACCCAAGAAGGCTCTGACTCTCCTGAGAAGCTTATAAAACCCAACTGAGCTTGATATACTTCTTTCAGTTTACATGTCTGAGAAGGAAGAGCGGTTAGAATGGAATCACACAGTTCTCATTACCTGTTCCTTGCAAAAAGGGCATTTGGAGGTGTAGGCAATAAATTCGAAAATACTTGGAGAAAGCAAATAATCTGTTCCTATGCTTTTTGCACAGGGTTCCTGCCGTTTAGCCTGCCTTGGGTTTTTCCATACAACTTCCCCTTCTGTGATGGTGTGATTTATATGGAAGTCGTGTGGCTGCAGTCTCCAGTAGCTGTATTTAACTTTCTACTTTTCAAAAGGTGTTGACATTAATCTTACTACTTGTGTTCAAAGTCATCTTTTCTTTTCAGAGTGGCTTCCTCTTCCCTCAGGTCGAGGAAACGCGAAGAGGCGGAATTAATATAAAGTCAAAGGAACTGTTCCACGGATCTTGTGCTTCTCTGGCTTTTTTTGCCACTTTTTTTCAGTTTTTGCTGGTCAGAAGTGAGTTTGCTGGCCCTCTTATTCTGCTCTTACTCAAATGGATATGAAGCTGTAGAGATCCCTATGGTCTGTGCTAGCTTCCCTTCTTATTTCTGCAAGATTTTGATTAGCTTTGGTTACGTCAGCCTCATTGGGCCACTAAACCAGCACCATCCAGTTTGCATAGTCTCTGCTCGCTTGGTTACTTTAATATTGAGAGAATCAACACTGTGAACGAAATTGGGCTGATTTGCTTCAGTCTGCCGGGATGTCCATAGCTACTGTATTCTGAGTTTGCCTTATTCACTCCCTGGACTATTTTCTCCTATTTGGCTGGAACCTACTGTACTTTGTACAGCCTCCAGCCCTTGCCTCAACGTGCTCTTGAGCTCATCTGCCTTTCTAGCTCTCCTTCGTGCCTTAGTAGTCTAGGGAGGCTGCCAGTATGACTCCTGGCAGTTAATCCTGTAGTGCTTTTTCTGATGCCTCACTCCTAGCAGCAGTGAGGACGTGTCAATGCCTGTTACCTAGGAGTCTCTGTTGCACAAATCTGTTTAAGAGGGTTGCACCTAATGTTCGTTGCTTTTGCCATTACTAATAGGAACAAACGATTCCATCCTTGACACAAGCATTTTGGCAAGACCTCAGTGTGATGTATAACCCAGGTAAAAGCTAAACATCGTCTAGTTGTTGTACCTGGACTAATCGGGAACTAGCTAGAAAAGGCAACACATTAAGGTTTCTGTAAGAAATGAGAGTAATATTTCCTTTTCCTTCAGTTTTGCATATCTGTAATTTTTCCATTTCCATTGAAGGGGAAAGAGGTTGGAAACAGAGTAGCAACAGCAACATTAACTGTTTCTTTAGCATTTTTTTTTGGCTGGCAGAGAGATCAAGAATTGTTGCTTTCTAAAGATTGGGTTAAAATGTTTGTACAGAGTAAGCTGAAAGTCAACTGCATAAATGAGTTTCTAGCACTGTTAGGAGGGGTTGGGTTTGATCTAGAAAGCAGAGGAGAAGAAAATGAAAGTGCAGTTAAACAAGGAAATGGACTTATAAATCCTCTTGTGCTTCTTAAAATCTCCAGAAATCAAATGCCAGTGAAACTGAAAATAACCTTTTTTTTTTTTTTGCTAGCAGCATTGTTGTAAAGCTCTAAATAGCAACACGCCAGTGCTTTGTCTTTTCCCAACTTTTTTTAATTACTGCATGTACTTTACCTGTTCACATTGCATCAGAGAGTTTTAGAATCAGCTCCTTATGTTCCTTAACCTTTCGTTTGAATCATTGCAGATATTATTTTCTATTAATGAAGGTCATGCCCTCACAAGTAGTAAGGCTATCTCTGTGGACATGAAATAATATCTAGCTCTAAAAAAGGAGTCTTAAACTAGAAAGACATTCCTTAGAAAATGATACAGTTACAAAAGGAGTGGTGAATCTATTAGTCTTAATACTTTACTTTTAAGTTAAATTCTGCTTAGAATTCATAAGCTGGCAGTCAGTTTTCCGGAAATGTATATACAAACACATGTCATTACTGTAACAAAGTTAAATAGATTCACTGACACAATGAATAATTGCTTGTCTTTCCCAAAGAGGAGCAGGACCATTTTAAAGTTGTAATAGTTCTCTTTATATCAGTCAAACTTTTTCCATGAAGGAGTGTGCAGAAATCACTTGCTCTATAGAATATATATATATATTTTTGAAAGCAGTTTGGAATTATTACTACTGCTATAGTGGAAACATATCAAAACAATAGGAAGGTGAATCATTGTATTGTACTTTGATGATTAAACCTATCCACAAAGCAGGGTGTAACTGAACTGGAAGAGCATAGCCTGCAGGAGCAAAAACATTTGGCAAATAGCAAGCTTGGAAAACTAAGAATTTATAGTAGTCTTCAGACTTTTCTATAAAAGGAGGCGGTAGGCTTTCAAGGTCAGTCCTCCTTGTGAGATTTTTAGACTATCATCAAAGTACGTGTGCAGGGGTTGAAAAATTGCAGCATTATCTGTAAAATTAATGTATCTTCATGAATACCTTCTACATGAGCTGCAGCAGATGTGAAGCGTGGATTCGGCTGGAAGGTGAGGCTGGCAGGTCCTGTATTGCATTGCACAGTGTATAGCATTCTGCATAGAACATGCTGACTCTTCACTGCCAGAAAGGATTGAAGTGTGGTGAGTTTCAGTCTTGTGGGCCTGACTGAGGTGGTCTGCAATACGCCCTGGGTGCCAAAAGTAAGGCGCTTTATTTCTGGCATACTTTTGAAATGCGTATGCTTTTTACTTTATGATTCACTAGGGGAATAGGTGTAACATAAATGCATTGCTTGCTATTTAGCAGAAGTGTTTTATCTGTTTTCATCTGAAAAACAGTTTTTGACATCTCTTTCTTCTTGTAAGCTTTATATGTAGTGCATTTTTAACCTAATAAAGTAGTTTCAGCTTAAGCTGGAAACTGCCTGTGAAATCGCCTCCTACAGAGATGGTACTTGGCTTTTTGCTGTAATTTGAAAAGGTGTAAGGTATAAGCTTAAGAAAAATATAGAGGAAAGATGTTAATAGGGTGGTGAAGGGAAGAAGCTTTCAAACTACTCCTGTAATAAAGGTGAAGTATTGTAGTTGCCAAAGTAAATGTCAGATCCTTAGCCTACTCTTACCACAGACAGATACAGAAATACTCTTTAAACTCCACAGAGGTTTTAAGGTTAAATGAGTTGATGCATAGACAGAATACTTTAGATGGTCTCTTCAAGGTAGTGAAGATAACGGTTTGCTCTGTGGTACTTTTAACAGCCTTAATCTCTGTGAATCTATAATCTTCTCAGGATTAAACCAAAATCTGACTAGATAATTAGAGTGAGCTCCAAACTGTGGTTTGACCTAATATCTCTTATTGGTACAATTTCCATGTGAATGGGTAGGCCTTGGAGCATGTAGAGTGTTGAGAGCCCTCAGCAGAGTCTCTGGGAGCTGAGGGCCTCCTGTACCTCAAGTAATCTGCAGAAAATCGCCTCAGAGGTTTTGCAAAGACTGCTTTTCTGAGACTGTACAAACTGAGGTCTTGGTCAGAACATCTTTTAATGTCGCAGAGCACATTTTCCAGTGCAGGTAAAATGTGTTTGCAGACCCTCCAGCGTGTTGAGAGTTGCAGGATAGGTTGAATCCTGAAATGAAGATGCCTGTTAAAGTCACAGCAACAATATTCAGTCTGTTTTGTCCATTTTTCACGGTTCATTTATCACGGACATGGATTTCACACCATTTCCCTTAAATAAATACAAAGTAATGTGTTGCACTTTTAACTTTAAGATACATAGTCACTGACTGTGTTACTGTATTGTCTGTCACCCCCCCGGGCCTGAGTGATTTACAGATGTCCTTCAGCCATGCCAGGCCACCTTATTTTGTGGCAGGCTAAATAATAGTATTACCGTCTTGCATGTGTGAAGAAAGCTTTGCCCCAAGTCATATGGTAAGGCAACGGTAGGATTGGATTGTGACTCCTAGTTCTGTGCTCCAGCCACTGGATGAAAACAGACATTACAGCCAGGAAATGCAATATATCACTTTGGGTAATGATCATAGGTCTATTATGTAGCTTTGCGTCTTTGAACTGTTGCGACATAATTGGTAGTGCTTTGTATGCCCTAAGGCTCTTCTATAAATGAGAAGACTTGTACAATCTGCTTTTGGAGATCTGGAAGTGTTGAACCTGTAACCAGTAAGGCACAAAACTGTAAAAAATTGATTATGGCTATCTAAAGAATCTCCATTCAATGCCTTTCTATGTGTTAGCGTGATACTGTGAAGTTTCCAAAGAGTCTGGTTGGTTTTCATCTTTCAGCTTCACACTATCCAGCCAAGTTCTGCACATGTGTCAGAGAGGAGTGGCAAAGATTAAAAACTAGCTAGTTAGTCTCAACTACAGGCTGACAGTGGTAGAGTAGAATTAATTAATGTTTATATCAGATCTCCAGTACTACTATGACTGTTTTACAGTTTTCCCTGCACAGAAGACTATCAGCCTAGTCATCTTTGTGCAGTGATACTGGTTACAGATTTTGTTTGGATTATATGATACCATTGAATTTACCAGAAATCAATTTTGCAGAGGTAGTTAAATGTTTTCTATATATAATAATAATTGTTCTGTGTGTGTAAGAATAACCAGGCAAAATACTTCCAGCATCCCTTTCATCAAGATGTGTGCTTATAGTTCCCATTAAAGAAATTCCAGTGAGAAAGTTATTTCCCTCCTCTTCATTCCGGTAGTATGAGCTCACTCACAGGAGGGCAGAGGGGTACCAGGTTTCGGGCCTAAATTCCTTTGCCAGAGGAATGTGCAGTGAGACACAGGTACAGGCTAGCTCCATGACAAGTATGTTTAGAAGGGCCTTTCTGCAACCCGGCAGCTTACAGATCTCAGATTTACAACACTTCTTTATCTCCATGTTTTTGTTTTAAAAAAAATAAAGGAGACAGCGGGATTAATCTTTATGAAGAATGTTGTGGGTTTTCTTTACTTTTCAAATAATGGATATTGGGTTTTTTTCATTCCATTTTATAGATAGGCAGTAAAAGTGTATTGTAAGACCCTTAAAAGTTGCAGATGTGATAGTAAGAAAGGTAGAGACAATTAAAAAACACTCACTCTGCTGTCAGATGTAGACTATGCTATTGTGTTTAACTGAGGTGAGTGAGAATTTAGCCTGCACCTTACACAGGATGTCATTTGGAGCCTCACTGAACTGATTATACTCGGTTTCTTTTGGAATTTTATTTAGTGCCTGGCACAAGTAATCTGTGTTTTCCTTACGTAGTGAATGTCAGCAGCATCCTGTGCCTGACTATTTAGACGTTGCCTCATGCTATATCAAAGTAACGCTAGTGTCAACTTGTATCTTGAAAAAGTTGCAGAAGAGAACTAAAATGCTTCCATTAAATAAATTCATCATAAAACTACTATGGGAAAGTAATTAAAATTCTGTTTGAAACCAGATTCTCTCTGTAAGATGAAACCACTACAATTCATTCAATTACTTGGCACAGTTGTGAAATGTTCCGTACTTGCTCAGTTTATATCCACCGCAGCTGCTGCTCTTGATAAACCTGAAATCACTAATTCCCGTCTGATGATATCAAGAAACTAGCAGGATATTGACTTCCATCAGATATTTTATAGTTAGGGCAGGAAGCTAGTATTTTGCAGATAAAACATGAGGAGTTGGTTGTGGTGTAAGGAACAAGGAAACCTAGATTCTCTTCTCACCATAGTTTGATGAATGACTTAATATAACTTTCTTAAATGCTCCATATCATGTTTGTAGCTATCTGTAAAATAATCATGCATATGCTGATCCTGGTGGTCTGTATGTCTATTTATCAAGAAAAGGAAAAATACATTTACTTTTTCTTTCAAGTCGTTGTGGTAGAGAGCGCTGCTCTCAGATGGGAAAGTATACTTTAAGACAGGTAACTGTTGGTAACATTGAAAGAAATTTGGGGTAGGGGAGTTGCATGTGTGCTTATTTGTGTTTTCCTCAAGTTTCCTAAGGTGATACAAGTATTTTGCTTTCTTGATTTTCATGAGTAATCTACCAGTTCTACTAATACATATGAATAGAGAATCTTAATAATAACACACAAAACATGTATTTTGTAAAAATTGATCTGAATGCAACTTTGAATTTGAGTTTTAATTTCACAAAACTAAAGAATTAGCTTAAATCTTTTACTTTTCTTTACATATATTCCACTGAAATCCCATGGGGCTGGTTCAAAATTAGGATTGCATAAAAGCCTAGACTGTATCAAACAAATAACATCTGTGTAAAGCAATAGAACAAAGTTGGTGTTACTTTCTTTTATTCACGTTATAAAGGTATAATGTAAATAAAACCAGAAATAATCTAGTATATTGCCTAGGGATACTGGTGATTCCAGTTTTTTTTCTTTACAAGAGGGTTGGGCTTAAGAGCACTAAGGAGTTCATAAGTCTTAATTGTACTAGCCTTAGAATGCTCTTGTTTTAACAGTAGTACATGCTAATTTTTTATTTTAAAAAATCATGCCAATCTTCAGCAGTCCTGCAGAATTTCCAGCTTTGATTTTTATTGCAAAGATTTTTTTTTTTAATCTTACAGATGTTGGAACCATGTGAAGATGAGAACATCCACTCTTAAAATAAAATCTCGGTTCATATCCCTAAATCTTAGACAAAAACTGAGGAAACTGGGAGAAAACAAAATGATCCTAAAAGTGTCAGTTTTTCTTCCACAGCTTTTAAGTCAGGTGCTTGACTGTAGGGGCCTGTTATGTGACATCTGGATGCTTGACTTCAGCAGTGTTGAGGAAATTAGGAGATGGTTTCCCTGAGACTGAGTTATCTCAGACTTGTCAGCTGTGGGGTTTCTTGCATCTTTGTATGAAACAATCGGCACCTGGTGCTGTTGGAGTCAGGATCTCCGACAAGCTGGATGGAGGTCTGTTTAGACAGGGCTGGGTTGAAAAGCAGAAAAAAAAAAATCATACTTTTCTGGCTTGCAGGATCTGCTGTGTTGGTTATGTCATGTTTGATGCACACTGGACACTGTTAAGTGTTCAGAACAAAGTTCAGCTTTTTTAAAAGACATTAATTGATTGTGCTATCTCTAAATATCTGTGTCTTTGGATGAGCTGGAGTTTGTGGGAGGAGAAAGGCTGTTAAATGGAGTGAAAAACTCCAGCAGAGAAGCCTGCAGTGCAGGTGCCAGGAATCCTGTTTGCTGCTGCCATTATCTGGCAGGAGGCTGTGACTGTGCCCTGGGTATGGGTGCCTGCATAGCTAGGGGAGGAAGGAGGGCAGCTTTTACTGACGGTTCCTCAGCAAGCCTCTTATGTCCCTTTTTGCAGTTTAATATACAATTTGGTGCAAACTTTTAAACCTCCAACACAGCAAAGGCAAGGTATTTTGCTCAATGTGAGGCAGGGAATATTTCTGCAGCTGGTTTAAATCCAAATAAGTTAGACAACTTATACCTTATGATAAGATAACTTATCTAACTAAATAAATTAGGTAACTTCCTAGTCCATCCTTTATTTCCCATTTGCACCAGTCTGCAAACCTATGTACTTTAAAAGTAATCAATTTAAATAAAATGTGATCTTCTTTCCAGTTACTCTTTCTGTACTATTGGTTAGCAAAGGTCTTAAAACCTAAATTCATTTGGTGAAAAAAATAATTTGAAACCTTTCTCAGGTCAGTACATTTGATTGAAATTTGATATTAATCAATTTAACCTTGTTTGCTGAGTACCCATGGTGTATAAGCTGCCATTGTTAGGACACCTTTGCAAAATCTGAAATGAAATATTTTCATTTGAGTTCACTGCTCATGGATAAGTGAACACTCATGTAGCCTTTTGTTTGGTTTTCTATAGAATTTAATTTACAAACTTTGCTGGAAAATAACCTTTTGCCCTTATTAATGTTTTCTGTACCACAAAGGAATCCGCAGGGTGTCAGGGTGTACAATCTACAACCCTTGCTCTTCAGTTTGAAGTTGCTGTTTGCCCCTGGGAGGGGTTGGTTAGGAAGTTAATATTTGGTTCAGTTCATACGTTGAAATTTTAGCTCTGGTTATATTTCTCCTGCTGCAACTGTAGGTCTTGTACCCATCACAGCAGAAGTTAGTCTGTGTGATGAATGTGGGAGTATAGATAGCTGTGATTTTTTTTTTCTTGTTGTTAAAGGAAGGAAGTGTAACACTTGTCCGAAGCCCAGCGCACGCAATTGTATTCAGATTTTACATTTCAGAAACACTCTTCAGATAGTACTTATATCAACTTTGTTACAAACCTGTGAGGTTTAATTATCTCCGTGCACACATAAAGGAATATTTTTTTCTGAAATGTCACTTTGTGAAGTTGTGAGCTTTCTCACGTTTTTATTACGACTTCTGTAATGCTCGCACCTGCGAACTCGGGTCACCAGATCTGATCCCACTGTACTCTCGTGCAGGAAAAGTCAAAACTGAAATACAATCCCTACTCCAAAAGACTTGCAACCTGCCAGATACATGCAAAACCTAAAGAAGCCATGGGAAAATATTGCTCAGCAAGGGGCAGTCTCATCACACCAACTGTAGAATCGCCCTGCTGCTGTTTAAGAAACTGTGTACACACAGCTTCCTGTGATAATCATTCTGTTTGATGATGGCAGCTCCTCTGCGTCTTAAAACATAGTGAATGCCTGAGCTAAATGTTTTTCCTGGGTATAGACACAGAGGTTCAAGCCTGATTTTAGTTTAAAATCACTTATTGCAGTAGGAAGGTGTTGGTAATTAGCTAGCTGAGGAAAGTCTGGGAAACAGTTGTCATTTCTCCAAGAACTGTTCTTTCTCCTCAGTCTTGCAACAAAGTAGAGGCAGGACGCTGAGCTCACAGCACAGCTGTGCTTTATGCTGCTGGCATGTAAACAGAGACCATAAAAACAGAACCTTTCTGCAACACTATTTTATTGTTAAGCTGATTGTTGATGTGATAGCTCAGATCATAAATCTTTTGAGTCAATGATCAGCAATCCAAAAAGATCATTCTCTTCTCTTCCTTGTAACACCAGAAGCGTTAATTTTCCAGAAAACATCAAATTATTTCATATAGTCAGGAAAAATCTGCCCCTGTACAGCCAAAAAAATTCAGGAAACCTGCTCAAGCCAGAGAATACATCTTGGTGTTCACTCTGGGAACAATACACACGCCTCTTACAAATAGACAAATTGGGGTTGTAATCCTTGGGTAAGATTAATATTAAAGTATCCAAAGCTATTATACTTGATTCAAGTAAAAATGCATGTGGGTGTATGTGTATATACATCTATTGCTTAGTTTTGACCTCTTGGAAATCTCAAAGGGCAGTGTAACAGCAGGTGGAAAGAGTTTTCAGGGTAAATTTGGCATCATATCCAGATTAGCTATTCAGTATCTCTCACTGACATTTTTGATCTCTGGAAGAAGGTTAAAGGAGGAGAGGATATTTAGCCAATCTAGTTTTGAGCTAATTTATCTGTTTAACTGAGGTGTGACTCAGAGAATGACCATTAACAACCTGAGTCCTTTTATGGTCAAAGGAGGATGGTAAGAGGGGTAATTTGGAGCACCAAGGTTAGATGACTTCTGACATAGGGAATGTAAATGCTTCCCTCTGACACAAAGATCCTACTTGCTGTGAAAAACACTCTTGTAAACTGGCATGTGGATGGGCAGTACATGAGAGATCAACTGAAAAGGGAGCAAGGATGGTACGCAACACAGCTGTTCGCTTACTCTTTCTTTGCAATGATACTCAGGCAACTCTAAAGAATTTCATCCATGTAAACAGTTTCTGTAGGTCCCGTTGCAGGGTGTGCTGCCTGTCCGCATTCCATCACTCTGGGGAATGAGGGTTCAGAGTAGTTATGCAGGTAGCAAAACCTAATATAGCCATTTTCAGATAATAAACAAAAGAGATGAAGCAACTCTCATGTCATTGTGGAGTACAGTGTGTTGGATTCCTGTGGTGTTAGTGTTTTGTTTTGCAGCATACCGGTAAACATTGCACAGCACCTTTGAATAGGTAGAAGATATGATTTTCTCTGAAAGAGTAAGGAGTTTTAAGAAGGCTGGATATAATTGCTTGTCTTGACCAGGATGCAATGTCTATTAGCTCCAATATCTCTGGTTTCCTAATGGTCACCAGATGCCAGGACTTTTTGTTTTTATCTCATCTGAAAGAAAGGCTAAGTCATCAGAACCCCTGATAGCTCAGGATAGACTGAGATATGAATGCTTCCTGCTAATTCCCAGCCCTGCCTGTTCTATCACCCACATTTCTGATGAAGCTTCTTATGACAACACAGTTGTGCTGAGATTGGGATTTTTTTCTGACAGGGTTAGGTGCAAAACGCTGCAGCTTTCCTGTGAGATATACACATTCCTTCAGGTCAAGGCCAGGGTTATGGTGATTACTGTCATAACAAAGACAAAACACATCTAAACACATTTGTCTAAAATATTTTTAAAATATTGGATCTCTGCCTCAGCAATAACTGAATGGTCAGTCTTTAAAATGAGAATTTGTGCTCAGTGATGAATTTGGAAGTAGTTTTTGAGCCAGATTTAATTAGAAACCAGCTTGCTGCTTGTAATTTCAAGGGGGATTTAGTGGGTGACCTTTCACTACTAGTTCTCTTCTTTCCATGAGCCCTCTCTTTTGCTCTTTTTTTTTTTCTTTACCATCAAGAAAGCTATCAAATACTTGACCATGTGCAATAAAAAAAGTGTTCCATGAAGTTTTCTTCAGAAGGCTTCCTTCTGGGATATTTTGCAAATCGATGTATTTGTTGGCCTTGTAAGGAAAATATATAAACAATAATGTTCCTTCTTCAGTCTGAGTGATTCTGTCACGCTGTTGTGTGACACCTTCAGCAAGGAACTTGGGGAACAATAGGCTGTAAAATACTTTTCCAGACTTTTAGTCGATAAGGATATTTTAATGCTTTAATATTACTAAATATGTTGATTTCCCTCACCTCTTGGTTTCATTAGTGATTATATTACATTACATTCTAGCAAGAGGATAGAAACAATCTCATTTGTGAATTGGAAAACATGTAACATTTCTTTAATACAGTCATATGTCAAAAAGAGAACCATAGTGTGCTGGTTTTGCTTTCTGTATTTCTTTAGCTATCTAGATACGTGTAAAACACATAACCAGACACACTTCAGACAGATTAAATAATTTTATTGCATTATATTTATTAAAAGATGTTGTGCTGGCTATGTCCAACTACCCTTGATGATAAAGAAAACAAATAATTTCTTCTGAACTTTCCTTCTTTTATGTTGTGTGGCCAGAAATGTGAGTCTTGCAGCCCCTGCAATTTTGGACACTAGCTAGAGTTCAAAAGGAGGATGAACAGTGACCGTAGTTCCCTTACTGAGCCCTCGCGCAGCTGATTCATGTTTTCAGCCATCACAATTACCTATAAATAGAGGAACTGCTCACGTATCTTCCTATAAGTAGGAACTTTGACCACTATTTTGAAGTACCACCTTAAATTCCGTATGCTGTGCCATGGGTCTTTGTTAACTGGGCTTGGAGAGTCGTGCCAAAAGCATAGTCTGTTCTCTCTCTCTTTAGTGGTGAGTGGGACTAGATATGCAGAAAAAGCTACCAGTACTGTGAGACAGTGATGAGTCTGTGAAGAGTCATCCTACCACCTGCTGCACTACAGGATATTGCACTCCAGCTCCTGCACAATGTAAGTGCAGCGAATGGTTCACATAAACTCAGTCAGACCAGAAGTAGAAAGAGGAGCCTTTCAGTCATGGTCGTCCTTTTTCAGACAAACCCTAGGAAAAGTTTTCTGATCCTGCATTTATGACTACTGTACATCTTTTCTTCATCTTTAAAAAAAATAAAAAAATAAAAAAAAAATCAGAGTTCAGCAGTAGTTACAAACTAGAGCAGCAAGGTTTCTAGTCATCCTCTTTATAGGGGGAAATGGGGAGTGAGGGAGAGTCAGATGGCTTAGGGAAATGCATCTACTTATTCTGGAGGACGAATGATAAGAAATGAACTTGACTGTGCAGGTCTGAAGTACACAAGAAAAGTCTGTGTCCTGGGGAGCGCAGTGAAAACTGTACAGCACTTGTGTGGAGGTTGAGAGTAAGGTTGAATTTACAGTGGATGAACACGAGAGTGAGGCTGACTTTACAGTGGGTAAGTGTACAGTGGGTATGGAGAAGTGCAATATCTGTTGGTGGGAATGGAAGAGCTACTTTATTTTTACTACAAATGCCAGTACTATACTTTAGCAAGAACTTCTTAAAGCCTTGCAAATGAGTTAGATATACTTCAGCATTTGAGGAAGAGATGTGAGCAGACAATTTTTTTTCTTTTATTTTTTTTTTATTCCCTCTCCTTTCCCTCCCTCCAGCTAAATTCCAGCCCACATCTGCCCTTCCACTGAAAGCTTAAAACCTTTTTTCCTTCTGTGTGACCTTTGCCCTTCCTCTAAGCAAGTGCTAGAGAGGGCTAGGGCAGGAGCCAGAAGTCTTGTCCGTTTACTTCCAGCAGCAAGGGTTCTTCCTGATCAAGGGCAAAATCCAATGAGAAAATCAGGATGTACATTCAAGCCAGCATATGTTAAAACCTTGACACTTGGATGTTATCAAAACATTAGCATCAAAATATTATTGCCAATATTGAGCTCTTTTTACTCCTGTATGATTATTATTTTTTTTTTCCTTAATATCCGGGTACAGGTAGGTACTTCTGCTCTCATTTTTGGAACCAAAGTACTAAAAGCAGAGGGTGATTCGAATACTTGCATTTTCAATAGTTCCATCAAGAAGGCAGTACTGTTGCTGTCAAAATATAATTATTCACATAGCTCTGATATCTCTAATCTGACATGAAAATGCCTTAGACGTTGTAGGCTACATTTGTACTCAAAGGAATCTGCCCAGATCAAGGCCTACATGATCCCTCTTCCAAACTGTATGTAATTTATTTTTTCTTTTCAAAATGAATGATCTCTTTTTCCTTTTCATCCTGCCGCTTAAAGGGGGACTGAAGACTGGGAGCTGCAGCTCTTGAAAAATACTTCTGAAGTCAAAATGATTGAAGCTGATAGTTATATATTCAGTTAGGTTTTATGAATCCAGTTCAGCATACATGAGCCATAGGCTGATGGTCAAGATAGTACAAAATGACTAAAGAAATTTATTTCCTCTACTCAAAATTCTGGTTTAAACCACATGAGAAATGGGTATTAGTTTAAACATTTCAGATATTCATGGAAAATCTTGAGATTTGTAGATCCCTTCTACCCAACATATTCATAATACTACTTTACTCACAGCACACTGAAGACATGGCTTGTAGGCCATTGTTAGATGTGAAGTAGTGATCCCATTTCCATGTCCAGCCAATGTCTGCATCTTCTGTAAAGAATGACATTGAAACAGCTATTGGAAAAGATGATCTTAAATATGGGAGCTATGAACATCTAACTTGTACTGTAGAAGCTTCAAAGGCTTGAATACAGCTCCTTTTTTTTTTTTTTTTTTAATATGTGAACCTGAACTCTGAAGGCTTAACATTTGGGAGAGTTGGGGGTGTGAGGAATCCAAGATTGCTTCTTCCTTGTAAACACTTTATATCCAGCAGAGGTCTTTAGTCAGTGGTAACTGAAATTTTCAAAATCTGAAATCCGTTTGCCTAGTGGAAATGTTTGTAATTGTGAGATGTTGACACTGAAATTGCACGTGTTGGTTGTAAAGCAGCTTGAGCCTAAAAAGTAGGTGTTTTGAAGGTGAAAAATATTCTGATACCCAGCAATGCTGGAAAGTTCTGATGTAGGAGAAATTTCTTCCAAAAGATGTATTTTGTTACTGCTGAATGCTCAGAATACTTCAGGGTTAGGTTTACATGAAAGGAATATTCAAACAGAACTTTTCTTTTGTTGTAAGTTAATGCATGTATCTACTGCACAGTATAGGTAACAGGTTTTGCTCAGGAATATAAGTTAGCAAAGGTATGTGAAAAGTTGAACATTCTTTGTATTCTGGCTCTTACTCTTTCTGTATGTATCATCCAATAGTTTTTATAAAGCACAAAAGCAGGGAGGGATAGTTTACAGTGTCTAAGCTGTGAGGTGGCTACCTCTGTCTATTTTGAGGTTTTGCTGACCTACACTAATGCCAGGCTCATACATTTGCTATGTTATTTAGATCTGTTAAGAGATAAATTTGTCTCTACTTGTAGTTACTAAATTTAAAGGGGCTAGGTATAGCTCTGGGAAGTTGCTCAGATGAAAAAAGAGGTCTGTCTTTGAGGTAGAGAGATTGTTTGGCCTTGAATAGCTTTAAATGACCTGTTACATCATGGTAACGTGTTTTATCATGAGTAGAACTGTGGTCCTATATAAAAAAGAACATGGAGACCATTCCTTTCTGCTATATACCGGACAATATCAGTAGTATACTTTAAATTACAGTGCCAAGATACACAAAGATACTCTAATAAATTTTATGTATTCTATTCTGAGCATGTCAGTGTCAAACAAGTCAAAACAAACATGAGGCTGAAGTAGCAAAAATGAGCCAAATGTATTCTTAGTTGTGTTGAGTTCAAAGTCTCTGCTTGCATCAGTTGTGAATTTGGATCCAAGACTTCATGCAAATATATATCTTCCTCAGACACAAAATAAGGAGGCCAGGTGAAGTGCGTGTATTTTCTCTTTCCCTCTCCTTCTCTGACTCTCTTGAGTTTTTGAAAATGTAGTGTCTAAGAATGACCTAAATATTGGGGAGAACATATAATATTCGTACAAGATCATGTGGAAATTATTGGCCAGTAAGACTCTTCAGCTGTCCTAGTGAAATCAGAGCTAAATGCATATGTGGTGAGCAGCACTAAATGCATTGATACTTAGTATTGTTACTGACCAATTTTGCTCCCTATATTTTACTTCATATTCTGAGCAAAGAAAGAAAGAATGTGAAAGGGAGGAGCACAAGTTCTTCAAGAGTGACAGGAAAGTGGGAATCTGTGTATATTACCTAGGCTAGCAGAAGTGTTTAAGAGTTTGATTATTCTTAGAAGAGATGCTATTTTCAATTCAAAGGAACTGTATTTAAAAGATCACAAGGGCGGGGGAGGTTGGTGTTAAAAAGATCTAAAATCATCACATTTCATCTGCTGGTATGCAATCATTCAATCTGTGGTCAAGGATACCTTAATGATCAGAAAGCCTGAGCATTTGCTTTGCCTGTATTCTTATGCTTCTAGCTTCAACGACTTAATTTCTTCTGCTGCATTCAAGCTGGGTAGAAGTCACAGAACATCCAGTTCTTCCCGTAGTCCAGCCATTGAGCTGAAGGGGGAGATTTTATGATTTCGGAGGCCCTGGAGTGTCTTCACTGTTTAAAATGTCAGTGTTTGTAAAACTATTCTTGAGCTGCCTTCTTTAAACACGCTGTTCAAATTCCTCACTGGAGAAACAGAAAGCAATCCTAACAGATATCCCTGACAGAATTCTGTTTACTTTGCTTTAACAGTGACACCGCATATTTGTTTAAAGACAGAAAAGATATATGTACAAATGAAGGCAGACTTGGCCTAACCAAAATGTGGGTGGGTAGAAAGTGAATAACCTTATTCTGTGAATGAATGTATATTACTGTAGTATGGTGTCTTTAGAGGATAACCTCCCAGATGTGTTCTCATCATTGTTTGCATCTGAATAGTTCCTGTTTTCGGAAGACACTTGTTTGCTTCTCATTGCTGACATAAGAGGAGTCTTTGAAGATGATCTACTGTAAAAGAAACAGCCTTGAGTCATAATGAGAGTGCCAAGCTGGAATCAAAAAAGTTAAGAGTTTTGGTTGTAGAAGGTCTGTGTGACCATGAGTCATTTTTCTAGTTCTACTCTGCATTTCATTCTGCAGCTGTCAGTGGGAATAGTGATATGGATGATAAAAAGCTGTTGGCTGACATTGATGAAATATATAGTATTTCCAAAACACTTAAGCTTAAAATATCAGCAGATGCTATGTATGGAGAAACATTTTTCCAGGAAAACAAGTTTAGAACATCTAACTGTGCTGACACTGACTTATAAGTTGTCCTCAAGTCTTACGTTGCATGTGCACGTTGATTTTACAGTGGCAATTCCTGATTTCTGTAATACTATTTCTGCTGGCATCCTAAAATCAATCATCAGAAAAGGAATTTGCAGAGGAGAGGAAGGAATCTGGCTAGGTAAATTACCTACCTAAAATATTTTTGTGCAGTAGAGTGTGGTAGGTAGAGTTTTTAATGTGGCCCAAGGATTTGGACGGTGCTAAAGCTTATCTTCTACAACATAAAGCAGTACAGCGTAATTGCAAAACCGTTAAGAGGGAGACTTATTTCTGGTGATGCTCCAGCAATGTGTTAGGAGAGTGTACTTACTTTTGGTCAGGAGGTTTTCCAGAAGTGTGATTAAGATGATGTTTGTCAGATGCATTTAAGTATCATGTCTTTGGGATTACTTAACACTGTTAAATTATGTTCAGGATAAATTATGCTTTGTCTTAAACTAGTGGAAGCTCCCAAGAAATCTGGAATGGTGGATTCTCTGCTGAACTACTTTTACCTTCTGGCATTAGTGGTAGTTTGTCCCTTTTGAAGTGATACGAAATCAGAATTAGGACCTGTGTTTCTTTCACCGCGCTGTCCACTTTTACGCCAGTCACCTTTGCTGGCTTTTGCTAGTCCATTGTTTCTCTGTTTAGTGAAACAAGTTATTGACTAGCCTTCAAATGACAAGGAACTGAAATCTCTAGCCTAGCTTATAAGGAAAAACATCTGAGACCTGGCTGTCATGTGTACTGGGTACCTTCTTCCCAGCTGGAGCTGGATTGAATCGGGTCCTCTTAAAATTGTAACCACTGAAACAAAGGGCCCTGTACTCTATGATATTCAGCTTCTTTAATCATGATGATTTTATTCACATGTTCTCATGTACATAAATAGTAAAATTTCACACAATTTATTTTTAAAGTGCCATCTGAACCTGGCAATTGAGCCAGTTTTCAATGCTGTCCACTTGTCTAGCCTGTGGCTTCATCAGTTTCTCTATGAGGATGTTATGGCAGGCGGTGTTGAACGCCTCACTAAAGTCAAGATAAACAACATCCACTACTCTACTATCATCCATCAAGCCTGTCATCTCATCGTAGAAGGCTATCAGGATGATTAAGCATGATTTCCCCTTCATAAATCTGTGCTGACTGCTTCTCATTATGTTCTTGTGTTTGGAATTGGTTTCCAGAAGGATTTGCTCCACTAGCTTCCCAGGGACTGAGGTGAGGCTGACTGGCTTGTAGTTCCCCAGACCCTCCTTCTTGCCTTTCTTGAAGATAGGAGTGACATTTGCTTTCTTCCAGACCTCAGTAACCTCTCCTGCTTACTGTGACTTTTCAGAGATAATCAAGAGTAGCCATGCAGCATCAGCCAGCTCCCTCAGCACTCATGGGTTGTTTTGTCAGGTCCTATGAACTTGTGTATGTCCAGTTTGTTTAAAAGTTCCCTATCCTGATCCTCCTCTGCCAGGGATAAGTCTTACAGACTGCTACCAGTGTCTGAAAGATACTGGATCCACAAGCAGGTTAAGATTCAGTAGGGGGCTAAAATGTTGGCTTTGTAAATGTGGTTGCGAAATGAACGAATATTGCTATTGTGATTTAGTTTATAAAAGAACCTAATGTGACCTTTAAAACAGCTGCTTATAAAGAGAAGGGTGTTAAGCAGGACTATAGGCCAGAGCATTTTGTTCTTAAAATGACATTTTTGGAACTTTCATTACAAGGACAGGCTGTTCTTTGCTTTGACAGTGGCCTCTTCGAAACTGTACTGACTTGTTAAATTCCTCTCCCATAGTGCTGCTTCTCTGGGCTGCTGTACTCCTGCCATATGCTCTGACGGAAGGATTTTTTGCTTATAGGTTTGACAATAACAGGAAAGCTATTCAAATGGTGAAAGTTTACTAGTGCTGTACAGAAGTGTTTAGTCTTGGCTTAACTTCCAAGAGCTGAGGCAAGGAAGTTTATCAATCTCAGTGTAAGTATTTACTGTCGTATGATGGTGATTTTGATGGTCTAGTAGCTAATGCATTGCTGGGAAAAATGTTCCTCCACCATATGTAGTCTTTATATTAAAATTCTGTGTAGGAAAGAACAGCATATGCAGTCTAGTGGTTCCAGTTTTGGAACAGCATTGGTAGTTCCTCCACACCACAATTCAGACTTGAGACCACTAGATTGGAGTACAGGCAGTGACTGCTGCCCTGCATAACATGTAGTTGTTGAGCCCTTGCTAGCGTGCTGCCAGGATAGCACAGCAACTCCTTCCTTGGCATGTTTATCCCGTCATCTTGTGTGTCAGATCTACCCGCTGCTCCCTTCTCTACAAGGCTTTTGGTATGGATTGAACTGAAATGTAAAATCTTTCATAGTATGGGAAGAAAGTAACCCTGAATAGGGTTAAAAATACCTGATCTTGAGAGCTGAGTAGCTGTGGACCTTTCCAGTGCTTGGGCAGGAGATGACTGGGAGGAAATCCAAAGTGCCAGGGAACAGCAGTGTAACAAGTACAAGAGATGGAAAATTATTTTTGTTCCATGATCACTAACGAGAGATAAAAAGTAAACAAGGAGCTGAATATGTAAACTTCTTTCCTATAATGGAGTATGTTTGCAGAGGTCAATCTTTAAATCCATAGGTCCTCTCTTGCTGCTAGTAAACATGAAGACATTTATGTAAAAACATTTATTCATGAAGACAAATGCAAAAAGACATTTAAATATTGTTCATGGCTGTTCACTATACATAGCTTTAAAATGTGGGCTATATGGAATTTTTTGGTAGTTATATATATGTAGTTTTATAGATACATATTTTTGTGTATGTATATGTAAAAATAAAATTTCTGGTGCATGCACAAGGTGCTTTGTCTAAATATCAACTCTGGGTTGGGCACACAGTATAAAATACTCCCCCAAGACACAGCCTATACTCAGTCACCAGATAAAATGGCATTTGGACTTGCCTGAGAAGGACATTTTGGTAACAAGCCCAATCTTGCCTCTGTTGGAGTCACCCAGAAGTTTCCATTGACTTCACTGAATACAGGATTCACAATTACTTGCAAATCTTTAGTGAGGTCAGATTCTTTGCCCCTCATGCCAGGGCACCCAGCAAACAAAAAGACTAATCCTGCAAACAGCTGAGCCCATCAAAGTGAGGGAACTAAATACAGTCGAATACTTAAATTCAAACGTTGTATCCCCTGTCTTCTATGAAGTGCAGTCTTATATTGCACTTAATCCAATCTAAGTGTGGGCTACCCTATGTCCTGATTATGGTTTCCCGCTTCCCTTGTGTTGGATCAATTGGTTACAGGGTGAGTTGGATCACCCTCAGGGGTGAGGGTGATCACCCTCACCACAGGGTGAGTTTCTTGTTCTGACAGAAAACTAGTCCCTGCTGATAATCTGACCTGCTGTTACCAGTAGACTTACATGATTGCTAGCTCTGAAGAGGTGGGAATTGGGACTGACAAAAGAAGGGGAGAGGAATCTGTGGGAGTGGAAATGAGACTTGGGGCAGCAGCCTGCAGTCCTGTGGAATTAATGTGAAACTAAGGATAATCGTATGAGTAAAAGTTATCAAATCAAACACTCAGTCTGGCCTATTCAGGTACCAAAAACTTACTCAAACTTCTGTTGACTGAGCAGAGTGGAGGGACTAAGTCTGCTGGAATTGTGGCAGTGAAGATCCTCTTAATGTTGCAGCAGATATGTTTTGTCCCTTACATTTAAGAGCTACCATAGCACCAGTTTCTATTTGCATCAGGCTGAGACAAGCCTAAGTGTACATGCTATATTCTTCAAGGAAAGTTTTATAGCTGTTTAAAAACTGTTCTAAGTAATTACTAAAAAACATTCCATCCTTTCAAAGTCTTTTAATTGGCCTTGTTAATTAAATTTCAGACAGAGGAAGGAAGAATTATAGCAATACATATCGATGTAGTTTGGGTGGGAAAGGTGGAAGGAATAGTTCAAGGTACATTCATGCTTTTTTTTTTTTTTAATATGATACCAACTTTCCAGTCACTTCATGTCAGGACAAATACATGATGATTTCAACAGAGACTGTATTAATAATTTTTCCTAAAGCAAATGAGTAAGATGCAGAAACTTTAACCTCAGGGTACTGTACAAATAAAGAGGGCCTCTCAAACAAACATGCTTTTTCCATCTAGTGCCACTGAAACTAGATAGTGCTGCATGCATTTGTCTCAGAGGTGGTACTGTGGCAGAGGTACCCACGAGGTGTGTGGTGGAGGTTGCTGCTAGCAGGATGCTTTCAGGGACTGAAGAACTGTACGGCTCTTTCTCACTGTTGCTTGATAGGCCACCTCTGGAGCATAATGCAGTGCCTGTATTGCATTGTGGGAGCCCTCGGAGCTGGGGCCTGGAGGCTCAGTCTGACTCCTTGGTGAGATGCGTATTGGCAAGAAGGTAGAAGAGCACAGTCTGCCTTAAGAAGCATGACTGCTGCAAAGGTCCTTACTCATGGCATTGGTCAATGGCAGTAAAAGATGTGACTACTCACTGAAGCAAGGATGCTTAATTGTGTATGCTGGGAAAAAATATAGTTTTCCAAGTTATATTTTGCTGCTATTGAAAATTATTTGTTTCAGCTGGACGTGTTTTCAGTTTTGTTTTTTTTTGTCCGTAGTAAATGCTCAAAGAAATTCTTCATGATTACTTCTGTGTGTTCTGCTCCAGAGTTAGGTCTGTTTTTTTTGTGGCGGATGCCTCTGAACTTTAAACTTTTTTTGGGCCTTTTAAAACGAAAAGGTCTCTCTAAATAGCTGTTGCACTTATAGCCCACTTTCATGCCATTGACTCTGGGGAATAACTGTAAGGTTGCTGGGCCAGACAGTTGCGCTCCTCTGCCGCTGTGGGTGACCGGTAAGCATGCCGAGAAAGAACGACATTCGCGGGCGCAGGTGACTAGGGATATGTGATAGTGCATATAATCTGTTGTGAAGGGCTTCTAAATTTGCTCTTGTGTGGGGCTTTTAAGCAAAAGGAACTTGTGGAGATACATTTTAATAATATTCTTATTCAATTAGTTGTGCTGAAAATTTTCCTCTGTCTCGTTGTGTTGTGAGCTCCGATGAGCAGTCCTTTCAAAGAAAATGATCTGCTCTTCCTTTTACCTCTTCCAGGTCACTAACATTAACTTGAATAGAGTTGAATATTCCTGATTTTTACCTAGAGTTGTCCTGTGCATATTTTAGTAGGCTGGCCTGCTGAAATTGTCTGGCTGGTGTACTGAATGTCTCTGACCTGTACTCTCAGATTCTGCATGCATTAATAATGCTATACGAAGTGCAGTAATGATGCATGTGGTAGGAAGCATTCTCACTTATGTACCGGCTTTCTCCACTAGAATGGCTTTTATTTTGTTTGTAGATCTGTAATTCTAATGCTATTTTAATTTTCCTCAATAGATTAAAGATGTTCAGCTTTTCCTGCTGTTTTTCCTCTATGCAGAGAACAATCATAGTATGAGTGAAAAACAGGGCTTTCAAGACATAGCTTGTTTTCTGAAATTGATTTGAAATGGCTTTGATATCTTCAAGAATCTGAACCAGAATTTGTGGCTAGTTGTTTGGGGTTTTTTAATTATTACCATTATAGTAGAGAATATTTCCGAGAACTTTTGTTGGTTTCTTGGATGTTTGTGTACTGCAAGCCCAGGAGGGTGATTTATCTGCCTTGTGTGCATTTACTGTCTCCCCATCCACCCATAGCTGAAATAAAAAGGAGCTAGGGAAGAAAGGACTCTGGAGAGTCTAACCAAAATGTATTCATTGGCAGAACACACCTGGTCTGTTCAAAATGTGGGTGAGGTAGCTGTGGTCTGTAATTAAAACTTGCAAGGTAATGTCTGGGTCCATCTGTAGGTACCTGACTGCTGTAATCTTGCAGCTCTGGGAGTCACACCTGTTGTGAGCTGATGAGTAAAGTCATCTTCTGAAAAGCAAATGTATTTAATCTGAAGTTATCTAACTGTGGCAAGGAGAATCATTCTTACTGGACAGTACAAACTATAATTTCTTTCAACTCCTGCAAGTCTCCTCTGTGTAAGTAGGGAAAACAGGGGTTAAAAAGCAACCATGAATGATTCAGTGTGGAGCACAGTGTTGTACTTATCTACGGTTTTGAGCCCGTTATTACGTGACTGCTTTTGAGCTGGTTAAACAGCATGCTGATACAAATGCTTGGGTCATTGCTAGACCGGATCTCCCAAGGAAAATAAAGAGAATATAGCAAATCTCTTTGGAACTCAGTGATATAAACCTAAAATAAAAAACAAAAGGCAGACTGCCATGACCAGCCATAGTCTTGAAATATTCTCCTAAATTGCAGTGCATGTAAATATTACTAAGCCTGTTCTGATGGCTAGGACAGAGCTAGCTTTGGGAAATTCAGTGCAGGTCTGTAAGTTTTCTGTCAGTTCAGATGGGTAAGGTTTCTTTTTTTGTGCTAAATTTCCTGATTTTTTTGACAAAATTTCTCCAGAATTTGTTCTTTAGGATAGCATATTATCCTGGAGGCCTTCCCTTTTTCCTGGTGGTTGTAGGATCAGAATTCATAAGTGTGCCATGTTGTGAGTGTGAATACCCTGAATCAAGTGACTGGGCTGCAAGAAGGGTGGCTTTCACTGTGCTGTACGCTGGTGCTTTTTGGGGCAAGGCTGGTGGTGGGGGAATTCACCAGTGTCTTGGTAATAGGCTCCAAAATCAAATGAACTTGTGCAAGGCAAATTTACAGTGTGCCTTTTCTACTTAAACAAAAAAAACTCACTGGCAAATAATTTGAAAGAACCCAACATCTCAATAAGACGTGGTCCCTCCCCTCTGCTCATGTTCTGAAAGGGACCATTGTTTCCAGATTTCAAGGTGGGCTCATTGACTTTCATGTTGCCATGGAACCAGCGTGTTTTTCTTCCTGAATGATACTTGCTTGTAATCTCAGAAGTTTTTTTCGGCAAATTAACACAGGTGATTTGTGAGTGGCCTTGGTTGGACTAAAGGCCAGTGAAGGACCTGATTGATTAACTAGATGAAATATAAGGAGTGAAAATAAAGTCCGAGGATAAGCCTTGGTTGAAAGAGGGAGGGCAGATAACCAGAAATGCTGTTAACTCCCAGTTTTTATTCTATGTAACACAGAATGATGATGTTGGGTTTACATGCTGGCAGGCTTAAATACAAATAAAGCAAGCAAAGCTCTTTTAAAACTTAGAATTTTAAATCCACAGCAGTACTATGGACTTCACTAGATGAAAAAGGAATAGGTACTTTGGATGGCAATTCATGGCCTACACAGTTAAAAGCAAGATGATGCTAACTTGTTTAATAAAACCTATGCATATATTTACATATTTTACTCAGTACATATCAGCATACTGTCTAATACAACTGTGTTTAAAAATGTGGATGGAATAGTTTTTCCGCCAGAAAATGCTGATTCAGTGAACCTGAGGAATTTGAGGCAAAGAAACAATTTTTGTTGAGCTTTTGTACAGGAAATTATAAACATTTTGATAAAATCGAAACACTTTGCATCTAGTCCTGTCGTAGAACTTTCATGTTTAGATATTCAAATCAAGATTGGATGATTTCCTAAAAGATACATTGCAGTTCAAACAGGAATTAAATTGGGACATGATACAAGATGATCACAGAAGTCCTGATTATGTAGCACTTGAAAATGTGTATCTGACTCTTGAGCTGGGAGGTTCCTGCTGGCTGCGGCCAGGTTGGTCTGGTGTGGCCAGCTGTGAGCAAGGGCTCAACTGAACTTTGCTTGGGCCCAGACTGACTCCTGTGGTTCCACTCATGAGTCTTTGTGCTGCATTCCCCGGCAGTCCAGAATAGGTAGTTTAGACATGGGGTGGCGTGCCAGCACCAAGCCAGTTAAACCATCCTGCTGGGGAAAGAAGTGTAGCATCACTGTGAAGGAATCTGCTTGTCTGGCAGTGCTGCCCAGTTCCAGTTCAGTGCTGGGAATGACAGTCTTGGGATGTCAGGGTGAGTGATTCAAGTCCGTATCAATTTGGCACTTGTAAAACATGGTGATTTTTCAACACTGTTGTGTTAGACGCATTTTCTATGGGTTCTGAGATACTCCTTGAACTGCGGAGCGTGCTCTCGTCTCATTGATTCTCTACAGGTTGCTCAGCACTTTGTAGGACTAGTCCCTGCTGGGCCCAGTGTCAATAGAAACAGTTCCTTCCTCTGCCTGGCATTTCTTTGTGAGTGATATCAGTTGGAAATATCTGAGTCTGTTATTTTAAGAACATCTGTTTTTTCATGTCACAAACCATAGTATTTTTCAACTGGAGCCAGTGTAAAAGTTAGAATCCAGTTTATCAATTAAGGAAAAAATGGAGTAGTCTTTTCTTAAAACAGTAAAACTTGAAATAGTGTGCAAATGTAAGTTTTGTCCTTTTATGTCTGTGGTCACCGGTTTTTTTTATTATCTCACTTTCCAGTTTAAATTCTGTAGTCTATTCCATTTTTATGTCTACAAGTTTCACACTAAAAGAACATGGGACAATGAGGCAGGCTGTACAAAAACACATAGGAGAAATTAGTAACCAATATAGAGAAAAATTTTTTGTTCTTCCATTAGACTTTCTACTTATATTTGTTGTGTTATTATGATGCTTGTAGCGCAAAAAAAAAAAAAAAAATAAAGCTTCTTAAGTTGGCAAAGTCCTTGAAAAAAGTTGTTTGGAATAGTGTGGGTGTTAATTTCTCAGAAAAGACATCTATGCTTAGCTAGCATGTTGCACAACTAGACAGTAAATTTTTTGCTCATAGCACTAATCTTCATTCCTTCTTCACTTTTTCATGAATTGTTGGGTTTGCTGTTCTGAGTGACAATGTTCAAGGCTGGATATTAAATTAGCAAGAATATTCTAGTAGCGTGCTTTCTACATTGCATATACAGCGCCTCTCGGTCTCATTGGTAGGTGCTGTATGTGTAGTTTAGATCATCCATTATCATGCTGTGCCTGACAGCTAAGAACATATAAATACACTCAAATTAAGAACAACTTAGGATATTTTGAAAGCTTAAGATGAGTTTTTTGATGGTACTGATTCCGTAAAATAGTACACTATGACAGTGTCTATTCTGAGCATTAAGTCTCTCTTTTTTTTTTTTAATTTCTTTTTTAACAGAACTTATTTTGAATACGGTGGCAGCTGCTTCTTAAATAAACAGCCTTACCCTCCAAGTCCTCCATGTTTGAGCAAGTCTAACTCTCCACAGTAATGCAATCAATCCTGAGGGGACTGCTTGAGGGAGAGGATTTATAGAAGCAGGTCATAAGATGCTGATTTCAGTGAAATTTTGTGATTTTTGTCACCACTGTATTGGTTTTCCCTGTTTAGGTGACATCTGTCCATTATTAGCTCTAGTGAGTTTCAGGGAAGATGGGGCAAGGTAATGCCTTAAGCAGAATGAATGTGTTCGTACAGTGTAACTGTGTTATTTTACAAACTAACTTCTGTAAACATACTTGCTTATACTTCCAGAATCAAATAATTGTTTAGCATTGCCCATTTCTTGACATTAATTGGTTGAGACTTCATTTTAGCTGCTTTTCCTTCCTAAGCTGCTTTGTCATCCACCCATATGAGAAGTCCAGGCAGTATGTCTGTAGTTAGACAGTACTGTAGCCAGTAGGTATGTGGGGATTAGAGGGTTAAGCATTCTAACAAGTCACCATTTCAAACAGTTGCTTGCAAGGGCACACACCTATTGATAAAGATCTATGCCTTTGGCAAAAAAGAGTTCTGGAGATTATATTAAGTAGGCATTTCTGTTCTCAATTGCATCAGACCCCACAATCTTAATTTTGTAGATAGTTTTAGTCTTTCTGATGACAGATTTTCCTTTGCATGGTTTAGTAAAGACTGAAAAAATTATTTCTTCAAATTTCATATCAGGTTCTGTGACAAGCTAGACATCTGAAAGTTGATGTTGCATATGCTTACTATATGCCTTTTCTTGTCTGTAAGACAATCTGAAGACAAAAGCCTTGTTTTTCATCCCCCCATATATATAAACTAATACAGGAAACAAAAATTCTAAAAAATATGTTACATATATAGAGAAAAAAGAAAATTAGAAGATGAAATTTCATCCTTTGCATTGTTTTCAATTTGTGGAGTTTTGATAATGATGTCTTAAAAGAGTAGTATCCTTTAATATTTTTCTTAGCTGTTGCTAAAAATAATTTCCTTTCGTCCCAGTTTTTCCTTCCCTTATCGGGTACTAACCATGACATTTGTTTTTGTGTTTTGTAATATATTGTTCTAAAGCTAATAGTCTGCTTAGTAACCTAGACACACACTAAAAAATAAGATATTTGTAAATAAAATATACATTTATTCTGCCAGTTCTGTGTTTTGTCCTTTTTTGGTTTCCTT
Organism: Morus bassanus; assembly: GCA_031468815.1. NCBI lineage: Eukaryota > Metazoa > Chordata > Aves > Suliformes > Sulidae > Morus > Morus bassanus. The sequence goes on from CM062582.1 coordinate 4,868,193, forward strand.
AGTAGAAATGTTTGTGGCACACATTGTCTCAGATATAATCAGTACCTATTCCTCAGCAAACATACTCTCATCCTGTCAAAATACTGTATCAAGCTGTACCTCCTCTGATCTGTTTAATCTAGATAAATGTTTTAAAGGCATTTTGTCTTTTCCTGTTCCAGACAGGTAAGATTATCCGTAACGGAGATTGTACATTTTGTCTTGGCAGAAGTTTGCAACATCCACGGTTGATGAATAGACATCTGCTCTGCTTAGAAGTGTTACTTGAAATTAAGTAGGACAAATAGTAAATTAAATATAAGGGTTCACAATGGAACTACTTAAATTTCCTTTGACATTTTATAGTTGTGTACTTCAGTTTATATTTTCTCCCTTCCTCACTTCTCCTTTATCAGTGTCACTAGGAAAAGGAGTTAGCATGATAGCCATGGTCTTCTCCAATGTGTGGAACACATCCTTTTTTGGTTTCTCAAGTTCTGTCTAAATTACATCTGGCTTAACTGTGTAGTAATGTACTCGCTGGGTAGACAGGAGAGGAATCTTTAAGCAAACCAGTTCTGTCCTGCAGGGAAGGGCTTGACTGGCTGAATTGCTAGGAAGGGTTGTTTTACCATGAAAGGGCAGTTTGCTTGCTTTCTCTTGCAAAGCCAAAGCCTCACTGAAATGAGAAGAGCAGCTCAGAAAATCAGTCTGAACTAACAGCTGTAATACTAAATACAACATCCTGTGGTGCACATCATGTGCTATATGTAAGGATGATGAAAGTGGAGTTATTCTGTATAAAAAATTTGCTGGTTGATCTACCATCTTGGATTCATTAGATACATCACAGTCCTCAAAGTCTTGAGGGATCGTCTTAAACTGTTGACTGTGTTCATTCTGCACACATGTCCAACCGGGCTCAAAGATAGGGTCCAGGAACCTTTTCCGGGGGCTATCCAATGCTGCTCTACAGAGAAGAAAGTGCAGAAAAACACACTCTCATTTAGAATTTCCTCTGCAAATTTAGCTCGCCCCCTTCGTTGAATTTCTGGGGCCCAGGATCAGGTCCCCACAGAGCTGTTGTATGAAAGCAAAGCTAGAATAGGGGAACTGAGGAGAAGGCAGGAGCTGACTCTCTCAAAGAAACCCAGAATTGCTCTGCTGGGGGACAGGGAGGAAGTAGACTTGGCCTGTTTCCCCTGGGTGGGTAGACTGTGAATAGGGTTTTGTTTCTGTTATTTAAAAGTCTTGAATTCCCAGCCTTGTGTTCTCCAACCCCCTGTTATTCTTCACTGCCTGTTCTGGAGCTGTTCTGTCTCTTTCTTGCACCCCTTCAGCCTTGCCATTTGTATCTGCATTTTGGGATGTTACTTGCTTTTGCTCGCTTCCAACTGATGGACGGTTGTTTTATTTGCCCCCATAGGTTTGAAAAGGCATTTCACTGGTAATGCTGCTCAGGTAAAACTCGAAAGGCCACAAGGAATCTGTCGATGTAGATGGAAGCTAGGAAGGAAGTTTCCTCTATAGAAAACCTGCCTGGCCTCTGGTTGCTTTTCTGCTTCCCAACTGCTCAGCAGCCTAGGCCTCCAGGCTCTTGGGTTCACACACTGCTGAAACCCAAGCTCCTGGGGTTTGCTGCAGAGTACGAAAGGTGTGCCCAGAATTCTTTTTCCAATGTTAAAAACATCCATTTTATTTTATACTGAAAGTACTAATTTTTCAGGATTTTTTTTCCTAACCTTTGTTCCATATGGAATGAAAAAAATGTCTGAAATGTAGCATTTCCGGTAGATAAAATTTTTGCCCTCCCTGTCTCCTCCCAGAGATGGCTTGTTTGAAAAATGCTTTGCAGGACCACCACTGTGTGTATAGAGGACTTTGAGATAAATGTGCTTATAGATAAGCTGTGCTTAGAAACATATGGTTATCATCAATATGATGGAAGGGCTCATCAAAGTCACTTTACTGTCTACAACAGTGGCTAGAAAATGGAATTACTTTAATAAATCCATGTTTAGTTATGTAAGCCTGCTTGCATGGTGATATAATCAATCTCAAATGCATACTCTTGGGGTTTTTTTAAGTATAATTTACTTTTCCTGATTTTTCACCTGTTGCTTACTCATTGTGTTTCTGATATTTTTATAGTATTGGAAAATTCTTAATTGCTAACTGATTTATCCTCTGTTAGGGACTAAATGGGAAGTCTTTGGACTTCAGAGAGCATTTAGACTGCATTTGCTGCTTGGATGGGCCTTTTATGAAGCTTTTCTTTTGCAGAGGTGTAGGGCTACAGAAGAACAACATGTCTGATTTCACTCTATTTTTAATTAGGTTGCTTGGTTTAAGGTGCATGCAGGCGTATATACAATTTTAAGGACATACTATATGCATTGTTCATTACTTTTCATTTTAACATAAAGGAACCGATTTTTCACTGACTTTTATGCTAGCGCAATACATTTGTAGATGGCACAGCTGACCTGGTGGCATCTTATGCATCTGATAAAGGGTAAATGACCAATCAAGGTTGCAAAGTATTTAGCAGCCAAGGGTTGACAGTTGTGTGTTCCTGGGAGAAAATGTTCTAACTTGATAAGTTCACTCCCTGAAAATGGAAATAGTATACTAGAAATAGCATAGAAGATAGAGGAACAGCTCCAAAGATGTTTACTTTAAACCCCCCCCATTTTTCTTAATTATGCTTACTATTAGGGTGCCCAAAGGTTAGTTACCAACAAGGACCCATTGTGCAGTGTCCAAAACAAACATGAGTAGCAGACATCTTTTTCCCCCAAAGGAGAGTAATTTCTCAACGATGTTACTCTTTGAAGTAATTTGTGGGTGCAGCACAAAGTGCTTCCCTACGTTTGCTTGTGATTTTGTTAGCCAAGAACACGCAATGTGCTTGGTACTTTCCAGAATTGATGTATTAAGTCTTTACTGAGAGACTTGATGAACATGACACCCTGGGATGCCTCACTGTGGTATTTGCAATGGGTTTAGTCTGTTCTTGCTTCAGTCAATGACAAAACCTCCAGGGATATTAGTAAGGAGGTATTCAGGTATGAGCCAGCTCATATTTGCAGGATCACGGAGTTCAAGGTGACTAGAGATTAAATGACTGAATGGGGAAAGCAAGGAAACCCGTGAAGCTATTGAGACAGAGGTTGAAGAGTTAATCATGTTGGTGCTATAACAGGTTGTCTTCTGACAGTTCCAGGAGATAGCTGCATATGTTTTTTTTCAGATAGAATATAATTATATAGACTTCCAGTTGCTTGGGCATTTTGGTCCTTTTGTAACTTATGATGTAGATCTCATTTAAAAAACAGAATGAAAGGTTAAATGAGAGAAAATGAGTTGGCTGAGTTGTTTCTGTCCCATCCCGAAAAGAAAATGATCTAGATATTGTAAATGAACTGGAAAGGCTGGGTAAACTTTATGCCTGTGGGCCATAATACTTTGCTAACTAAACCATTTCTGCATATGGGAGTGGTTCTTAGTTGGTTCCACCCTGTCTGCAGCTGATGCGTGCCATCCTATTTTAGAAATTTAATCTGGGGTATATCAGTAACCTGAACAGACAAATGCCACGGCCATAACCATTAATTTGGGATACAGGTGGAGCTAATTGTTTATGTATAAAATGGAAATGCCCAACCCATCTGTGTATAATTTCCATTATTTATGACAGACTCCCAGCAGCAATGATTTCTTGCTACAGGAACATTTTTTTTAAAGTAAACCTAGTTCTTAATCACTCATTTTCATTTTCAAAACTGAAGTCCTCTGGTAATTAAGGATGGGGGACATCAGAGTTTCTTAATCAGTGTCTATTGATAATGTGACAAGGAATTTGAGTGCAAGGCATTGCGTGAGACTATCTAGTGCAGATTTGGAATCCCTACTGTGGTTATTAACAGGAGTGTTTTCATTCCCTCCCCAAAATATGGATTTTTGTAGAGTAAGAATTATTTGTCAAAATAATGTGGTTGTTGAAGTAGTCCTAGGCATTTTTATCATGTACCATGTCATGGGGAGGGATACAGGAGGTTTCCTGTGTTTGTATTCTGGAAATACTAGTGGCATAAAAATGGCTATGGTTAAATCAGGATTATTTCTGTCACTGTGCTGTGGAGAAAAGTAGCTGTCTAGGTATTTTCAATGTCTATGGAAGTGTGCATACTTGGATAGTCAGTGCTGAGGGCAACCTTTTCCTAACCCTGACAAGGAAGGAGTCTGGAATATTCCGAACAGCTTATTTTGTCCTTTGGGCTAATCACAAAAAATGTGTGCCACATTCCAGTTAAAAGCTACATGGCATATTTATTTAAAATAGAAGGGTCAGATAAAAGTGAGTTTCACACACTTTCCTCCCTGTGTTTTGGAGTAACACTGCTTCTGTTATGTCATCTTTCTCAAGCTGATTATTCCTGAAGAGAGAATAGAGCAGTTTGGTTTTTCTTTCCATGCCGTGTTCAGAGACCTCCCTAACAGGGAAGGGCAGGCAGTTGTACTGCTTTGGTCAGAGGGCAGCCTTCGTGGGAGCTGGGGCAAATTGAGGAGGCTCTCATCTTTTGTGCAAGAAGAGCGGTAACGTGAACTCTTATTTTTCTGCAGGATTGCTCTGTGCTCGGGTAGATATCCCGAAGGCCATTTCTGAGGCCTTCACTGAGCAAAGCCAGCATGTGCCGAAGATGACTTCTGTTTAGCAAGGCATTTAGCGATGTTCTTCGGTCTCATTGAATTCATCAGAATTAAGCATGGATCTTAGTGCATCGTGGAATTGAGTCTTTTGATGTTTTTTCACTAAAGATATGTTTAACAGTGTATAGCAATGCTTTTGGGAAGGCCATGTTTTCATTAAGGAAATAAATTAAAGTAATAGTTAATAAAGAGATTCAGAATACTGCTGGTATGTGTCCTGTATGTGCACAAAGTTGAAACAAAGCAGAACGCGGGGAATTTTGGCTATTTCTTTTGCTACTAGTTGATTTACTTTGTTTAGGAGAGAATTTAATGGAAGAAACTGGCATGAAAGTAATTGAAACAAACAGTATTCTTTTGCACAGGATTGGCGATGCCTTCAGGAAGGTGTGGTTACACAAGTTGTACTTCTTTGATGGGTTCCTTGAAGGATGCAAACAGAATAGCAAAGGAAAAGAAACCTGACTAGAATCAGTGCAAGTGTTGTTTATTCAAGTGCAGTGATGGTTAACTGGCTGTAGCTCCTATTTTACAGCTTCCATCTCTGTTTTAGACAGTGTTTTAGTGCTGGCTGAGTCAGCTGAGCCCACAGACCAAATTGTCTGAGTGCAGAAATGGCTCAAAAGCCACTTCTGTTAAGAGGCTCTGCTCATGTTCATAGCTATGCGTTTCCTTGTGCTCATCCCACTCTTCACTGTCTCCCCAGGAGATAGATCAGGCATCCTTATACCAGCTGTCTCTCACACATAAAGCTATATTGACCCCTAGTGTAACTCCATCACAGTAAGCAGTTACATCAGAGGGGGTTCCCCCCCCCCCCACCCCGACTCAAATCCAAAAGATACAGAAAGAGATTAGTAGTTAGCTTTGGAGTGGAAGGGCAGATGCGGATCCCTCTCTGACTTCTTAATCCATCAGCATTTTGCCAAGAGCATCACTAAAAGCACAGCCAGTTTCTACCGATGTTTTCCTTGGGGTTTAACCGTTTGATTGTCAGCTCTGGACATTCATTTCAAAAAAACATTTTTTAGCAGATGGCTTTGGGGAATGATGCATTTAAACATAAGATGTAAATAATAAATTGCTGCCATATTTTCAAAGTTGGTGGTCTGTGTTGTCTATAAAATTGGAGGATGAATCACAATGGACACATTCCAGTGTACCTTCTGGGACATGTTTTGCTGATAAGTACTATAAGCATTCCCTTGACTTTTGGTGATGATTTTCCTTCTCTAGTATTTTTAATTGTTAGAACTGTTTACAAGATGAAGGATCGGAGTCACTTTCAGGGCTGATGTTTGTCCACTGGCTCAGCTGTGTCTCGAATGAATGCAAAACTGTAGAAAGGTAATAAAGTTATATGTAAGGAGTTGTTGTTGTATTCACCACGGTTATCTAAGCCTCTGACAGGCATTTTAGTTGAACTGGATGAATTTACTCAAGTTATAATTTTCCTGATTTCTGTTGCATTTGAATGAAAAGTTTTTGTATTCAAAACCAAACCCTTACTTTATACCATTTAGAAAAAATATCTTTAATGAGTGACTTCTCATGCAACAGAACTCTGTAGATGTTGAGCACAGAAAAGCAGGCTTGAAAATCTCAGTTGTTGTTGGAAAGCAATGCCCTTACAAAATATACTGAACACAAGGTTTTTTTTCCCCTCCTTTAATGAAAGAAAACACCCAGATTATGTTTGACAGGGGAATGGTTAGTTTCGTAGTGAATTTGCAGACGAATCTTCTAAAGGATTATAATTGTCTAGGATTTCTTTTTGAAAGTGAAACATTATATTGCTTGCAAATGCTTTACAGTTGTTGAAGTTTGTGCTCCCATTTTGGCAACCAGTTAGAAAAGATGAGATAGTTTTAAAGATGGCTCTAAAAGATCCGTGTTAATATGAGAGGGTGATATCTGTAATTGGACTTGAAAACTGGTTACAACACTGGAAACTTCAGCTGTTTGGAGAAAAAAAACTAATGAGGGGTTTTGAAAAAAAAAAAAAATCATGTTTCATCTATTATACAGCTTTTTGCAAGGTACTGTCAGACGTAGAAGGGTAACTGGAATCATGTTGTCCTTTCAGTCAATAAATGAATGCAGCTGTTCATGAAAACTTGTTTCCAAGCTATAGGCATACCTGTAAGGTTGTGTGAAATCTTGTATGTATCCCAGGGACCTCTGAGGATAAAGTGAGAAGCTGTCTAAGAGCAGGTTGTTTGATGAAAGAGTGCAAGTTGTCTGCTGTGAGTTATTTTTGGTTTTTTAAGTCCGACTTTTAGTTGATTTGCTTGTGGTGTTTATAAAGGCTTTGGTTCCTGGCATTGTATCATATACATACACTGCACTCCATGTATTGATCATAAAGCACACCTCCTACAACTGCATCATTGATATTTTTATTCAACCGTCTGGTAACGTAGGATTTAGTATCCTAAATATTAATCTGTTCAGCAACTTTAGTACAATAATGTCTGCACTAGTTGGCAATGTGTGTTGGATTTAGCCAGGGCGTTGTGGTAGGGAGTTGTGTGAGGCTTATAGAGCTGTTGGGCAGGTACAAACTTGGTAAATAGTTGTGCTAAATGGTATAAATAACACAGTTATCTCTGATTTTGGAATCACTACATTAGGTTCTATAGCTTATAGCTCTGTGTGGCCGTAGAACTAGGGCAATGATTTTCTCCTTCCTTTGGCATATACCCAGCTTTGATAGAAAGTAATGTAAAGAAAGAAGATTCTTTCCCAGTATCCTTAGTGTTTTTCAGTGTTATGTCTGCAGCAGTGTGTGAATGTGGTCTTAAAATTCACTTTTATGTAAGTGTCTGTTGTCTCTTTCCATACAAATGGACCTATTTTGGGATGCGTGAACACCACCAATGGCAGTTTCTTTTTAAATTAAAACAAGCTGACGGTGCATTTCTTTTTCCCTGAGGTGACACTGTGGGTTCTCTGCAAGCATTTTTTCCTACAACAGGGTGCAATTATTCTACTGTTCCCTGTTGTTAGCACTGCCACATTTGCATGATAATGGATTTCATGCCTATCCTCTGCTGCCTATGCACTGGCATATTGTGAAGTTAATGCAGAGAACTTCCTCCCATGGGACAGGGTGCAGGGAATGAAACCCTTTTTCCCTGGGCACTTCCTCACTGCCATCCAGAGCATGGCCTCTAGCAGAGCAGAACGCCCCTACCAGTAGTTCAGTTTCACGGCTGCGTGTGCAAAGTGCCTACAGCCACGTACATGTCCTTTATGCCTGGCTAAATTTAATCTGTTAAGAAACACATTGTGAATTTCAGCAAGCAGAAAAAACAAAAATAACAAAAGCTCTTACACAACTTTATATTGTTATGTATTAAAGATTATAAACGGTCTAATGAGATCTGGCTATGGAGTTGTTGCTTTAGAAAAACAAGGATCTTTTTCCTCATCTTTAGGATCCTATCAATTTCTCAGAGTGGATAAGGTCTTTAAAGAAATTAGGGTAGTGTACGGTACAGTGTTTTATAATACTTGTTGTAATACTGAGTATTTTAAAGTTGATTGAAGCTTATCACTCAAATATAAAGTGGCTGGTCCAGTGCACTGGCCACTCCAGTGGTTGATGGAATAACTGTAGGATACTTGAAGTCCCGAGTGCTGCCAGGCCTTGCAGGCTGGGGAGAGCAGCTTGAAGCATCGATGAGGCTGATGCTGATGACTTTCCAGCCAGTAACAGAGACCTTGGCAGACAGGACGAAAGAAGCGTTCCTTCTGTATAGCTGCAAAGATAAAGCTTTTGATTTTCTAAACCACATGGAGCTCTTTGGAATTTTATTACTCATATTTTCAGACCAGGTAATCATCTGCTCTCTGCTTATGAATTTTCTAACCTACTAACATGTGTAATGAGTTCTGTGGCCATTTGTATGCCCCAAATATAATAAATAGTACGCTCAGCAGCTGTCATAGGCAAATTTCTACTCTGGAGTACAAGTACTGCGAGATTGTTTCCCTTTACAGAGATTGATGAAATTATTAGTATGAGTGAAAATTACTTCAGTGAATAAAAAGTCTGCAAACTCTATCTCCAAATTCCATCCAATGGATACGAAATGCATGTTTCCTCAAAAGATATGAGAGTCAGGCTACACTTCTATAGTTTGAAAGACATCAGTTCCTTTTTGCTCTGTGTATAAAGTGGCAGAATTGATCTTTAACATTTATTTTGTTTTGCTTTAAATCTATTTTTCAGTGCAACAGCACTCCTGTCTCACTGGCAGGAATGAAAGCAGGGAGTGGGTATGAGACAGAATTTGCTTCAGTCTGAATTTGCCACTAGTTTTTCTAGGCCAGGATTTCCTCCAAGTTTTGTAACCTCCTGTCATCTGAATTGGAGGAGAGTTGGTTTCTATTAGTAACTATCATCTAGTCTCAGCTGCCAGTTAAGATGTTTGCCAGCCCTATGAAATGAATGAAAATATTTTAGGACATTGGTTAACCGAAGAAGTCAGTGAACCCTAAAATGAATTAGTATCTTAGCTACAAATTCATGTTTAATAGCTCCATTTGAAAGACATTTTGTGCAGTAAAAGATAAGCTTGTAGCTTTGTGTTATGTCCTTGCTCATGTAAGCTGTAAATGAGCTGTCTAGTTCTAACTACATGTTCATTGACTGATAGACTATTCAGAAAAAAGTATCTACGGCTTTGTGTTATCCTGTCAACAAAACTGAAAAATAGCAGAAGACGGAGCTGTTCAGAGCCAGATTCAGATCTGTTAACATTGAATAACCAGTATGTGACATTCCTACTGCTGTAGTGTTTGGAGGCCAATCATTTCCTTGGGACTGTAAGGAGAATAAGGTGGTACTCAGGATGAGAAGGGCTTAAAGTCTGGCTTTATATGTGGTTTATGAGTTAGTATTTAAACTCTACAGATTCTTCCTTTTGAATGTGTGTTTTTTACACTCTAATCCTCTTAGACTCAATGAAAAATGCTTTTCCAGGCTTGTCACAATTTTGCACCAGATTTAAATGTAGCAAATCATAGGAGAAATTTAGAGGTGTGGAAAGGGGAGACCTTGAGGACAGTTTCCACCAATTTTTATTTCATGAGGTCAATTTTCTTTTTTTTTCAGTGCTTTGCCTTCTAGACAGTTTTGGTGCTAATGGCTGGAACTGGACTGGATGGGAAGGTGATGCTTTGGCATGAAATGCTTCAGCAATGAAGGAAAAGTGGCAGTCAGTGAGTCCTGTGACCAGCCACTGTGTCCTATCAATCCCCATTGAAAGGGATTGCCAGTTCATCAGAATCATTAAGTCTCTTGCCTTTATAACTGGAAGGATGTTGCACTCTGCTTAAAAACTTAATTTCTCCTTCGTATATTTATGGAAGCTAAGACATACTTGCTCTTGTGCCAGTATTGTCCTTTCCTCTAACTAGTTAGTAAAAGACAACCCAGTGTTCTGTCCCTGACAGTCACCCAGAGTGCTGGTTTATATACTCTTACCACAAAGAGATCTTCCTGTTGACACACCTTCTCAGTTACTGACAGTCAGAGGTGTAAAATGCTCCTAAGCAGCAGGGTGGTATCCAGAACATTGTTTAAATAGAGTTTGTTCGCTTCTCTGGCATTTACATTTCTGATGAATGTATAAATGGCCATTGTATCACCTCCAAGTCTTCATTTTGCTGGCCCCAATAAATCATGCTCGGTAGCAGGAAGGCTCTTAAATCACACATTTATGATCAGAGGGATTTTCAAGCTTTGTGCCTGTGCAGAGTTCATCTTTCTTGAAAGTAAGTGACAAAAACTGTGCACTGTATTCCAGCTAAAATTCTACTCATGCTTGTACCATGTCATTAATATCTCTGTAGTCACTTTTTCTCTTGGATGGGTGTAAAGATACGGCACAGTATGATGATGTGGCCTGAAAAGTATGAGTTCTTGGGACATGTCAGGTGAGGCAGTTTGCTCAGAGGCTTCTATCATCCTTCTGTTTGGTAGTTACTCAGGACTTTGTCTTCATCTGCTGCTTCCCATTGATTACCCACACCCCAGCTTGAAGAAAAAAAAAAGAAAAGAAAAAAGAATCCTATTATTAGTTCCTAGGATTGGCCTAGCTCTTAGTGCGATTAAAAAAAACCTGAGCAGACAGGGCGAGTGAAGGTTTGGGGAATCTCACTAAGAAAAAAGTTGAAATGAGTTCAGGCATTTGATATTCTTCGTGGGAAAAATGTGTTTGTATTTTAATTTGATCTGATGTTTTGCTGACATGATTAATTTTATTCTCACCTGTTCAATATTTCACTGCCAAACAAATCCCAGCAACTGTTTTAATACAATCTAACTGGCAAGACTGTCAGTTTATTTCTGCTCCGTGACACCTCGTGTTAGGAAGAATTACTGAATCCATTTGCTGCATCATGTTATGCTATCTTTGATGGGTCACACTGCCATTTCTGACTGCAGAGATTGCTGTGGTTCCTGGTTTATCACTTTTTTCAAGGACTTTTAGCCTTGAAGAAGTTCTTTCATGTCAGTAAGGCAACTACGTATTAAAACATACATAGCAAAGTAGAATCTGCTGATTTCAGAGAGAGGAGTTGAAAATGTGGACAAGTGTTTTCAGAATTGGGCTCTAAATTCTGCAACACAACAACTAAAAGAGTAATAGATGAAGCAAATGTTACAATAAATTTAATTCCTAAAAGCCATGAAGGCTAAAAAGAGTAAGGTTAACACAGTAGCATTATGTAGCTCATGAAGTAAACAGAGATATTACGTTTCACTAGTTTTTTCACTGTGAAATTTTACAAGGGTGTCTCAATGTCTGGTACTGTAAATATAATTTCCTTATGAGTCATCAGCAGATAGTAGGATCCTGTACTGTATGAAAGATGTTTATTTGAAGATTGCAGAAGGTTTCATTATGCTCCATTTCCAGCTTTTGATTACGAAGTTTCTTGTTAGGATTTTGCTCTGGACTGGAGCAGTCCTTAACAGGAGTTGGGAAATTAATGGAAATAAGTCTTGGGCGAAAAAAATTTCATCTCCACCATATCTCTTTATGCAAGTCTGAGATTCTTTCACTTTCTGTCTTATTGTCACCAATTCTTTTTTCATCATCACCTTTTTTTCTTCTTTTATCATGGGCATGCTCTTTTTTCGGTGTACTTTACATCCTCTGATTTTGCATGCTGGCATTCCTTAGAATCCATTCTTTTCTAAAAGTTTCCAATTTATTTTCCCATTACAGCCACTGCTACTTCAACTTCCTTATGTTAAAGACAATGTTTCTAACTTTTCTGCTGTGCTTTTCTAAAATGTGCCCTCATCACATTCTTCTGCTGGCCTGTGGGTTCACCCTCCTAGCTGATTGAAATAATTGTCTTCAGCCAATAGATTACAAGTCTTCTGCAGTTGACCCTTTGATACAGAGAAGAAGTTCTGAGGCAAAATTGGGCATCAGCTCATGCATCTGAGCTGTGCCTCCTGAAAATCTCCCACTGAAGTCCTGTGTTAGTTGGTTTACTCCTGCCTGTGCTGCAGGTACAATTTTCTTTGGATTTGCAGGCAATGCCTTGAAGATCATTTGCAGCTATTCTGTGGTCCTGTGTGTTGCTCTGGAGAAGCTGGAATGAACGTGAGTCTGGGACACCTCTTATGGCATCACAGCTGTTGGGTGTCTTTACTCTGTTTGGCTCTACTCCAGAACAAGCTGAAGTCAATGGAAAGATTTGAATGGCACTCGATCTCCATGAATCAACTGTGCATAAATGCTTGACGGAGGTACACCAGAAGCAGTAGAGGAAAATTTTTCTTACAGAGACTCTTGTTTTTGAATGTCTTTTAAAAATAGTTTCTCACTCATATCAATACTTCTTAAATAAAGTGGCTTTTCCTACATTGAAATGCTAGTGATTTTTACGTAAGCTTGAAATAACTCAATTAAAATCACTACGTATGTTACTCAGTTTATATTACGGCTATTTAAATCTCAGATAATGTATTTTTCTAACACTGCTACTATTTTATGTTTGTTTTCTGTTTCAAAAACCTTGGTCTACTTCTAGCCAATGAAATGAAAATAGTTTAATTCGTTTCTGTTATAATGGTGGCGCTTACCACTATAACCAGTAGTACCCTTATTTCTTTAATTCTTACTGTTTCTGAGGAGCTGTATTCATCAATCTGAAAGATATCTCAAAGCAGTTTGAAAAATCTCTTCCCTGCATACATACACAGAGCAAGTATGAAGGGCCCATGCTTACACGTTTAGATTACAATCTATAAGTGTTCGAATGACCTATGCATTCCTACATTTGAATGGAAAAATGTATTAAACCTTTTCAGAAGAGAACACTGTGGTCTAGAATCGTGTATGCAGCCTTTAGGCTTGTATTCATAAATATTATGTACATGGCTGTTTGCTATTTAAGTAGCCTTGGAGTGTCTGATGTCAGCTACTTCCCCTAAATAAAATGCTTAGGACATGTAACACCTGGGCTGGAGCCAACTGGCTTTAGTTTGCTTCCTTTCCAAATGCTTTCATTCACAAGTGAGCAAAATGACTCCTCATGCTGTGAAAAGGAACCTAGAAATACATTGTGGACACAATTTTACACAAAATAGGGACATATTTACAGTTTTTAATAACCCTCAGTGAGAGTTTGATCCAGCTCCCACTAAATTCAATGGAAAGATTTCTTTTGACTTTTGACTAGAACCATATTTGCTAACCACAGCACTGTGGGGAGCATCACGAGCAGTGGGGATGGAAAGAATCATTGCTTTTTGTCCAGTCCTCTCCCACTGGGAAGGACCCAATTGCCACCCGAGGCAGGGGATTTCTAATAAGGTGAGTCTCAGTGCTCTGAGACAGCAACTGTTGCAAGGCAGTGACCTTAGAGGAATCCAGAGCCCCGGTGAAATAAAGTTTCTTTCCCATTACTCACTCTTAGGAGGCAAGCAGGATTAACAGAACCATAGGACCCACAAGGCTCATGGAAACGACTGTTGGAACAAAGAATAATCTGGAGAAAAAAATTAATTGGCAGTTGAAATCTTTGAAGAATTTAAGGTTGAATAAATGTCTGGGAAGGCATAATCTGATTCCCTGGAGACATAAAGCTATCTGCTGAAAGTGTAAATGTAAGGTTAAGTGTCAGGAGCAGAGGTATACCTTGTCTAGCAATGAGTCCAAACGTCCACTGCAAAATATGCATATAATCATGGCAAAAGGTGTGTCTTGGTGCACTTCACTCTTAAGTCATCTTAGAACCAGATCCCAAAGTCTTAATAATACTTGTGGTCAGAAATGACCCCTCAGCAGTGTGTCTGTTAAGCCAGGCACCAGTTTTTATGTACTGAGCCCTTGCCAATGTACATTGCAGACTCAAGTTCATGCTGATCATTCCTTGTCTGAGCAGACAGTTTGGAGATGCTCTTACAGTCTATTATATAACCTCGAGGTACAACTTTTCTGCTCCTCTTTAGTTTTTTGGGGCTTTTTTTTTTTTTGTGTGTGTTTGTTTTTGTTTTTACATTTACTGCATTAAGCTTATTTTTATTTCTTTCTACCTAGGGTCAGAATTGCCTGTATTGTGTTTCCTGTTATGGTGCCTCTCTTGCAATGTATCACTCGTTCTCTGTTCTGCTCAAGTGTTGTGTTAGATCCTACCATAGGATGCTAATGAGTAGTCCAAAAGCCCCATATCTAATGGGATCTCATCTGAACAAAACTGCAAAAGTACTGTTTGCTTGGGTTTTTTTATACTTGATGCCTCTTAGAATTGCTTGAAGGTTGTTATGACTATTTTGCAGCAAGAGATAACGCTCCCTTCAGGCTAGGGAAGTATGGAAGTTTGGATTCAAGGCTTTTTGTTAATATCTGTTCATTATATGCTGTCTTAAAAAGAGGTGTTTAATTTAGCAAAACAGTGTGAACATCATGGTGTACAGAGGTTTTTTTATTTACCTTTAGCAGAAAAATTATAAAGTGATCTCAGACTAGTTACTTTCTTTGCAAAAGCTCATGCAAAGAAGTTCAAAAGTACATGAGAAACTTGCATGAATCGCCTTTCATTTTTCACGTTCCTCACTGACAGATGTCAGGAAATTTTAAAGGCTTCAGAAATACTTTCTGTGAACACTTTTAGTAAGGAAATGTTCAGTTCCAGTCTGAACTTGTTTCAGCACTTAGTTTGGTCACCTTGATATGAGGAGCTTAAATGCTTATTCCATTCAGAGTTCCAAAACCTAGAGACTGTACCTGAGCATGCTTGACAGTGAAAGACAGTTTCTATAGAGAGGCGTCTTCTTAGTGAGTGAGTTCTTAGTGAGTGGCTAAATTACAATGCTAAATTGAACTTTTTTTCCAGGACTGTTACGGTGTTGTCAGTAGTGTTGCAGGGCTTTTGGTCAGCCCAGTGTTTTGAGCCTGTTGAGTGTGGGAGGGAGTGGGTCAAACTCTCTAAACCCACGTAGGTAACTTTCAGGTACTGTCACAATCTGTATTAGCTTGGAATTACGTTTATGATACAGGGACTTCAGATTTATGTAAATAGTGTAATTACCCTTGAAATAACCAATGCTAGTGCAGCAAATGCAGAATATATTTTCAGATTAAATCTAAATCCACAGTGGTTTCCTACTGTCTTCCTTGCACATCTATTCTTAGCTAAAAATGCCACCTTTTCTCATCCAGGAGTTTGTCTGTTCTTGTGGTTTGGGGGGTACCGCTTCTTGCTCTTAGAAATGTGCAAGGATCACGAAGTTAAATTTGTCTTGGTAGTTCTCAGTCATGTAGAGATACTTGGGTATGCAGGATGGCTGAGGCGCAAGTTCTAATTATTGATTGTGATCCTAGTCTAATAGTGCACTGAGTATCTCAAAACATCTGCTTTTATGGGTTTTGGTAGCCCTACAAAGCACTCATCGCCTTCCAGAACAGCACCAACTTGTGTAAATTCACTTGTCTTCAAAGGATTTCTAAACCAACTTTTTCTGTCTGTTTGGTGATTCTGAAAATGACCCAATTATGGACAAGTTAAAATGTAACTATATTTTGTCACTTATTTCCCAGCAATTCATATGGCGAATGTAATGTAGGTGAAAAGTGCTGAAACAAAGCATTTTAACTGAAGATCTTCTCCTGACAAACAGTTATGACGTTCAGTTTTCTTCTTTCTTTCTTTTTTTAATAGGGTGGAAAGAAGTCTTACAGTGGGCCATGTGGGGGCCGTGACTGCAGTGCTGGATGCAAATGTTTTCCAGAGAAGGGTGCACGGGTAAGTTTGTTTTCACTGATAATACAACTAGTCCTTGTGTCTCTTATCAATCTTTTTATAAATAAATAAACCACAAGTTAATATGTGTAGTTCTCAATCTAATGATCTCATGAAACATGAGGAATTATGAAGACCAGCTGCATTTCAAATGTCCCTGGCCAAGATTTCAAAAGCTGTTCTGAAGGTTTACAAATCGCTAGCTTTGCAATGAGTCTTCAATGGAATCTCATTTCTTTGTGATCTGAGCCCTGGTTCAAAAAAAGTCAGATGTTTTTTCAGTAGATTACAACAATTAAAAAGGAAAATCAAAGTAGTGTGGGCTTCCAGTACAGATTTTGCCCAGTCCTTACTGTAATAGCTTCTATTCATTTGCGGAAGTGTTTTTGACTTTGGTATTCATTTGTGAAGGAACAAAACTCTGAATGAATCTAAGCATTTCCCTTTGAGAAAGTCTTTTGTTTAGCTAAAGCCCCTCTCTCTGAAGTCTGCGTTTGAAGCAACCAAATGTTTAAGCAAGTTTTCTGTAAAAATCTGTAACTTGTATTTGATCTTTAACTTGATTGCATGAAAGGGTGATAACTTTCATCGTAATGCAGCTGGTTATTTCCTATCTTAGGGTAGTGAAGAGCCGCTGACTTCACTGTGCCTTCAATTACAACGTTAATTTTTGTGCAGACACCATCTACTTAGTATTTTCTCTTAAGGCCTCTAAAGTATTTTAGTACACGTCAAATTGAATCGTGCAGATTTTGCTTACAGAGATGAAAAGAAGAAAGAACTGCATTGTAGGTACTTGAGGAATTAACTTGGAAGGGCTTAAGGAGAAGGGAAATAATACTAGTTGTCTTGTTTAGTAAAGCAGTTATTCTTGCTGAAATCGTATTGAAAAGTCATCTTCTGAGGGGGGGGGGAAAAGAAAAAAGAAAAAAAGTCATTTAAACACTAGCAATCCTGATGTTTTTTTGTCCTGTGTATTTCAGTGGCACAGTATGGGTAAATTCAAGGCACCACTTTCTAGGACTGAACTTAGGAAAACATTGCTATTTAGAAATGATTGTGAGCATGGGCTTAAATGTTTCCCTAATTGCAGGCAGACTTGAGCATGAATTCTTAATTAACAACTGATGATGTGTTTGCTCTGGAAGTATAAAAATTCTTTCAAATCATCATGTGGTAGGGTGAAAGCATGTCTAAACAGGTAAGCAGAAGAACTTTGCAAGGAAGTTCTCAACATAACCTAGAATATGAGGTAAAACCAATTGCTCAACACCTTTTGTGATTAGATGCAGTAAGGGACAGACCTAGTGTGGTTCTGGAACACAATATCCTGTAAATGCTTTGACCTTTAGATAGCAGTGAGCATCATTCTTCTGTCTCTTTACATTCCTGGGGTTCAACTTGATTGTTTGAACTGGCCACAACTCTGTTGACCTTGCAGTTTGAGCTCTTGGCATCTCTTTTGTTAAGATGTCACAAAGATTTTAGGCTGTTTTCATTGCTGACCTGAGAACTCATTTGGCTTTTAGCTTGTTTCTTGTGTGACCTGTATCGGTAGGCATTTTCAGTCCTTTAAACACGTGTTCCATCCTACTGAGACCTGTCCATGGAGTAAACTGTCTGCTAGAAGTGGTAATCTTTCCCTTTTACAACACTACTTCCATCAAGCCATACTGAGCCCTGCTGACACGTTCTTGGACATCTGTAGGCAGCCATTGGAGTCCTGCCATGCCAGAGGATAAGGTTGTGACTGGTTGAACTGGGAAAGGGGATGGAGTGATTATGTATCCTACAGCACAGCTTGCTTCTTGGAGGAGACTGTACAGCCTGAGGCTAATTCCTTGGCTTCCTGCCTAGCTTCTCGTCCATTGCTGCAAAACCTTTAAGCTCAGAACAGGCAAATGGGAGATGGGACTTTGCCAATGCCCTGCATATATATTTTGTTTAAAAAAATGTTTCAGCTGTCAATTTTGCACAGTTAACTAGATCAGAGTAAAGCTGAGCTTTCTTTTTAAAAGAAGGAAATAATGAAAAAGCACAAGAAAAATGACAATAAGCTGCCAGCTCAATGAAAATAATATAGGCAGTGTCCTTAAATGTCCTCCTCCCTGGGTGCACTTCTGATCAAATCAAGCTGTGATGAACTTGTTTCTGAACAGATACTTTAAAAATCTATTTAGGCAATAAAAATGTCAAAAGTGCCTAAGACCCACTTCCTGATTAGTGAAAGATATTTCTAGAAATGGGATGTGGGCATGTAGAACCCCCATGTCCCCATGTTCTTGTTTCTGCTACAGACTGTTAGTGCGTGTCCAAGATATTAAAAAAAAACAAACAAAAAAAACCCCCCAAAACCCAAGTACAACCTCCTTATCTTTAAGACGGAGCTTGGTAGAAGACTAATCTCTATAAAGTGAGTCAGCCTTTTGTGGAATAGACTGGGATTCTTTTTAGAAAGAAGGGTGGTACAGTGCTTGTCTAGCAGCCACTTAGGGAGTTCTTCTTGCAGAGTGGTAAGACACATCTACGAGAGCAAAATTTCATTTCTGTTAGTTGTCCCAATGGCTTGTATTAACTTTGAAAAGCCATAATGCTAGATGGTACCCATTTAATGCTGTTCAGTGAAGTTTAATGTGATCCAATTTACTGTGAAGCCTGCACAAGAAGAAATCTGGTATGGAAGCGTCCTGTGTCTTAGCCAGTGGTTCAGAATTGGTCCTTGTATCTAATGATAAGTTAAAAGCCTGGCTCTATGTAATTCAATGGCAAAACTCCTGGGCCACATTGCAGCCAATCTCCCCTTTTTATCAGTTCTTATCTTGTAAAGATTCATGGGTAACAGTCCAGTGATTTGTGCAGAAGTCCAGTTCTTAGTGGAGGGGTGTTACCTTCACTGAAAGGTCTCACCTAGGACCTTTTCTGGAGGCTTTCTCAGAGGTCAAATGAAAAGATTAAGCTGAGTTTGTGGCTCTTACTCCTTAAGTGCACAAGAAGACACCTACTTAAGCTTGCATGTCATATGACAGTTTAAGAGCAAATGTAATAGCAGGAGAAGCCCACCAAATTGATTTTGTCCAGTTATAAATCTAGGGATTTTGGATATCATTGTTCAGTTCCCTTAAGCTGCATTGTTAGAACTCAGACTGACTTCAATATGAAACCTAACATAATGCTGTGCAAAGAAAATACCAGGTAGCATCACAGAGAATATGAGATCCCCTACCTACAGCTGAAGTCTCTAGGTGAATGTGCAGGACTTCTAAATCTCTGACTTCCTACTCTGGTTCTTCTGGCCAGCTGAGATACCAGCTATCAAACTGGTACAACAAGGCAATTTTAAAAGGAAGCCTGCTGTGGTAGTGGAGGTACCCAAATGTACCCTGGTGCATGCAATCGTTCTGGGAAGGGAGACAGCCTGAACACAAACTTACACTTACTGAACCTACTTCTGCATACAAGTCTTAAATACAGTCCTCTTTCAGAACAACAACTGATGGGTAGAAAAAGCACTTTATATTAAACTATGAAGCACCAAGAGGGAAGGTGGAAAAAGCAACTGTATTAAATTACAATGTATGTGAGGAAGTGAATGTAAATTCTGATGCTAATCTCTATCTAGTGAAAGGCTAGATTTCTAAGATGTATAGTTCCAGTGCAGGTGAGTGATCTATAGCTAGAACATTTTTGGGACTGTCAGAAGAAATTACTGTTTTTAAAAAATTGCTTTTCACTCCCATTTCTCACAGTTTGACCCACAGTTTATGGGCAGGGATAATGCTCTTTGAAAATTCCATGCTGTATTGATGGTTGTCTTGCTAAGAAATACACTGCAGATAAGTCAGCAGTAACCAGGAGGGCATTTTCCCTACTTGCAGAGTTTCAAGAAGCACTAAGTAGTAGATGGCCTGCACCATTTCATCTCTGCAGCTCATTTTGCATTTGTTTATGATAGTGTTGCCTTTTTTGTTTTTATATACTGTCATCTACTTTCAAACACTCATAAAGATAAACTAGCAGACACAGTCCTTGTTGCATGTATACCTTCTCCTGATGCCTGTTCTCTTGTCTTGGAATTTATAACAATATTAGGGTTTGTTTTAAACTTTGCTCAACATGTGCTGGAGCTCTTCAGTGGATACTAATCTGTCATTTTTTTGTTCTGTCTAAGCCCTGTCCTCACCTCCCCCACCAAAAAAAGAATTTGAAGGAAAAAAAAGTTAGAAATTGTTTCCAAGGCTCCACAAATTACTCAGCAGAGACTGTGTCCCAGGCAGCTTTTACAGCTTAGAATTGCTATAAATTGGGAGAACTTGATATTACCAATTATATTTCATTTTTTCTTGTGATATGTGATCATGTCAAATAATGTGTATTTTTCTTATGCATCATGTGTTCTTTAAAGCCCATTAAAATATGATATGATCAGTTAGAAAACTATTAATGGCATTATAGAACCTCTTTTCTGTCTCAGAAAAAGTCCACACAGAGGCTATTTCTAGCAACTGGTGTGGCTGGGAAGGAGTGTATCTGTAGAATGAGGCAGTTGTTTCTGAGGACATGGTGGACACTTTACGCCAAATCGAGCCTGGTCCCATGAAGTGAAGGACCACTGGAGTGCATCAGGTATGCTGTGGAGCCCATCTCCTGACCTAGCCTCTCTCAAAAGGAATCCAGTTTATATACTCCAAGACCACATTGCAATGTGAGGCAAAGCACAATAAGTAGGGGAGTTTGAGTACAATTGTGAGATTTTGCTCAAAAATGCGGTTGCTATCTGAATTAAAGGCTAGTGTACCCAGAGATACATGAGATTCCACAGGTTTCCTCTGAAGTTAAAATGATGATAGTAAATGTAGTGTAAATTATCTGTGGGCAATCAAAGAGTTTTTGATAGAATTACTGCAGATCAAACAAGCCAGAAAAGATAGACAGATCCCCAACATCCACGCACCGAGCAGCATAACCTGAGGTCAGAACTTTGGATGATTTAATCTAATTGTTATCTAGCATAAACTAATGTCGCATTGGCAAGAGATCTTAGATTAACTTTTGTCTGGAACTAATCCCCTCAACTTAATACTGGGTGTACAAAGTGCCTCTCTTGTGATAATTAGTTGAAGATTGGTTGAGATTTCTTCGCTATGAAGTTGTAATAATTACAACTTGTATTTTTTAGTAATGTTTGCTGAATTCTGCTTTGGCTGGTTAAACACTCTAATTGGAGGAACAGTTTAGGGATTTCCTGATGGAACACAATTTCTTTGGAAGTATTGACTCAACAAAATGAATTGTTTTTGCAGAAGTGTTTTACACAAACGTATTTGTTGGAGACGAAATTCTGTTAAGCTGTTGGTTCAAACTTCTCTCTGTTTCTATGTGGCTTCCTACTACCTGGCCTGACAAGCACTGTAGGACATGGTGATGCCATTTCGATATCCGTGGCCTGCAGACTGGCCCACCATACTAATTTAAATTGAACCAGACTATGAGATGTTGATATTTCCTTCGAACTGGCAGAGCCAAGATATGACCTGTTCTAAATGTTGTCTTAGCGTACTAACTGTGGATAATCAACCCCATAGAGGTAGTACTGTGATCGTTATATAGTTGTTTTTATGAAGATCTTTTCACATCAAGGAGAAGGAAGCATCATTGCCCTACAGTAGTTCTTGAGAAATGTTGGCCATTTAACAGTTCTTGTAATCGCTGGTTCTTGTAATATGTTTAAGCTTGGTCAAGCAAGACAGTACACAGTAGCAAATACCACTAAAATCATATACAGGAACGTGGAATCTGTTCTCTAGTTTAGAGTGAGCTTAGAAAAGGCGGTTAGATAATTCAGGTGGGAATGAAATGTTGCTTAATTCTAGAGTGAGTTCTTCATCATCTGGTTTAAAACAATCTGTGAAGCCATGCTTCCTGGCTTTCTCTCCTTGTTACCTACACCCAAAGATTTCTCTCCAAGATCCTTCCTCTTAGAATAAGTACAGCCGATTATTTTTTGCTGTTGCAAAAGAACCCAAAGGTTTGGACTAGCCTACATGTACGTTTTGCCATAATTTCTGATTTCACCTCCAGGCTTCTCCAGCTGTTATTGTAGGTTCTTCCTTTCCACTTGCATTGTAGGCAACCTCCAGTCCAACAAGTGTGCTCCGGTCCCTGAAAACAGTTTGTTAAAATCTTGTATCCAAACCTCAGGGGCTCGAATCTGGTAGACGTGCTAGACCTCAGTACTTTTCCCTCCTTTGGCTTTCACAATTCCTCTCTTCTATTTTTCTATTTATTCATTCACTGTCTCAATATAGTGACTTGTTTTCCTTTTCTCTTCCTCTGCCATCAGCTGTATGTCCCACCAGACCTGTGCAAATGTCCTTACCAATGTCTCACTGTCACCTTAGATACAACAGTGCCAGAAGCCAATGTCCTGTTTTTAACTAAGTCCTTCTTTTCCTCCTGTTCTCTTTGCTGTTGTCAACACCAGCATCTTTTCAGTCAATCAGCTGTCTTAAATGCCATCCCTGACTTCTCTCTTCCTGCCAGGTTATAACCAGTTTCTGACATTCTTTACAATATCTCTAACTCCATTTCCTTCCTGTCTACACATCAACAATTCATGTCACTTTCTTCTGGCTACAGCAGAAGAAGCTATAGTCTCCTTTCTGACTGGTGTCTGGAAATACTGCTTATAAACTATGGTCCTGACCTGCTTCTCTGTATTTCATCTCTCGTTGTCTTTTTATTGTCTTTTAGTGGTATGTGAAGATGAAAGATCTTGGACTTTTGTGTATGTCTGCCTCATGTAACAGACTTCATCAGCCTGTCCAATTTCTCTCCTTTCCTCATTCTTCTTTTTATATCAGCTGATTGTGTGATATCTTAGGCTGAACTCTAAGGTGGACTGACTGCAGCGTAACTGAACGTGCCCCGCAGCTCAGGAAGGCAGGCAGGCAGGCTGCTGTCTACCAAGGCTTCTGAGTGCTAGCAGTAGCCAGACCCTTCTCCTCCAAATGTGAATGTAAGAGCTAGACTTTGTTTTAAATTATTTTGATGTGTTGCAGTTTTGATAATATTGCAGTACTTCACCCTTAGTAAATACTGGTCATGGAATATAGGTAAATGATGTCTAATTCTTGCTCAAATCCCCTTCTGGTTAAACAAATAAAATGCCATCATTTGACTTGGGAAGAGGATTATCTACAACGTTGAAAAATATTGACCATCTGTTCACTGTCATTAAGGAGTTTTGGCAATATTTTGAGAGAAAATGAGGTAATAGTTAAGTCAAACAACTTGTGTGCCAGCTGCTTTTTTAACAACTGCCAAGTTTTTTTTTTAAGTAATAAAACTAACTTTGCCAAATGCGGCATTAAGCAATTATTGTACATGTCCTCTTGACCCAACCTAAATACATTGAGCCTAGCCCTCTAATGAGAACCACACCATACACTAACTAAAACAACATAAATAAAACAGATCTAATTGCATTTGAAGGTATCCCTTATGCAATGGGTATCAAGACCAAACCTGTTCATATGTACAGTCTTACCTCTCATAATCTCGAGTACATTTATGAAGACTTCTCGAGGGGACAGGCACCCATCTTATCTTACTTACAGATGTCGTAGAATTCAGTAATGGTGAACAACTGTATTTAAGCAGGCTAACCAAGGAGTGTCTGGTAGCAAATCATGTTTCCATGATTTGTTTTGCAGTTTGGCCAAAAGGATGTGTGCACTAAAGGAGGCTAAATATAATCTAGCAAACATATTCCATTAAGGAGATTTCCACAGCTTTGGAAAGTAACCAGAAACTGTAGCATTGCTGCATCACCAGGGTGGCTGAGGTGACTCTGTGACCTGAAACTGTTTCTAAAGCTGCCTGCAAGGGCAGCATATTTGGTAATTGCAGTGGGGGGCCTGTGTTTGCTTTTGAAATCAACCAGAACATGGGTCCTCAAACTGTGCTCCATAGAGCACTTCCAGATGGTTTCGAAAAGCCCAGCAAAGAAGATTCTGTCACTGTTCAAGTAATTGTGCTTCATGTGAGTTGTAACCCAGGATTTTAAAGTCTTTCCAGTGTTTTTGGAGCAAATGGTGCATTTAAAAAGCTCCTTGCTGCATCCTACAATGCTATGAGTTGTCTTAGCTTGAGAAGAAGTCATGTAGTCTCACTATACCAAGTGAATGTCTGTTCTGTTTCTCCTTTCTAGCCTGAAAAAAGTCTCTGGTTTTCTCAAATTGAGCTTCTCAAAAGGGAGGTGTTACTGGTGTGGATTTAAGCTGAGATGACTTCTGAAAGTCACGCGGTCAAGCGGTGGCAGAGTCAGATTGCTCTGCCGTGTACTGTAACATGTCCTCCTCATCTGAAGACATAGTAAACCATGATTCTCTCTGTTCTCATGCTGGCATTGTGAGCTGAGGGTGCAGGCATGTTGCCCTGGGAATAGACACTTTATAATTTCTTGCTTATACAAGCTGCCACGGCTGCCATTGTTAATATGGGTGAGTAAATTACTGTTCCCCTTGAAGCCAATGCCATCACTCCCACTGATTTCATTTTATGTATGTAGACAGATGGGAAGCAAGAACCAGACTAGCCTTCTCCCTCCCTCTTTGGAGCCTTGCCACGACTGACCTTCTGTTCTAGCTTTGTATCTGTGGCACTTTCTCCAAGACCAAAAATGACAAGTTGTGCTACAGATTTGATCCATATGGACAAACCAGAGAGTTCAACAACAGTTGCCTAGTAACTCCCCCTGCTTCTAAATACTGGAGAGTAAAAACATCTCCATATCCAATTTTTTTCTTTATAAAAATTGTTAAGTCTTTTTTTGGCTATAGAATGGAGCATTTGACAAATCTGTGATGTTCTACTTGCCATATAACTCCTTAGAACAGGACAAACATCCTTCAGTTTCTCTTGTTCATTTGTTTAGTCACAGAGGGTGAAGAGTTGTAAATGTTCTTAAAATTGTTTTCTATCAGCCGCTTCACCTTGCCAGTCAGAAAGACAACTAAGAATTTCTGTAGGAAGAGGAACTCTCTGGTGTCCTGCCCAGGAGAGGAAAAGCAAATGTTAACGTGAGTCTTTGGAACATATGAAAGCCTAGTTGGGCTTTTGCTTAAAAAAGCTGTAGGATTTTGTCTGATGATTCCTGCAATGACATCTCAGTTGAAAAGAGATGATTAATGCCCTCTTACATCTGAGAAATGGCACAAGACTTTGCCTTTCCTCTCCAAGCAGTTAACAGATGAGAAGGGGTAACTCATATCCTGCCTTGAAATTACCCAGTTGGCATTTTCTTCCATCACATTCTATGTCATTCGTGTATGGGATTTGCCACCTAGACTGTGTCTTAGTAACCCTTTTCTCCAGGTTAAGTTCTCTTTCGTACCTTGTTTTCTTCGTACCTCTCTCCTCTCACCCCATCCCAAAACTTGCCCGTCTTCTAATTAAGTGTGATTGTTTCAGAATATTCCTGGTACTAATTATTTTTTAAGCTTCTCAAAATAAGCAGAGGTGCCCTTTACAGAAACAAGAGTCTTTTTTAAAGAGTTTCCGTTGGCAGTAAGTGAAAGGTGTGACAGACAATTTCAGTGTGATCTCTAGAGTAAGTCAGCCTCTTGGAAACAGAAGGGTCACAGAACCAACCTATGAGCAAGGCGCAGTTCTAAGAGATTTGGCCCACAGTCAGGTTAGGAGCCAATTCATGAGCCAGAAAAACAGCCGACAGCAGGGATTACTGCAAAGCAAACTTAATTAGGCAACAGATAGGCAGGAAGTACGCCAGTCATGGAGCCTGCAGCCAGATAGAGCACACAGCGAGGATGGTTAACCAGGCAAAACTGTATTTGTAGTGGTAAAAGAAGCTGTAGTGCCAATTAGTTGGAAGTAAAGCCAAACACATGGGTCCCCCAGGCTAGCTATCAATCCCTGTTTTCTGGGAAAAATATGCAGTAATTTTGGTGTGAATCACATCTTTTCCTGATAGGAAATCATAGATCTCAGAAGATAGGAGAACATCCTGACACGTCTCAGCTTTCCATGGCGAGTGAGGTTGAAAATCTGTTTAGAGATAGTTTCCCTGCTTCAGAAGAGAAACGGACACATACATCTACAGCAAAAAAGAGTAAGATCTGTGAAGTAATAGTAGGTTAATGCTTCTTTTTGCTTCTGGTATATAACACCTCTTGTGCCTTTAATGGAAATGACCAGGCATACTCTGAGTTTGCAAAAGGTAATACAAGAAAACAAAAAAACCCAAAACCAAGAAAAGCAGTCTGAATCACAATGCCACGTATACATTATTGGTGCAAAAAAGTTTATTTCAAAATTAGTTTTTATTGCTTAGAATCATCTGGAGGATTCTGGAGTGTGTTACCTGATCCCTCTGTATGACAGAGTCTGGTAAGTTTAAAACAAAAGCCGCCTTCCTCAATGGGCTATTTTGTCTGTGAGTAGGTGGGAATTACTCTAGGGTCATGGAAAAATGAGAGGGAACTGTTGACAATCATCTGAGAAATGAAAAAAAAGTCAGTGATTTTGGGAAATAAAAAAGAACTGAAAATCTTAGTCTATGACTAAGCTTCATCAGCATTACAAAGGGTTATTAGAATAAATGCAAGATTGGTTTGAATAGGCTATAGCTTGTTCATGAATGATAGGCCAGGAGAACAGGGAGAAGCTGTCTCCTTGTGCATGAGGAAACGCGTACGCTTGCTGGTGTCCAGGAAAATGTCAGGGCTGACTTGCTAAACACTTGATGGTGAAGAAAATGAAAGAAAGGAAAACCAGGGATTGTTACCACAATAGGCATCTCATGTAGGAGATCTGACCAAAAAGAAAAGGGAATGATGGCTTTATTTTTGACAAATAAAGCAGCATCCAAATAACAGAACGTAGTGGGAATAAGAGATGAACAAATAGCATGCAGGATATAGAATGATCTGGCTGAGAATCTGGGTATAAGCATAAATTGTACAAAAATAGCTATAAAATATTAAAAAAAAAAAAAGATGAGGGAGCAGAGGGCAGGGATGGTGCATTCTGAGTTCATATGGAGGAATGAGAGTGCAGCATGGCTGAGGGGAAAATGGCCGTTTCTAAAAGATCCTGTATGAGGACTCCCAAGTTTCCTAAGTGTGGAAAAAAGAGATATGCCAGTAAAACAAGATAAAGAAAGAAGAGTATCAACTTTTCCCTCAGTCTAATTCTGCAAAAACAGGAGGAAAAACTCAGGTGTTTGCCAGTCTCCTCCTTTGAAGCTGTTGATTAGGAACATTTTAGCTGTTGCTCTCCAATAAGTCATAAATCCATTAGATAGAGTAAGCATATTTTCACAACTATCTAGTGTTAAACTGATTTTATGGGTGACATATTTCATACTCTTTGACTTTCTGTGGAACTGCCAACATAGAAGACTTGGAGGGAAATTGTGAACTGCAAGAAGAAAGGAATACCTGAGTTGCATCAAATATCTCGTCTAGTTACTTGTTTGGGTAAAAGGAAGATTTTAATAGTCTGAAAAGTAGCCTAGATACAAATGTCCTTATTAATAATGGGTGATTTTTGAAAGATTTTTTTGTCTTTATTTAAAAACAACAGAGTGTTGCCAAAACTAATAAACAAGAAGTCGAAGTAATTTAAAAATATCTGGTTTTAATCCACAATAAATATAGTACAAGCTATGTATAACTTTTGAAGGACTATTAAAAAGAAATCTCTGGTTGTGTCTTAAACCTTCTTGTACTTATTTTCTTAAATGATCAAAGAAAGCTCTCTAATAAAATGATTCAGCGTGTGCTGAATTCTCAGTGTATGGCAAACGAAGAATTTTTTAGTACCTAGTGTTGGCGCTAAGGGTGGTGCAATTCTGCTCTTAATTTTGTCTTTCAAAGTGCTATAAAGCTGTTATCTTTTAAGATAGATCTCTTAGATCTCTGTTCACATGCATAATATTCTGCTGGAACAGTACAGCAGAACTTGCTCTGCTGTTTAGTTGAGCTGTGTTCTCTCCACCTGCTCCTGAAGCAGGGTTATATATTAGCACAGTGACAAATCTGCTTCAACACCAGATTTGTTCTGCTCACATCTCTATTGCCAGACCAGCAACATCTGCCTGCGCGTGTGTCTGGGTATTTCCATTTCCTGTCAGGTTCCAAAAACACAATCAAAATTTCTAAATGTGGAAAAAAAGTAACAAATGCATCAGTCAGGATGTTCTTGCCATAGCTATGTTTGCTGTAAACTGCTACACTTAGGGAACAGGTTTTGGTGTAAAAGACCTGTAAGCTGTCGGATTATACATGCAGAGCCCATGCCCTGCAAGGCAGAGCGTATTTTCCCTTGTAGCAAATATATATATCTATATATAGATACAGATCTAGATATATATAACATATGCTATCTATAGCATATTTGCAGACTCTACCTGTGTGTTAGATGTAATGAAGGTAGATCATAGAACCAAAGAAGTGTCTTGGATCTGGACGGATCTTGGATCTGTCCCCCTATACTTACAAGATTCATAAATAATCCTGTTCAGTAAAGGGTTTTTTGTTTGTCTATAATGAATTTATTATTTGTAACTTGAACCCTTAACTGCAGTGATGACTGGTTTGGATTGATGAACAATGACATCAGCCTCAAAAGTGCAGAAGTTATCGCTTGTGTACTCTGACAGATACTTCCTAGGAGATGCACAGCATACTAGCTCCCAAATATTTGGAGTGGTGCAGGAACGCTTGCCCTCAGCCCTTCCTGTGAATCACAGTGCATGCTTATCAGTAATCTTTTCATTGGAAACACTAATTTATTAAATTAATAATAAATAAATTTATATTTATTTCACAAATATACTGAGGACTGCTTACCCTGTCATCATGAATCACGCTTTGTGAACAGCTGGAATATAAATCAGGATATTCTTATAGAGAAATATAGGTAATGGGTATTTTCTAGAAAATTTTTAATCAGGTATGGTTTCTTCTGTGTGAAGCTTGATTTCTCATGATACTTACTGTGTTGGCCATTCTGAATACCTACATGATGTTGTTGTGGCACTTCTTTTATTATGATGACTAATGACTAAGGATCCCAGATGAGATGGGGGAAGTCCTGCAGTGCAGGGCAGTTACAGTAGAAGACAGTTGGTGCTCCAAAGTGCTTTCACTCTGTGAGAATTACCTTAGTTATACGTTTTCTCAAGTTTTAGTTAAGAAATCTCTTACTTACTCAACTGTATTTTCAGGAAAGTAGGTGACAATAGAAAATCTTCTGAAATAAATCACTAAAAAGTTAGCACTCTCTACTCCTTAATAAGAGACCTCTGAAAATACTTAATTAATTCTTGTGGAACACATTTTGTCTCCAAACTCAGAGACACATGAGAGAGAAGATAGCAGAAGAGGTTGTTCTTGTCTCATCTTAATAAGGGCATGTCTTCCTAACAGTACAAAATGTTTTTAGAGGATATCAACCTTTGGAATACCCTTAGCAGTGGAAATATTGTCCAGCCTGTCTCACAGCAAATTCAAAATAAATAAATAAAGTCTGCATGCAAAATCAAGGCAGCAGGTGGTCATTCCCTGTATAACTCCAGCTGCACTTGAGCTGTAAATCCAAAAGCATTACAAAACTAGCAACGGGACACCCAGTGGTTCCTTCTAGGCTTGGATCAGTGTTCCTGGGACATTAAAGGAAAATTTCCTAAGATTTAGTGTTTTCTCTTGAAACAATAAATGACATAAGTGTTATCTCCAGACTTCTTCCAGAGCAGTGAAGTAATTAAACTTCACTTGTTTTTCTAACATCGGGACTAAAACCTGAACTAATCTATTCTAACCATTCCCTTCTTTTTTATCAGCCGGAATGTGCGTTAACTTCTGAGAACATCAGGGTGAATAATAGTTCTGCTTAAAGTGGCTTTATTTTGTGTACTGGGTGACAGAAAGCAGGCAGGGTTTCCTTCACAGTGTTAATGTAAATGCCGTATTCTGCATTATTTTTTCTTGCACAAGCATGTGTCAGGTGTACCACATTTAGATGTCTTTAGATTTATTTCATATGATAAGAGAGTATCTGCTGTAAGCAGTGCCTTTGCTCTGTCACATGCTTTTGTTGTTACTGGTATTATGAACTCTTCAGCCTATTCTGAAGAGGAAAGCTGGGTTCCATTGGTGTTGTTGAGGGATTTGCCATCAGCTGTAGGGAGGCCAGGATTTTAATTTTCAAACCTTTAAAGCAAATTGCTTTCAGGCTTCTAAGAATGACTGTTCAAACAACCATTTATGTTGGCCATTTTATGTGAATTTTGCATAAGGGAAGCGGTTTCAAGAGAAATACCTCCTGATGTATTTTTCTTCACACTTGTTTAAAAGAAGCTGTGTGAATGCTACAGATAGTGTTGGCAGGATGCTATAGCTGAAGGAAGTGCACTTCTGTAAACCCGATCTCCTTTGCAAAATGAAGACTTAATTTATTTTGCAAATGATACTTAACTGTGACAGTGCTGGGTAGATGTGGCATTTCAGAATGGTGTCCATGATACTTCACTGAGTTCCAGTGCAGGGCATTTCCCTTGGAGGAGGTTTCAGGAACAGTTCTGTGAGCTGGCAACTAGAAACACACGTAAGTTCCTAATGTTGAACTTTTAATCAGTTCAACTACTTCAAAGAGGTGAAGATTTTCTCTTCAGCAGATGGGCAAACAGGAGTGGGCAGGGAGAAGGAAGGAACGTTGGGTTTTTTTCCTGTCTTACTGTATCACAGTGTAGTTTGGCCTGGAGAAAAAAGCAAGCTATGTGTTCCTCAAGGGTGGTGAAGCTTGAATGGTCCTGCCATCTTGTGCAATAGGCTTCTTTGAAACCTCCAGATATGTGATCTTTTCCAGACCTCCTCTTTGAGCAGCACAATTCTGCCATGTTCCTAGCTGTGACTTGCAGTGCCACATCAGGAGAAGCTTTTAAAAGTGGTTTCCTTGTCCTTGTGAAATGGGTTTGGGATTTTTATTGCTATTTTGTAAAAAGTCTTAATGACTTCTGAGCGACTGTGGTGCTTGTTGTATCCATTTCAATGACGTTTCAGTCTTTAAAGACATGCAGAGGAAAATGCAGCTTGCACAGAGTCTTTAGGTTTTTTCTTTTCTTCCATCTTAGACTTTTTCAGTAAATGCATCTCTTGGCAGAAAGGAAATTGAAGTGGGAGTGTATTTCATTTAAAAAATAACATCCTTGTTAAATAATCCTGCCCTTAATTAAATTCCCTCTGTTTTAACTGGACATAGAAACAAATAACTGTGACAAACAAAAATAAAGATTCTTGAGGAATACTGACTTACCTCTGATAAGAACTGTCTGGCGTATACATAATTTTTTTTTCACTTATGCTTTACTAACAAGCTCAGCATTTGGTTCACATTTCCCCTGTACTTTGGGGTTACTTATGAGTAAAGCCTAATAGATTAAAAATATTTGACTTGAAGCCTAAAGCCCTGTTTGTAGGATTTTTTTTAATCACTTTTTTGTTATATATTGGAAAGCATATGGTACAACTGGCTTCTGTCTAGTAAGTGCGTGAGTACAAACAAGTATCATAGTTCCCTATTTGATAATTGTGAAGGTACTGAAAAGACAGCAGTGACTGTATTCCACATTGTTAATAGTACAGCTGCAGTTATTATCTTGGTAGCTAACTATGTTAATAGGAATAGCTTTCAGTGCTTCAGACTATGGCCATAAAATTCTTAGAGGACCTGGCAAAAGTTACCTTGGAAAAGTCATTTCATGTTTCTGTGACTGTTTCCAGTTCCATTTATTGCTGATCTCAGCTGTTTATCCTTGGGCTGTCTGGATTGTCTCCAGGAGCGTAGGTCAGAGCGTAGGTCAGAGACTACCTAAGGCACTAGGTCAGAGACTACTTAAGTGTGTGACTTGGCACACCCATGATAAGGTCATCATGAATACAGGCAGCTCACAAGTCTCATCAGTGCTCATCTCATGCAAGTCATGTCTTCTAGAGATGGCCTGCAACTGCTTCTACTTCTGACACCAGTTATATTATGTAACTGCAAGGAATGCTGACTTTTATGGTTCCGGCTAGGAACTTGGACCTGTCCCTTCCAAGCTGTCTGGGAGTGAGTGTGGTATTTCCTTTGATGTATACCCAAGCTTTTCTAAAGCCCACAGCTAGGCAGGCATGTGCATCTGCCTGCTTGGATGCCAGCTAAGTGCAGTCTTGGAATCCGGTCTAGACTCAAAATACAGTGTTGACCTTATATGTTTGCCACTCAAAATGGCAGAGCACATGGATGGAGTTTAGCTCAGAGAAGAGCCTGGTCCTGTTTGAGGATGGAAATTCTGTTAATAAAAAGGGAGCTGCAGTTCCTTATAAGTCTATAATTTATGTGTCTGGCCTGGCTTTAGAAACTAAGTTGAATCACAGGCACACACAGTGAAATATTGGCATCTTGAATGGCAAATGACCACCTCCAGGAGGCTGACTAGCCCTGTTCAAGATACGTGGCAGTGTAAATAATTTACTTTATGCCTGTCCTACTTGTTATTTCTTAAAATAATCCTCTGGCATATTAAATATAAGCTGATTCACTTCAACAAAGAGTTTAAATAATTTATCACACACTATTTTATGTGTGGAAATGTAGGTCTGAGAATAGATGTAAAGTAAACTGTGAACAGGAGTGTTATGAGACTTCTTTGCTTCCATGGGATTCGTAGCTGCTTTTCCATCCCCTCAACAGATCAGCTATAGAACTCTCCCCTGTAAAGAAGCTGCCTCTCTTCAGCGTTGGATTAGTTAAGGAGCACTGTGGCCAATGTGGTTTTACTATATTGCTGTTTCTGGCATATGAAAATTTGCATGCGAAAAAGCTCTGACAGAATTACTGTCTTTTCATCCTGTCTCAAATCACAAGGCCACATGAAATTGGTCTGGCTTTATAGAAGATTAATAGAATTGATACAAGAGATGAGAGAGGAAATGTATTGCCATCCATTTTTCAGTGGTCTCTTCCTGAAGGAGAGTAACACAGGAACGAGAGGTTCCTTCTGGGAGGAAATAGTACATTTTTAATACCTCAATGTTTTTGGCTGCTCTTGGTCCAATCTGAATTGTCTTTAGCAAATACTTGTTGTGAGTTGAGGCTGAGATTTTTCAGAACCCTTTAAGAAGGGTTCTGAAATTGAATAGAGTTCCTTGTTCCCAATAGTAATGGGATTTGGATCTCTTAATAACATTGGTCTTCTGCTGACCTGTTGTGAGAGGCATAGCTATTTCATTTCCTCTGACGCAACAGTGACCAAAGAGTGCCTGTTGTGCCAGTCATCTTCAGGGACTGGGAAGCAGTCATCACTTCTTGCATTCTGATGGGATCTCCCAGTTGAATGTCCCTGCTGATTCAGTGTGTGCTTCTGATGTCACTCTCCCTGTTACCATAGAGCCTTTTCTTTTTATTTCCTTCCCTACAGCATTGAGGACAATATACTCTATGGTCACTCTTCATGCAAAGAGAGGAACTGGTTCAGCTAGACAGCGCAGAGTCCACACTGATAGCTGAATACAACCGGGTTGCACAGGGGAAGCTTTCCAGCACCACCGGTACTATGTTATCTTGCACTCTTAACTCAGGTACTGAAATGAGATTCTCTAGGTATGTGAGTTCTCAGCATTATAAACAATAAGAAGAGCTGTAGGGAGACGTTTAAGATTGCAATGTAAATACGAAGAGAGGGAGACTGGGAGAAGGAAGCTGAAATGTCCTGCTTTTCCTGCCGTTGCTTGTGTCATCTTCGGCATTAGTTGGCATTGTTGGACCCAAATCCAGTAATGCCATTGACAACCTTGCTGAAGACACAGAAACATGCACAAAAGCTGAGGACAGTCAGGACATTGCAGGATTAGGTCTTCAGAACAAACTTTTCTTCAGGCAATTAGTGAATATGTTTGAAGTTGTTTAGTTTTAAGAAATCTGACTTGCAGGTCTTTGTTTGAAGTGGCTGGTGAGCCAGTCCTTCAGTGAGGAGAGTATTGTGAGTGTGGGTGGTAGCATCTGTTTTGTGTGGGAATACATGAGGCACGACAGCATCTTCTCTTGGTGTCTGCCACTGATTTTTAACTGGGGTCATTTTCCTGTTGGCCAGTAGAAAGGAGCATGTTGCACAGGAAACTTGTCTCAAGCCTTCAGGAAACGGCACTGTCAGGTGAGAGGAGGTTGCAAAATTGGACCTTATCCACATGCGCTCTTCAGAGTAAATACTTCCTCTGTTCCTATACATTATGTTATTGGTGAAATACGTCAGCAAATGTTTATAGTCAAGGAAAGTTTGTACTAACACAGTGTCATGCAACTAATCTGTTTACGTTATAAATAAGGAACACTAAGTTAGCTCCATTTTGCTCCAGATGCAAGCGTCTTATTAAATATTTACACACGGGCTAAAATGTTTACTTTGCACCTCATAGTATAGTTGTATTAGGAAGATCCAGAACACCTGGGTTTCAGTAAGGTCTTAAGGAAAGCTTGTTTCAACTTTCCAAATTAAAGATTAAGAGCTTACTGAATTACTGAGTATATGCCAGGAGAGTTTTAAATGGAGAAGTATCAGTTCTAGAAGTACATTTCTAAAATACTGATTAACAAAATAATGGTGAATACCAGATTTTAGTTTCACTCTGGTTCTGCTGCCTTCCTACACCTCTCGGGTAGAGAAGTATCAGAAATATCAGAGAAATACCAGAGTTTCCCCTGGTTTAGTTGCTTTGGAGGTCTGTTCTTGTCACTAGTGAAAATCAGTTGCTAGCATTAAGACGTCACTTGGCTGACTTTGGTGATGCTACTTTAGATTTATGTAAAAAAAGTCAATGAGTAGGGTCCTGGACCACAGTGCTACAGGTATGCTGGCTATGCAAAGCATCCTTTTCTTTCTTTTAAGAGAGGCTGTAGATCTAGCTTTCCTTTCCATCTTTAGGCGTAACTATACATACGTAATCTGATATCCAGGAGTAGAGACTAATGTGAGAACAGTTTCCTCTGACTAGGCAGAAAGCAGAAAAAAGTCTGAACTTACTTTGCAGAGGATATTCTTGTTTCTTGGTATTGAAGCACTGATTTGCCTGTGTGGTTAACAGTTGTATCACTTGAAGAAACATGTAAAAACCTTAATGTTCTTTAAGCTACAAAAGCGTGAGTGAAAAGCTTCACCAATCTGTAGAGCAAAAGCTATAACTACTCAAAGTCAAAGCTAGTTGTTGATGTGTGATCTTGCTAGGTTGTGCATTATATTGGAGAGATCAGTGAGCACTAGTTTTAAGCCATCACCAGTGTTTTTTAGTGTGCTCTCTAGTCTTGCTCAGTCTGTACAACACTGGAAGCGTTGTTGCTGTCCAGTCATTTTGCAAATCTAGCAAGAGCTTGTCTGATCATCACTCACCTCCAGCAAATATCTGCTCACTTCACCATGAGATGTGAACGTAAAGGAGCATTAACTGTTTCTCTTGAGTGTAGTGGCCTGGGTCCTAGGCAGCTCTGAGTATAAATGGCCTCTGAACAAATTTACACTCGTTTCGAAGATCTAGTACCCTTTGCTTGCTCCTAAATGCCACTGCATATCAGAAACTCCCTACCCTAATTCTTTCTAAGCACAACTGGCTATTCAAGTTACAAACTTTGGAAGGTTTCCAGAACCATAGCAAGCGCCACTTGCTTGTCAGAACTAGTAGGGTTTACTCTTTTTTTGCTAAACAAATAGCATTTGATCCGATTGTAGCTTTATGGAGTTAATGTTTTAACCAGTGTATTCCAAGAGTGAAGGAGCCTTATTCTTGCAAGATGAAGAACTAATTAAATGCAGTTATGACTAATAATGTGCTTTGCTTTTTTCTGGTGAGTCTTTCTGAGCTAATGCTTCTTATGTTTAAATTAATTTCCAAATATTTTGCACAAGTTTTGGAAGTTTTGGAAGAAACAAAGCCTACAGTTCTAGGTATGTACTCTTAAAATCTGCTTTGTCCCTGAATTTGTTTGGATAGGATTTAAGAGTTGTATGTGCTGTATAAAATTTGCATTCCAGTCTAAACAAAAAGTATATTTACAAATTGTCTGCTTAGTTTAATTTCTGTGGTTCTTGCCACACAATGCATTGTTTGAGATATTATTCTTTCAATGTGTCAGTGTAAAAATATCAGAATTTCCCAGTACTTCTGTGTTTAAACCTAACCAGGAAATTTAATTGTGGAAGAGATTTTGTTTAAATCAGTTAGTTTTTACTTACTTATCGCTTGATTACTTTTCCTTGCATTGAACTTGCATACTACTACAAGTACTTCAGAGATTTCTTACACCATCTCTGTAGAAGAATCAAATTATTCCAGTATATTAAATATATCTGTCCTGTGACAGCTATATTAATGTGGGAGTTAAAACACTATTTCCAGCAGAATTGGAAGACACCATCCAAACGGTTCATGTTATAAAAGGAGCATTTATGGAAAGACTCTAGTTTCTTTGGTCTGATGATTATTTTCAATATTTGTAGTACAGCAGGGCCCGGGGCATCAGTTATACATCAGGATCAGTTGTACTTTGTACAAACAACAAAAAAAGCCTTGCACCAAGAACTTTTCTTCTAAGCATTAAATTTAATGCTTTTTGGAGAAATGTACACAGCTGGGACCAAACCATGAAATGGTCCCAAACTGTAGCTGGACACAAGGGCAGATCTTGATTTTCATCCATTTGGTTTCAACTATGGAGCATTTGGACTTTAGTGTTCACTGAAGACATAATAAGCATATTTAAGGATCCATTTAATGGATCCACGATATAATGAAAATAAAATGATCCCCAGTATGCACACAAGCAATGTTGGAAGGATAAGACACCCAAGGAACATGAGCCAGAGAAGGAGTCTGAGAGTGTGTTGGCACAGTCTGATTCAGGCAAGCACGTAAGTTCAAGTGGCACCTGCCCTGGAGCTGGCTCTAGGCTTGGAGTGGAGCGAGGCAGCATACAGCTGTCCATACGTGACCAGGTGAATGTGCTCTCAGAGCATGCAGGCCCTCAACAGAGTTAAGGAGCCATAAAAATCCCCCAAGAAGCTGTGGAATGTCCTATTTTCTAATCATTAGAGCATGGATCAAGTTTTAGCATTCTTTTGTTTAATTTAAAGATAGATAGATCCCTAATTCAACCCTTATTGGATGGCTGATTGTATGTAGATCACGTAATTTAGATAGACTTACAGTCAGTGGTGCAAGATATCTTCAAGATAGTATTGTCTCTCCAAGTACTGGCCTGCTAAGTCCTAAATACAGGTGGGGATCCAATCTCTCTTGTTTTCAAGGAAGGCTGCTGGACATAGCGATCCTTAAAAAAAAAAAAAGCCTTTGAAGCTGCTGACATTTTCAAAGGATGTGCACTTTATATATTGCTTCAGTGGAAAGGAAACCAGTCGGTGTTAACGGTTAGTTGTTTCTTTAACAAATAAAGTATGAGCTGTTAACACTAGAGTGGTGTAGTGATAGAAAAAAACCCTGCTATCAAACTAAGTAATACTGATTTGATAGTGGTAAATCACGATCTGAAGAAGGCAAGTCCTAGATTTCTTCCCCACCTGCTGTTGCATCCAGTAACATGAAGAAAAGGAAAATGTGTTTTTCTTTTCTTTTATTTGTTCAGCAAAGACAAAGTTTCTAGATAGTTAAATTTCCCTTCCCCAGGAGAAAATAGCTGTTATTCCAGTTGACAGATAAGAGCTTTGACGCAAAAAAAATTTTGTTTCTGGAAAGGAAAAAGAAGATGATACAGCTTTTGAGACTCAGGTAAAATCCCAGTGTTCAGCATTTAAATCCTGTGCTTGGGCACATCCTCTGTGAGACCTGGGAAAATGAAACCCAGGCTCTGCAGCCTGCCTTCCCCAGGACCACCTGTGAAACTGCCGTTCAGCATTTGTGTGCCTGTTTTTTGGCTTTATCATTTGCAGCAATAATAAAAGCAGGCAGGTGGCCACCAGATTTACACAAAAACCAACTAGCAAGAGTCTCCCATGTGCATCCTCAGTGCTTAGTTTCACGGTGGGAGTAAAGACACAGTTCATTTCCTTACCACAAGTTGAGACACTTCACCTTACCCTACACATAGGACTGTTGGTTGACTTTTATGGGCTTCCCTTGTGTGTACTCTTCAGTCTGTGCTGCAAACAGAAGGTGAACAGTATAGCTGTGCCTCCTCTGTATTTCTTACCATTATCTCCTTTCTTTTATTTCTCAGGTTCCTTTTCCTTTATTTTGCTTTTAAGCCTTGACCCTTTAGCCTTCCTCAGTGACATGATTCTTCTTAGGCTTTGGTCAGCAAACACTTGCAGAGCTGGCATTTCCAGTCAGTGGCAGATGTAAGACAACATTTCTGCTGATGCTCATTCAGCTGAGCAAAGATCAGCTGTGTTGGCAAGAGCAATGGCAGTGAAGGAGTGATGGCTGCTAGGCCTGATTCTTCTGTCTCTGACATCAGGGTTGTACTTCACTGAAGTCATTATTGGGCTGTATTGATGTCGGTGAGAAGACACTGGAGTCCTCATATGATCTAAAACTCTATAGAAGTGAATGTTTATTCAGAGAGAGAATGCATTAACTCATATTTACTGTTTTGCTGTTATTGCTGATTAAAAGATAGGCCGTTATAAATACCTACAGGGATTATGACCAACTTAATCTTGTGTCTGAAGGGGGCTGGTATGTATGTGTGTGGCTGAGGGTACAGTTTATTGCACACTATGCAAATACAGTATGGTGTGAGGCTTTAAAAAATATCCTATGGAAAAGGTTGCTGCAGATAGCTGTGGTTTAACTGAAATTGGAGTCATTTCATGAACAAGGGACATACAAAGCCAGTTTGTAGCAGTGATCAATAGAGCATTCTTTTTTCTCTATTCGTTTAAAGTATGCTTTGTTTATTTTTCTCAAACAGCAGTCTAATGATTGTTCCCTAGCTGATGGCTCTACGGAAACGGCTTAGAGTAGTTTGTGTAGCTCAACAGTGGCTGTTCTGGCTGCAAAAGGAGCACTGGCAGCAACTTCCAAAGAGTCCTGCTGAGTCTGTGCAGACCAGATCCGCTTCCAGTGCTTGTCCTCCCAGGGTTTCTGGGGGTTTGTAATTTTTTATGAGCTGCTAGGAGGCTATTTGCAGATCTGAGGCAGTTTTGGTTCCTCTAAAATGATGTGTCATCATGTTGGCATGTGGTAACACTACTCTTTGAGGTAATAGGATGATGCTGAACCAAAGCATCGCTGCGTTTTGGTGTACTAGTCCCCACTTTGTTATATTTTGTTAGCAGAGTTTGCTGTCTGAAACAAACCCATAAAACTGACTATGCTGGGGACTTCGTATCTCTCAGGCCTTAGGTAATTCCCGTTATTCACTGAGCTCCAAGTGAGTGCAAAATATAATGGTAAATGCAATATCAGAACAGTATGGCTGCATCAACATAACTAATAAAACTGGAAGATGTCAATATTTGCTGTTTGAAATGAAGAACATGCATGCAAAGAGGGGGAAACCAAACAAGATGATAACACCTACTATCTTTAAAAAAAAAAAAAAGGCGAACAACTTGTTTTTGAAAATGTGCTGTCTCTCTCTACAGACTTTTCTTGATGTCCGTCATTATACTGTCCTGGCTACAGTAATTCTTTAACTACTGAACTTCTAAATAGACTTAGCCAAAGCTTAGAGTTGCCAGCCATCTGTAAGTTACAACTGGGTAAAGGCTACTCTCTTCTGTCCTATCTAGACATCAGGATTAAGGCACACTAAAGACTTCTGATTTTTCAATTGAGAAGCAATGTGACTTTTGTATGTACATACGATAAAAAGTATTTGATATCTTTGAGGTGTTTAAATTTATGCCATTATTTCAAGCACTTTTTTCTTGGGTTTATTGTTTCTTTTGGATATGTAATGCTTAAGCATTCTGAAAGCAATCAGAAGTAATTCCAGCTTTGATTAGCAGCTAATTTAAAACAACTGATGAGCTACCGTACCCCTCCCTTTGGCTTGTTGGTATGTTTGCTTAACTGCAGGATACATTCCTAACCCTTAGACATTTCAGTTCTGCTTGGGTACAGCGAAGGCCATTATCTGGCTTGCGGTCTGTCAGAACGGGAAACATTTTCTCCCTTTATTTTAAGAGAGAAGAAGCTGATGAGCTGCTTTGGAAATAGTGGGCTGGTTATTGTCTGTCTAAAGCTCCCCAGACCTGTGTGCAGGACAGCACCAGTCAGGTTATCCTGTCATCATATACAGATCGCTGATTATCACACACCAATGTTTGTGATCTTCTGCAGCACTGCTTCCTTCTGTCTCTCATCAAGGCCCAATGAGCACAGACCGTGACAGGTAAAATCTTCTTCCAGACCTCAGATGCTCCCATACAAAGAGCCGTGCTTAATCCCTGGCCTAGTGTGTAATTTAGTAATCTGCATGGTCATGAATTCCAGGGATATATAGGCAGGAAGCGCAGAGCAGTGTGGGTAGCAGGACAGGCCTACAGAGTCATTTAAGTCTTTGTTGTATTGTGTAGCAAGGGATTTTGGGGACAATGAGACTTGTCTGTCAAAGATTAAGCAGACTGGAAGTGTGGTTTATACCAACAAATGAATGAAGCTTTTTGGAGTGTTAATACAGCCACGTAGTAAATGTCCAAGGACTTAAACATACAATTTATGTGATGACAAGCAACATTGGAATTAATCATTTATTCTATATACCTTAGCCAGTGGGAATTCAAGTAGGTGAAGAGTTCATTTCCGTCCTTATCTTGATCAATATGCAACACTTATTAGGAAAAATGAAATATCGTCTATTTTTTTCTCTCCCTGACTTTGGTGTGAAGTTAATTTTATTAATTGCAGTTTATTCTCTGATACTGCCTAGCAAACCAGCCACTGACTGACTGGCACTTCTTGTTATCAGGCACTGCAGTAAAATTTTGCCTGGACCTGCTCTGCTTAAGCCTCTAGAGATAACTGGAATCTTGCCAAATGTTATGTCTGTAGATTTGCAGGCCTCTACTACCCTCCACTCCTCCTGCTTTGGTCTGTATATTTCCAAGCAATGTGTAGATGAGAATTCACAGACTCCATTTTTGCCCTTTAAAGTGAATTGTTTACATGTTTGCAAAACTCCCCTTGGCTCTGTTGTGGTACAGGTCTCTGGGAAGAGGTTTGGTTCTAAATTTGCTATCTTGAATAAGCAAATGGTTCCCATCTGAGTTTTGAATCTTGACTAATATTATCTGTTCCAACAGATAATTTTGTTTTTATCAGAGCCCTGTGCAAGGAAAGCCGCTCAGACCTTTCTGAAGTGCCAGGAACATGCTGG
This sequence comes from Morus bassanus, assembly GCA_031468815.1. NCBI lineage: Eukaryota > Metazoa > Chordata > Aves > Suliformes > Sulidae > Morus > Morus bassanus. Next base: position 4,909,548 of record CM062582.1, read on the forward strand.
GAAGGCTATGGGAGGCAAAATGTAGGGGAAACTGCTTGCAGAGAATCTATTGTTCTGCACTGACCCCTTACTGGACAGATCTGTGAATGGCCTACTTTCACAGCCTGCCTTCTAACTAGAAGCATCCTTTGGGGCTGAATGACCTTAGTGGATAATGAGAGCTTTTGCTATGTTTCTCTCTTGTAAACAGAATGTTTCACATGTGGAACATGGTCTGGTGACTAAAACTGATATTTTTTCTAAATGTGTGTGGGTTTTTTTCTTTTTATTTCCTTTCCAAAAAAGGCTACTTTATTCACCAGATGAATAATGTTAAAACATGATATTATAGTAAAGCTTAGAGGTAGCTCCATGCTGCATAGATCGGATGCCAGTTTCAGAATTGCATTGTACTCTACTAAAAGTTGGTTGTAATAGCGCAAAGACTGGATATTGGACAGGGGAAGGGACCGAAGTAATGCATCCGTAAGAACAAAGGAAAAAAGATTGTTTTTCTGGAACATTTCTTTACTTGTGGCAATTTAGAGAGACATTTTCTGTGTAACAGTGAAATTTAATAGAATAATTAGATGTTCCAATATGATAAAAGTGAGCCAAAAACCCAGCATTAATATCCTGTTCCAGTATAGGTTAGGCCATGAATTGGATTGCAAGCTAAGTTGGAGGAAAGATTCAGATTTTAAATTCAGTGATCTCAGCATCTTACAAGCTTGTTCTCTCAGAAACTTGAGACAAATTGAGAGAAACTTCTAAAGGCAAGACTGGATACAGGCATTTAAATCTGCTTTTAGAATACCAATGTTATGCTTGTGATACAAGTCTCTATTCTTCATATTCCAATGATTCACTTCACGTTCTGCAGAAACCAAGAACACATAATGACAAACATTAAAAAGTCATCTTAATTATCATATTAGCTACCACCTGAAAAACCACAGCTATATTTTATTCCAAATATTGAAAAAAATCTGTGCTATTTTAGTTAGTACTAAGTAGTTTCTGCAACCAACTCACATCAATATATAAATTATTACAAAATGCAATCAGACGAACTAATATCACTCTAGTATGGACAGCCGCATTACTGGCTAGAATATCTGCTGATAGACAAAGAGTAATAAGAAAAGGTTGAGCAACTTTTATGAATATTCAAAGGCAAGCTGTTAAATATGAAGATTTTTCTGTTAGTTGATAACTTTGGAGCATTTAAACCAAGGTAAGTTTTTCTGCTTTAGCTGGAATACAGTGAAAATGTTGACAGCAACACAGAAAACTTCCATAAGAAGTGTGAAAGCTAGGGGAATAATAGCCTCAGTAGAGCTACAGCTGCTAATTAACAAATTAATATAATACTATGGTATTTCCATTAAAATGATCCTCAGTTATGATTCTTTGAGAAAAGTTGTTGCTCTAGAGTAATTACCATGGAAAACAAATGATTGGTCTCCCTTGAGATATGCCATACTACATTATCACTTTTTGCTCAGATTACATCTAGCCTTTTTTTTTTTTTTTTTTTTTACTATAATCTGTTCTTATCTGGACTGATAAACTGCAGTCCAACAACATTTCCAGTTATCAGTTCACTGATATGATATGTTGATAGCCACCTTCAAAGAAGAAGTAGCAAATCAAATGGAAACTAACAAAGTCTTTGGAATCAAAGACAAGACTGTTTTTGGAGCTATACAAATATCCCATCCAGACTGAAAGTCTTTGCCTGGCAGAAAACTTTTTGGAGGTTTTTGAATCCAGGCAAACAGATACTTTATTGAGTTAACTTTCTTTGGATGACCATACCCCTCCAGTCCTTTAATATGATTTAAAAATGGGCTTGATTTGGCATTGCAGCAGCGTGGGAATGGATGAGCCTAGCCCTCGCTGTGGGTCTAAAGTTGCCCAATGAGGGGGAATATTGCTATTGCTAGCCCAGAAAAAACTAGGGCAGGATCTTGCCTATCCACTCCAGTGCTTAGCAGGGAACCCATCTGGTGAGCAGGAAACAATTGTCCTAAAGACTGGTACCTTTTAACTTCTTCCTAGCTCTTGTTGATTAGTGGGTGGTTTCTCTCTAGAAGTGCATGAGGCATTAAATCTTTGCTAGAAGTCTTTAACTGATGTTTTTTCAACTGTTCTTGTACATCTTCATGTTCTTCTCCTCTGTGTGGCTGTTCCTGTAAAAAGACTCCTAAATTGCTGGTCTTAGATGCATCTTGTGGAAATGAGTTCCCCAGGATAATTGCCAGGATTTAAATAGACTGGGAACTTATTTTAGCTGCTGATAGAAGCTAAAGCTGGGAGTAGCTTATCTGTAGCTGAAACTGCAGTGAAGAGCTCTAGTGAGTGAAGTTTTTCTAAAAGGTTCATGAACTATTTTCTTGTCTTTAGCGTGAGGCCCTTTAGAAAGGCCAAGAAGGCGTCATGTAAGGTAAGTGATCACTAGAGCTCTGTAACTGTTTCCATGCATGGCAACCTCAAGGGGGTTTTGTTTTTTCATTACTGGTTTCTTCATCCTCGTGCCTTTCCTCACTGGTTGGATGTCATGTTTGGGGAAGTTCTGGTGCGTGAGGACGCTCTTTGTTCCCACAACGCGAGGGAAATGGAAAGCTCTCTGTCACCCACAGAGCAGAAGGGGCTTCCGTAACTCCTTTTCCGACTCTTTGTCTCATGCTTCTGGGTCTATTCCTTATCTCTGAGTTATCTCCTTATCTCTGTGTTACTGGGGAAGCAGGACATGTCTTGACTGCACTTGATTTTCAGTTCCCAGGCAGAAAGAGAAAAGTAGTGAAATGTAGTTATAATGTAGTTTTAGAAATTGTGAGTCAGTGGAGAGGTACTTTTGACCAAAAATTACCAATTCCTTGTTTCCTTCCTTCCTGTCTCAGCCTTCCATTTTCAAAATGCCTCATCTCTTGATAGGTCCTGTAGAGGCTGATGGACAGAGAATTCTGTGTGTGAAAGAGTCGCCCACTGAGATGTGCAGTTCTTCCCTCTCGTTTGCTTCTTAGAGAGTTGAACTGCAGCTTTCTCAATGCACAGCCTGGACTCTCGTAGCCGGTGCTTTTGTGGGAGGCACGAAAGTCAGTGGCTCTGCCCCTCAGTGCAACAGGGAAGACCAAACCATCCTATCTGCTAAGGAATAGTTGTACTGGGAAAATGCTGGTATGTGCAGCCTCTTCCCGCTAGATCTTGCCCACGTCTCTCTTCTGTCTCTGAGGAAACACTAACTTTTCACAGCCTTTGCTTGCAAGGGGAATTAGAAATTTAAAAATTGGGTTTGTTGTAAAAGAAAGAATTGGAGAGGAGCCCAAAGCAAATTAACAGATCTGGACACGGCAGACCCTGAGGAGGTTTGGAGTCTGTTCAGCTTCAGCATGTGGCTGAACCCTCCCTGCCTTCCTAGAGACAATGTCCCTTTAATAGTCTTAACAGGCCTGACACTGGCAAGATTTCACTTGTTCAGTACACTACTTAATACAGCTAATTTTCTCCTGACAACATTTTTTTGCAACAATGAATCTTCTGTCACTTGGGTCCATGAAGAAGGCAGCTTGGAAATGCCAGCCAGAGGGGGAGGTAGCAAAAAGTTCATTGTAGCCGTTCGGTTAAACAGTTCTTGAGAAACACATTGGACCTTTTTGGTTTCTTCTCTAGGGTGCTAGGGTTAAGTGGAAGGGAAAATAACGCAAGACTGCGTGTTCTTCCTTCCTCCTGAGCCTATAGAGGACCCCTGAAAAAGTTCTGTGGCGTAGGGTGTATCTTAAGGAGAGTCAGCAGCTGTGGTTTCATGGGCAGCAGGCCTGATGTGAAAGCCTGTGAAGTCACTATGATTCAATATCAGTTTTCCCCAACAGACTTGTCTAATATCCATAATTAATGTGGTATCTTCCTCAATAATGAGTTAGGTAAAACCCCTTTAAACGGTTTCTGAAAAATAGTATGCCTGATCTTAGTAAATTTGTTGGAGACATTATATACACACACATATACTGTATATACACATATATATACACATAGTACATAGAGCAAGGCCTGTAGCCAGGTGTTGGAAATTGTATAAGCTCAGTTAATAAGCCCCAGTGTGTGTCTGAAGTTCATCCATATTGTTTGCCATGTGAAAAACAACAGATAAAAACAATTAAAATATGAGATAAAACTAAGTGATGCCATTTGATTGTCTGATTGAAACAAATAAGTTATTAAGTAAAAGACAACTTTTAAATGCAAAATGTAACAGCAGACTGTAAAATATTTCTGAGGACAATAAAAGTACTGCCAAAAGTAAGGATAGCAAGGCATGAAGAAGAAGGAAGCAAAGCAAAGCAAAGCTGGCAGTGATTGTGGGCTGCCCTCCTTTGCAGGTAACACTTGTGTGTAGCACATCGCTATGGGTTATTCAGGAATCAAGCAATTTTAATTATTCTTTTCATTTACACAGTTTTCAGTAAACATGAAAACTAATTATAACCAGTTAGCTGATCCTTTGCTAGAGCAGTAGTGATGTAGATACCTGCTGTTCTGTATCGCTGTAAAAGGCTTTACTGGCCTGGAAGGGGCAAAAAATAGTTGGCAGTAAAACCAGTGGTATCTGCAGATCAGTCTGGTTAGAGAAAAGCCCTGCAACCAAAGCCAGTAGAGTCAGGGGCTAAGACCTTGCTTTTCATTCAGCTCTTCTCCTGTTTTGGGGGCTGAGGAGCTGCCATGTGGTCATTTTCTACTGCCATGCACTCACCTGAGACGACTTGTGTGCTTTCTGGGGAAAAAAAATGCTTTGCATATGCTACCTTGTCTACTTTCCTGTACGGTCCTAGAGAAACACTGTGCTTTCTTCTGAAATAACTGATGCTTTTGTATTAAAATTCAGCTCAGGACTTGTGCTGCTGTCAAGAGATGTACACAATTTTCAGAAGTGCCCTTCCCTCAGTTAAGGGCAGGAAAGTGTTATGACAGCTGCTGTCCTATGTGAACAGGTCGGGGAACTGTAAAGGCTTTCTAAAACATTTTTTAGAGATTAGGCACCAAAGGCTTGAGGGAGAGGAGATGAACTGAGGTTGCAAAAGACCTTAAAATCTCATAAACCATTCAAACCTTTGGCTGTACTATGTTCTTTTGTTAAATAAAAAAAATGCTTTAGTTCATAAGTAAATTGAAGTCAGTTAGACCTTACTTGCTGCAATATTTTTGCTAAGGTTTCATAATCATGTAATCCATCCTTTCAGTATAAGCCCTATTTTTTGGAATATTGATGAGTGTAATGTAATGCCAGAGCTCCATGAGGTGTGGGAGTCATTCCTGAGTACTGTTACTCACCTCCTTCTTCATGCCTCATTTCCTCAGTTGCCTCTAAGTCAGGCTTAAACATGTGCGTGATTTCGGAGGAGTAGTGCCAGTCGTCAGTCTCATCTGCTGTGAATTGCTCTCCATTTGTAGATGAATCTAGCATTGCTCTTCCAGTTTAAAACACAAAAAGGCCCTGAAGTTATCAGTCAAGCTAGCAAAAAACCCTTTTGCTGTGGCAAGTAGTGAAAAGTTCATCTCAGATGACTATGTATCACCTGAGCCTCGTGGTCAATTAGCTTAAAAAAACAGTGCGTAAGCCAGGGATTCAGGGGTGATCACCTCTGCTGCGGCGATACTCTGGGATGCAGTTCATCAGTATCTACTCTATGCAAACCATATGCAAACTGTTTCATGCAGTTTCTGCTGAAATAAAGGCATAATTCTGAGTGATGATCATGAAAAGGACAAGTACATGTCATCCAAATATATAGCATAGCTCCTTAAAAATAAGCTTTAACTCATAATTTTCATACAACCGTTATTCATTTAATTGAAATATAACGTAAGTCATCGCTATGCTTTGTAAATCCTGCTGCTTGCTCTTTATTTTAAAAAATCTCCATGAATAATATCTTTATATTCTGTAGTGCGCGTTGTTCTGTATGACGCTCAGTGTTACACATGGATCCCCTTCTCTCCGGAGTGCAGCACAGCAAGGCTGTCGCCTAGCCGGAACATCTCTCACACAGATGTTACAACCCACAAGTGACTTTCACTTACTTTCATGTTATCTGTGTTCTCTGTGGCCTGGAGCCTTTCCACATGCTCTTACTTTCTTATCTAACTTGGACATTTCAGTCCAAGCATTCATCAAAGCAAAAAAGCAGTCTGAGTTAAAGTCATCCTTTTTGACTCTTACATTTTTTTTAAAAAAAAGTAGTTTCTTTAAAGGTTAAGAAGTATAAAATGGAATAATTACTTAGATTTAACACTGAGTCACTCCTGGCATTGTCCGTGGTGGGGAAAAAGATGACAGTATGTGGTCTCTTTGTGTGCTATAAATAGAAATAGCAAATATGTGGAATTGATTGGATCAGCATGTTCCATGAAAGTTTTTAACTGGAAATTGAGCATTATAAAGAACAAACTTTTCAGAGATTTAAATATACAGTTTAAAAATAAAGATACTTAAAAATAATGATTTTTTAAAAAAAATGTCCAGGGTTCACACTCAGTTCTATATTTATAGTGTGGTAAACCTTCCATTGCAACTTTATTTATGTTACTGAAGCACAGGATTCAGGAAGCAAATGATTTATGGAATCATATTTCATTGATTTTTTTTTAAAGCAGTTTAAATATAGGGTGTAAAAGCATATCTATATATGCACACACACCTTTTTCTCACCTAGATTTTCTACTTGCAATCATGTCTAGTCAGGCTTAGTGGGAGTAACAGAAGTATTTTTTGAAAATGGAGTTTATCACATGAACTAAAATTGGAAATTATTCTGAGAAACAGCCTGCAGTTACTCATTACTACATTAAAAGATTGCTCCTGAGATGACCAGAGCAGCCTTGACAGTCTGCAGTGTGAGCATGCCAAGTGCTGCTTCGCATAAACAGAAAATGTCTAAAATGAATTATGATACTAGAGAATTTCACATGGTACAGGAATAATTTGTCTCTCTTCTTAAAAATAAATGTAAAAAAAGTGATTACCCTGACATCTGTCCTTAAAAAACGAGGGAAAAACAAAGAAAAAAAACCTGAGATTTTTGGGAAGGTGCTCAGTGAAGTAGGATTATTGCACAAGAGTTTTTTCCAGTCCATTATTTCTGTGTGTATATACAGTTTTGCGTATTCATCTCATGCTGTGTGGGTAGTAAAAAGCTGTGTAGAGGAACAGTAAATTACATGACAGAAATAAAGAAGCCATTTTGAACAAGACTTTCCCTAAGTGTTTAGAAGAAAAACTGAAGAATTTTTTTTTTTTTTAAAGTACAAAGCATTTTTCAGTAGGGAAAATAATTACTTACTCTGGAATGTGAGCAGGGCACTGGATACCTGACCTGTAATCTGGGAAAATAGTGAAGGGTTTTTCATCTGTAATTATTATTATTACAGTAGAACTGTGGGGCCCTAGCTGAGACCAGGACTCTCTTGTTCTAGGCACTGTCTATCTAGCAAGAGATAACCACTGCCACAGGAATTTTGTAGCAAAGACAGGGCAGACCGAAGAGGACAGGGGAGAAAATGGAGGTAGAAAGTAGAAGTGGTTAGCCCAAGGTCATGCTACTCACTGCTGGACACTGCTGCCTTGCACCAGTAGGTCACCTATAGATGCTTCATCCGAGTTCGGCGGGAGTCGTGTGTTACCTTCTGTAATGTGGCATCCCTGATCGGAGAGAATGGCCCTGACTTAAATGGGAATCTGATATATAGATCTTCCTTGAAAGTTTCAGGCTAGATTCTGCTTAGTGCGTGCAGTATATGAGAACGTACATTTTTAGGGCCATAATTATTTTATGGTTGGCTCTTTGGTTTGCCTCTATGTAATCAATCAAGTATAAGATGCTTCAGACTACAAAGCATTTACTCATAAAGTAAATCTTCGTCACTAGCAATTTTTTGTGTCGATAAAACATTGTTTATGGGGGAAATAATGGATGAAGAATTAGAGAGCATGAATAAGACCCTTTTTTAAAATGTGGTCACTGAATTCTCTTAGAGAAGGAACTATATGTTAGTTTGAGAAAGGGTGAACATCTTCAAATTCAGTTGCTCTATTCATACACTGGACATTAATTTTGCTTAGAAAAAGTAATAATAATGCTTTGCTGATTGAAAAATGGCAGTCTACAAATTTACTAACTGAAGTGGGGGTTAGTTCTGCCCTACCTGATCAGTAGTATTCTGCTCAGTTATTAGTCCTGCTAAACTTATCTCACTTTGTGAGTTCCAGTATCCCTTTCTGGTGATGAATCACTGAGCTAGTATTTGATAGTGAGCAAGGCTAGTAGAACTGTCCCCTAAGTATGTAAGCACTTGTATTATTTTTTGTCCCTGAAATAAGGGACATGTCCAGCAGCTCCATACCACTGCCACGTGTGTTCCTTTGCACAGCGACAAATCAAATAGATTTACGCTTTATTCTCCAAGCTCACAGAGGCAATGGGGGAAAAAAAGAATGTTTGGAATTTGCAATGCTATGTGTAGCAGCTCTGCTTCAGTGGGCGAAAACTTATGTGGGGTATTAGAGTTGGCAAAAAGGGTAGGGACAATAGAGAAACTGTGATGCATTTGATTGTGTAGCAGTAGAGAGGCCCCGTATTACCCACCATACTGGCTTTTCCTCGTGACACCCTGGGACGCAGATGTGGTAAAGGGAAGAAAGCACATGCTGCAGAACTTTTTCCATCTTGAAAGACATTGCTGTCAAATTACATTTTCAGGCCATTTTGTTTTACTGCCTTCTGCAGTGTGGTGATTCAGACACAATGGGAGGTTCCTATCCCAGCCATTTTTTCCTCTTGGTCAGCACGCATTGAAAATGGAAACCTGAATGTCTGAGACAACTCTGTGTTTTTAGTGGTTTGCAATGGTAAGTGCGTAACAGAGATGCATATGACTCATATTGCACTTGTGGCACAAACTTGCTCAAAATCCTGCAATTATCTATAGAAATGCAATGGTGTATCAAGAAATAATGCCAGTTTTTATCAGCATCATATGAATTACAGAGACACAGACATCTCATTTAGTGCTGCTTGTGTAATAAAAACCTGGTGCACAAATATGTTTGAGAATGCAGGTCATAGCTTTCAAATATATGAAATTCTAGTGGGCATTTGAGAAAACATTCACAAGTCACAGTAATTTCACAAATGTTGTCCTTGCTTGGTGTTACTAGCATTCTATAGTTTTCTTCTTTTTAAAAACGGTTGTCAAGCAGCCAGGAAACCAAAATTATACCATTTGTGTTAATTACTAATGGCTTTTCTACAGGCTACTGGACTATATATTGAACAATAAAGATTAAAAGTAGGGAGCTCTGTTCATTCACTGTAGTTTCTGTTTGATGTAATCCACACTTTATGTTTAAGCTTGTCCTCACTGCTAAGAGATGTTTTATTCTTTTCATCCTTTGGATAAGTAAGAGCAATCGTGATGCCAGAGCACAATAAAGACTAGGCACTTAACTTTTTACCACAGGGTAAACTCATTGAGGTCAAACAGTAGTTCCACCTGGCGTTGAACCCTGTAAGTTTACCTTGTGGTAAAAACTGAGTCTTCATTGTGCTTTTATCCTGGAATTGCTCCTGCACACCACAGTGCCTGCTCTTCATAATGCTTTTATCTCGGGACAGTTCATGGGAGTGCTACTGAGTGATGAAAAATGCTGCTTTTTTAGCAGTGGAGGCAAGTCCTTTGTTTCAGCATAGAAAACATGATTTCCATCCACACAGACTTCAAATGAAACAGTAGGAATTCTTGAGAGCCTGATTATCATGGCTTAATCACATTACCAGAGAGATTAGAAGCACTTTACTGTGTCTTTATGGTTTAGTGACACACTAAGGCACTGGACAAAATCTTCAAGTGCTGTTTAAATCTTCCTTGTAGGGCACTAAGGCAAAAGAGAGGTTTTTACCTATGGCCCCTGAAATCACAGAGAACATGTTTAATTCTTCTGTCAGAGAGCTGCAGAACTGAACGGAAGCAGAACTTGTAGTTCCTTGTCTTTACTCTCTCATCTAGATGTATTTCTCCAAGTGACCTGCAGCAGAGCAGAACAAAAGCCTCCTAAAATTTTAATTCCTATTGGTTCCAGTCATTGTGAAACACTGTCATTAACCAGGCAATCAAACTAATTGAATACAGAAGTGTTAGCAATTCAAACGAGTGAGGAATTCACAGTGTGTTTTCTCCAGAAACCTTGGTGGACTCTTGGATGCTGTTGCTTTTGTGGGCCTTGGCTGGCTATAACAGTAACATGCCCCTTTTTAGGATATGTTTCTCCAGTGCTGAATCCCCTTGAGGAAAACAGTCCACAACCCATGTCTTTTAAGTGAGCTGTTGCCTGGAAGACTCTGAATAGCTTGTGACCATGGGAAATTAAAAAGTTAAAGCTGAGACTGAAAATGAGAGCAAAGCATGTGATTTTCGTAACATGTTCCTTGTTGTGTGCGGTGGCCAAGGACCGCTGAAGATTTGGGGATTAATGTTATGATCATATGGTTCCCAATATAAAGGATTCCGTTGATAATTACCCCAGAGTGAAGGAAGCAAAAAAATAATCAACCGAAAAGCCTTTTCAGATGGGAGTCTGTGCCTCTGGAAGTGCACGGTATGGACAGTGTCTAGACAGAAAAGGTATGAAATACAAAACATGCACTTGACCTCAGTTAAAAGGCCAGGATGAAACAATCACAACAGAAAGAGTGACACAGGGGAATTGCTGCAATTTGAAAGAAAACTACTCCAGTAGTGAAGAAACATGGAATATGGAATGAAATGTTTTAGCCTAAAGAGGTACTAAAAATGATCCTGGAAAAAGAATTTTTAAAATCAATTACAGTTTGTTTCACTTTGCTTGATTATTAACATGTAAAAATGCATTTTTAAATTAACTGCAAAGTCTTTTACCTGCCAAGGCATGGAGTCAGGACTTTGTATGTCTCCAGCTGAGATTACTAAAACACTTGCAGCAGGGAGCTGCATTCCTTCTGCTGTTTTAAGGAATTAGGGGAAATAGAAGGGAAACACCCTACCATGGACATGAGTGTAAAGAATTGAAAGGAGGAGGATTTTGGGGTTTTTTCAAACTTCCTCCTCCATTCTATATCTTTTAAGGTAAGGCTTGATTCTTGGCATGGATAACTTCATGTGGTCCACTGACTGTCTTGCCAGTAGAAAGCATAGCTCTAAACTGCCATTTTCTACTGATACTTTGGGACTTTAGAATCTGTTAATCTCTTTCAGATTCTTTCAAAATGAACCAAATGAGAACTACAAGAATGTTGACACAAAACTCCGTGTTAAGCACTCAGCTGCCAGGAGGCAGCTTCTGAGGCTGATAAAAAATCAGAGCACCTACAGCAAAATTTTGTAAACATTGGCTTGTTTCAGAAACAAGTGCTGGACTACTCTGCACACCCGTGTAGTGATAGAACAATGAAAGTTCATCAGTCACATATGAATTTCTGCGGTTGTAGAAAAGGCTGCCATCTTCGGGTAATGCTCAGTCATTGCATCCTTCTTTTTGTGCTCGAGAACTCAAAATCCACACTCTGACTATAAGGTAACCAGGAGAGCACAGTGGAATCAGTCCTAACCCTGAGCCAGCCATTGTACTAGTCTCAAATACTCTGAAGTGTGCTTTCTGACTGTGTGTGACCCATGCACTTCTTGCATCTTGTGCTATCTTTTTGTTGTGCTTGATCTAAAGCATAAGCAAAATCTTTTTGCACTTTGCTGCTTGGAAAGAGAGGTGCGAACTCAAGAAGCAGCAGCCAGTTTGATCTCAAAACACTGTTGTCTTCCCCTGTTCCTTCGTACAGCAATATGGGTAGTAATAAATCTACCAGGAAAAAGGGGAGATTTCTTACTATTACTCATGACTTACCTGACATAACTTCTAAAAACTCTTTATCTGAGAATGTAAAGGGAAAACTTTAGGATGTCCTAACTACCCTGAGACGTATCAAATCGTATTGAAGATTGAGTTGGATGGAGTAATTGTAAAGGGGTTTGTGAACATGGTGAGCTGACTTATTTTTTTGTTGTATATTAGGGTCGACCAGGACCGATTGGGCTTCAGGGACCAATAGGTGCACCTGGACTTACTGGCCCAGAAGGTTTGCCAGGAGCAAAAGGTGAGAGAGGAGCAGTGGGCCCCCCTGGACCAGCTGGACAGAAAGGCGACAAGGTAGGCTGAACAGTGACTTTTCTGTCCCTGCAATAGGTCTATGGCCTTGTATATATTTTTGAATGAATAAAGATAATCTTGGACTACCTGCCCAGGGACAAGAACACAACAGCATTTCATTAGTACCTTTAGAGAATCGCTTTTATTTTTGAATGAGAATATGGTTCCTAAAGCTGCTGAATGTTGAAGCCATCCTGGTAGATGAACCATAACCAGATGAGTACTGGTATTTCAAGTAGTCTTTCACTTCATATGCCCTGGGATAGGTGGGTGTTATTCACACTATGTTCAGAGAGACATGGAGCTGGTACCTGTGTAGAAGATCCTGAGTTGGTGTCTAGAAAAGCAAAAGGTATGGGTACTAAATGAAATCTACACTTCAGTTTTGCAGGTCCAAATTTATTTATAACAGAAAGAATATTATAAACTATGTCACATTAAATGGAATAACCCGTAAGATGTGGGTGTCAATGAATGCAGTGTGCAAGAATGGGCAGAACAGCAAACAGAAATGTCTTAATGCCTGTACGATCTGTTCTGCTGTCTCTTCTTAGGAAGGAAGTATCAAAAGAGGAGTTTGGAGCCAGGCAAACGAATGAATAGAAGTATGAACAAATACTTTCAGTAATAAAGAGCGGATACATGTGGGTAGTTCACCTTAAGGAAAGTTTACATTGTGCACCAGGCATGTGTTCGCATCATGAGTTTTGGGTTGCATGCAGAGGACTTACTGAGTCCCACCACATAGGCCAGAGCAGTGTATATGCTCCCACCACGAGGCCTGACAGAGGTTATGTAACGGATTATAAAACAGGGATGTCTGATATTGTCTGATGCAAGGACTGGGATGAGATTCTTATGCCTTGCAGTTGGACAGAAGGAATGTTTCAAGGTCAACAGCTTGAAAGCTTAAAAAGACAGAGGAAGTCCTGCATGCTGTCTCTGGTTTCTAAAATCTGAAGGAAGTCTGGGACATCAGGACAGGGACTTGCATTCTGGGACTATCCCAGAGCATCTACTCGATGCAAGGTGCTCAGGTCACGTGTGCAAATAAGAAAAGGCAGACAGTTTAGGTACCAGGACCTGCAGAGCAGAGTTTGTCTTCCACATTTTCCCAGCTACTGATAGGTGAGCTAGCTAGATGAAAACTAGCTCAATTGTACTTTCATTTGCTGCAGTTACACCCTCTTCTCTTTTAATATTAGTCAACACGTTGGAGTTCTAGTCACCCTTTCTCATAAGACAAAGAACCCAGTAAATCAGAAATGATAACAAGGAAAGCCATTGCTTCAGTGTTGCATTCATCTGAAAGGCAACAGAGGATTCAATACAAGGACTGAGTGCTGATATGAGTGATAGCATTTTCATAATTCTAGCAGATAACACTGAAATTGTTAAACTTGGATTTTGGAAGACACAGAAACCCAGGATAGAAACTGGCCTTTAACAACTGGAACCAATTTCCCTGCACTGAAAAAATCCCTTATTTGCTCCAAACCTGCTGTTCCTGTCCATTGAAATGGATACGTATACAATACCAACATGCAATAAGATTCTCTCTCTTTATCCCTCGTGGAAGCAATATACTTTAGCTTTCCAAAGCAAGAGCAGTTTAGGCTGGATATTCTGCTTACACAGTCTGTTTTGCTACTAACCAGAGCAGAGCAGTAAAATCAACAAAGTGGTAATTACTTGCAACTCAGCCAGGGGTGGTCTGAAGTTAATACAGTGGTCTGCGTATCTCTGGGTGGTGCTGTCCAAGTATAGAGAGAAAAACCCAGAAGTCCTGTTGAAACTCTTGGGAGGTCAAGTGTGACACTGAGAGTTAAGCTTATACTGGATTGTTTATTTTCCTGGCATCTTGTTTTCCCCAGATGTGCAGTAGAAGATTATATTTTTACTTTAAATTGCCTGATTAAAACATTCCTGAAACACTCATTTGGCATCCAGTCAAGCTTAAATGCTCAGTTCCTATCTTCACTGACCCCTGCGGTCAGAGAGAATCTGCATGAGATAGTTTGCTCCTTTTGGTTTTGAAAGCTAGAGTCCAGGACTGAAAATGTTGGAGTGAAAAGCATCTCACAGGTAACTGAAATATACAGATTGATGAAGTGAAATATAATGTGTACTCTTTTTCTTCAGGGCCCAATGGGAGTTCCAGGATTTCAAGGCATCAACGGGATCCCAGTAAGTTTGTATATGTAAATACAAATCACCAGAATGTTAGTCACAACCAAAAGCACGTAAGCACAATGAGACTGTCCTAGCACATGCATAGTGTATCTTGCAAATGCTTGCTTCTCTCTGGAGGGAAATGGCAGTGTTTGTTAGTCTGCCTGGTGATCTTATGCTGTTTTGTAAGAGATTTGGATCCTATTGTCGGATGATGGGAAGTTGATACATATCAGGAATAGAGCCTGAGTTACATGGGGATCCACTGCATCATTGATAAGCTTTATCTTTCAGCACCATGTTCTCTCAACATCATGTCTAGAAAATACTGAATCGTAAAACCATAGACTTATGGAATTGAAATGGACCTCAGGCAGTCAAACAGCCATGATCAGCTGTGCTTCATGCCATTTTTAGTATGTGTTTCCTAACCAATTCTTAAAACCTTGTAATGATGGAGACCTTAACTTCTATGTCAGAAAAGCTTTGCTAATGCCTAACTTGAGTCTGTCTTTCTGCAGTTTAAACCTCTTAGTTCTCATCTTACTCATCATGGGCACAGAGAGCAGATTGTTGCCTTTTACTTTGTAGTAGCCTTCTTGTATGTGATAATTGTTATCAGGTCTCCCTCAATCTTCTTTTGCTGTCATGTGAAGGAAAACAGTGATTAGAGCTGAGGCCCTCCAGAGAATCCTTGCTTCTCCACTAGGTGCTAGTTCTGGTTTAGATCTGAGCCTTTCAGAAACCTAAGACAGGAAAGAGATAATTGCTGCATTTTCCTGGTGACTGGGTTAGGTAACCACTTTCCCTGACCATCAGGAATATTTTTCGTTTGATTCTTTCATTCTTTAGAACTTTAACATTCCAGTGACAGTTGTTTCCTTTACTATACAAAAACTTATGTGCCTAGAGCGTTTTGACCAGCTTTCTTTTGCTTTGGTCTTCCCCAGTTATTTTTGTAAAGATGTCTTGCAGACACTTTACCTCAGGGGAATTTTAGCTGAGCCAGCTTTAGAAATTGCCCCAAACTTCCTCGCTCTCTCTACACTATTTAGCTCATCCTGCTTTCTCCTTCTGGGATTAGAATTCTTTTTCTTTTCTTGATGACATTTTTCCATCTTCTGTGTCCTTGTGTCTTCAGACTATGCTCATGCTCTTTCTCATCTTCCTTACTTCCTCAGCTGGCCAAGAGCTCCAACAGTTGAGCTGTGTTTTCTTACTTCCTATCAAAAATGGAATTGTTTTGATAGATTGGCTGAAAATGCACAGTTGGCCCTATAAATGAGCTTGCTTGATTCCAGTTCCTTCCTAGCCCTTGTCCTTCTCTCCCCCTCTGCTCATCCGTGCCTGTTTTCTCTCCTGCTCTACTCCCTTGATGCTATTTTTTTCTTTTCTCACCAGCCAACTCTCTAGCTCTGAAAAGAACAAGCTGTTTCCATAATACTTAATTTAATTGAACACACTGTGGGAACATGCTGTTCTCAGGGTATTTTTTCAGATGAGGCTCTGGAGAAAGGGGATTCCCAACGAGGGGAAGCAGAGATACAGCAACAGCCATTGCCAGGTAGTTGGCAGCGACGGGCATTCCAAGAAGAGAGTAGAGGAGGTAGATGAGAGGATTCAAAGCCTCCAGTATATGCAGATCTACTCTGTCTGCTTTACAGTATTCTGCAGGTGGGCAAATGGGAAAGAGGCAGATTTTGCTGTTCACGAACAGCAAAGTGCTCACCACTGTGGCTCTTCTGTGCCAGAATCGCAGGACAGAAAAAAGGGGAAGGGAAACTAGTTCATACTGTTTACATTCTAGCCATTGAGATAAATGCTCCCATTCTAGGGTGAAAATAGCAACCACCACTGCTTGAGAAAATATTTATACTTTTGCCAGTTGCATTTCAGGATAAGGAGTAGCTTAGGTTTGTTGTGAAATGTATACGAACATATGCACGTTATATGGATGTGTGAAATGCAGAGCAAAGGAGAGAGAGCATGTGTGTGCTGATACATGTAAGAGACAAGTAAAAATATATTGCTATCTCTGCACAAGAATTAACATCTAAATATGAAGAGAGATTCTTTGTAGTATGCAGGTATGTTCGCGTGGGCAGGTATATTTCAGTCATGGCCAAAGGACCGCAAGGCTGTGATTCAGAGGGGAATCCCACTATTGACATTAGGGGAAGTGGTGTTCCACAGAGTTCCCTTGAGGAATGCTGGTTGCAAGTAAATCATGTTGTTGCAGCTGGCCTGACTAATCCCTTTAACCTATAAATACAGCAGCTACATGTGTTTATTGCTAGCCTTTCGTGTCACACTGTAGAAGAAACCCTCAAATCCTTAGCCCTGCTCAGGAAGTTTATTTTTTCCAATAGAGCAAAATTCAAGGATGCCTCTGGCAAAGGCTGGAACTGGTGCCAGGCGATGTATATAGCTTTTCATGAAGAAAGCGAGTTCTAGAAGGAAATATTTCTATGAGAAGTGAGCCCTTGTCTGTACCATGAAAGCTAGAGCCACATGGAGAGGCAAAGTTCTCTATTTTGTGACCTCCCAGAGGAAACGCAAGCACTTGGCAATGGCTGTAAAAAGGCCGCTTTGCCGCAGCAATCCATGAAACTGCTCATTCAATTAGTTTTGTGTTCACCCTTAATTGCATTTGTTTCCCTGTTTTTAAATATTTGTTGAGCTCTCCTGTTGGGATCACCTTTGTGTGTTTGATTTAGAAAAGAGGCCCCTTGGGATCACGGTGTTGGTGTACGAGCAAGAGTCAGATAAAGCAAGGGCCTAGATGAACCGTTCAAGTTTCCTTATCTGTCTCACAGGGAATGTCTCCTTTTGTGAGAACAGAGAGCACAAGTGATCTCTCCAGCTTGTGTTTTAACTCAGGTCTGTAAACTAGTCACCCTGCCATGTATAAGTAAAGCCTGCAAAAGTCTTCTGCCTTAGTCAGTTGAGGTACTTGTACTGAACTGGCACATCTGCCAAAACAGGAATTAGAGGAGGTGGTAGCAGTGAAACTATTAACCACCATTTTTTTCAGATCAAAACAGCTCTTTAAATCACTATTTTAAATCCCTGGGGAAAAGGTTCATTTAAGCCAGAACTTTACAACTCTCAGGGAAGTCAGTTGTGGGTGCTCAGTATCTCCTCAGGTAAGGTTCTTAAAACAAAACATTGTGAACTCTGATGGCAGCTTAGCTAGAAAGTAGTAAATCCTGTGGATTTTTTTCTTAAAGCAAAAGAGGCAGCATGTATATGTGTGTGCGTGTGTGTCAGTCTCTGTCAGGCTTTGGCTCAGAACCACAGACATGGATGCCATGGGGTTGAGTGTCAGGGCCACAGCTTTATTTAATACACATAAGAAATCACAGCGGTCAGCATACTTTATGTCCTCTCTTTGTGAGCCCTTCTCACATATTAAGAGGATACCAAAATCCTTTGGGCCACTTACAGACTGTGTTGGTCCAAGAGTCAGGATATCTCACCCAAAGTGTTTCCCAAGACATGAGGCCACCGGTCAGCTGTCTGCCATGGGCTGGCTCTTGGCCAGCACTAAAGGCTTAGCAGCTTGGCTCACCATTGTCTAGCTCTGAGGGGCAGATGTTGGCTGTTCAGCTTCACTAAACCCTGCAGCTGCTCACCTTATGTTGTAACCAGATACATGTGCACTTGTCCAACACAGCTTCTGGTTTTGTTGATGCTGGGAACAAAGGGAAAGACCTGTTAGACACTGACCACGCTGGCCTCCCTCTGCAGTCACAGCCTGTCCCATCAGAGATTTGCTGCTCTTAGCTATGACATCCCACATGGATGTAGGAGGGTGGCTTGCCACTGATTTGTTCCAGCTTTGGGAACCAAATGAAATAATTTCTAAGGGACAAACATAAGTGGCAATGAATTGGTGCTTCAGCCTTCTCCTGTTGCTTTACCAGGGCCTGGCAAGTCTCTGCTTGCACACCACATGTGGGTGTTTTGACAAACAAACTTTAATCATCAGGGCAACTGGTATTATGTACGCAGTGGTGCCTGATGCTAATGCTTTGGGATGACTTCATTCCATGTCCTGAGGCTTTGTTTAATCTCAGATTTATACTTGTTCGGTTGAGCTGTCTTGATCCTGTAGTGGAGATGCACTACACTCATTCAATTTGCACCGTACTGACTGACAGAGAGCAGATCCGGGCTCTCTCCCCTTCTCTCCGTTTTGTTGGCACAAATCACAATGCAGTTGACAAATGAGCTGGACCAAGAAGCTCATCTGGCTGAAAATTAACCCCATTAAGAAACAGAACAGTTATTTCTCTGCTGTGTTGTTTTCCTGCTCCGACTCACCTATTCTGCCTGTGCTTATGCCAGCACAGGGAAAGAGGTAGGTGTGAGTAAGCAGGCGTGTGCGATGGCCCTCCTGGCAGCAGCTGAGACCAGTGATCAGCTTGAGTATTTACATAATTATGGCCTAAGTTGCTCTGCATCCTTGGGAAAGTCACTCTGCTACTGTGTGCCCCCAGCTTCTCATCCGTAAAATGAAGATTATAGCATTCCCACAATTTTGCAAGGCGTTTTAAGATCCTTAGATAAAAGGCTTTACATTACTGCAAAGTTCTCACTGAGTTTGCTCAGAGCATATGCTATTGGCTTGGACTGGGAAGACCTTTAGCAACACAAATGTGTTTTGTTTTAAGTGTCAGGCATGAAGGATTGTTAATGTTCTGCTTTATCTCCATTTTATCCATGTTTATTTTTTTACTTTCCTAGTGTGAGTCATAACTTGTTTAATGCCATATCTTAAGGACGAATCTTTGGGATCAAACAAAAGTACTTTTGGGATGAGTCAAGATCAGGGTGTACAGACAGGAGTGAGAGCACTGTCAGTTACTGATACTATCTCCCTCAGTTTCGTTTTTCTTTCTGCCATAAAACACTGTCTTTGAGTGCCACAGAACTCATTTCTCTGAAAAGGAGGATAGAATAAGGAGCTGCTTGAAACCTGGGTAGTGTGACTGACACAGAAGTTCTGCCTTTCTGTGTTTTGCCTAAACATACCCATATGACATTGAAGAAAAAGTAGTGAATGTCTCAAACTTTGATCTCCTTTGCACCAGTACCGTGCTGAGTAAACTCCAGTCAAATTAATAGAGCTATAGCGGGGCAAAAGAGGTGTGAAATCAGAATTAGGTACAATTGTATTCTACTCTGCTTGATTAATAATTGACCATTACAAATACTTTCTTTTAAATGCTGTTAGTTTAATTAGGTCTCTTTCCCAATTGCTTTGCCTAAGGTTTTAAGTTTAATATAACAAGAAAAGCTGTTTTGCTTGAATGGCTTGTTGCTGGAGCTGTAACATCTGTTGAACTATTAAAGGAAAGAATCCACACTGGAGAGGAAGAGAAGTCACTGAAACTTTAAGCAGATTGGAATTATAAATGCTCAGTATTGTTGAGTCTGCCTCTGCCCTTGTTTTCACATGAGCAACTTCCATTCCTGGTGTCAGGTGCACCCCTGCGTGCTGTTTTACACTGTGTTATATGCCATATATTTCAGACTGCTGTGGGATGAGTATTGCCCTTTCGGGACCTACTCATGCACAAGTTATGTACTTCAGAAAATTATCCCTTGGAGAAAAAGGTAATTAAATGAATGCAGCCAATGTTCTAGGATTTAAGCTTTGGGGAGTATAAACAATGCTGGCTGAAGAAGCTAGTTCTGTTGCAGTCTGTCATACACTGAACTTGAGTGGGAGTTATGCGTTTCTTTTGTTTTGTGTTGCCATTTGGAAGATATCAGTTTTCTGGGGACAGTATTACTAATAAAATAATGCATCCTGACAGTCATTCTCTCTTTTTCCCCTTTACACAGGGTCACCCTGGGCAATCTGGACCTAGAGGTCTGCCTGGCCTTGATGGCTGCAATGGTACCACTGGGAGTCCTGGCGTTCCTGGATCAGATGGGTTTCCTGGCCTACCTGGGCCGCCTGTACGTCCCAACTCAAGTATGGTGTTTTGTAGTCACTAGGCCAGGATTTGCTTTTCATGCCATTATTGGAAAAGTAACTCCCAAGTACTTAGGAAGAAGCCTAATAACCCAAAGTTTATTAGCATTGTTAGAGCTCAGTATCATTTTCTTACTGAAATTCCATTCAGAGGATAAAATGAAGATCCTGTGAATTCAGTATGCTCCCACACCAAGTTATACCGTTGTCACTGGCAGTATTCAAGCTAACTCAGAAGAAACCATGGTAAAATTTTTAAGAACTGTGTTTAAGAACCATGAAGTGTCAAACATCTTCCCCCTGGCACTTTTCAAGTTAGTGGATGCTGATTCAGGAAAGGATGTTATCACATGTTCAGGTCTGTGCATCAAATATTGGATGCCTTCCTTCAGGTCTTAAGGTAGCCAAAAGCTTCAGTCTCGCTGACTGTCAATAGGATTTACTTTCCAGGGTATGTGTTTTACTTTTGAAAACACTTTTCTACCAGGTTGGAGTTTTATCTAGCCTGCATTGGACACCTTAAAGTTAGGTGTCTGATCTATTCATCTGGACTCCTCTCTTACAGAGAGTGGTACTTGCGAGAACACTTCTTCTCCCCTACCTTTCAGGATGAATTGGCTTTGGAGGTACCCATTTTTCTGCATGGACTGTAGAGGAAGTGAAGGTAGCCGGGTCATGCTCTACGCTCTAAGTGGGTAGGATTAGTTACAAGAACTCCACTCTGAGATGATTTTGGGAATTATAGTCTTTTATAAAAGTATGTGGTTATTTTTGAAGTGTAAGCAAAAAATATTTGACTTAATATTAAAATATTTGACAAATATTTGAATATCTGTTCACATTCAAAGCCCGATCTTACAAACACAGGCCATGTGACTAATCATACATATAATGGAACTCCTTTGCACATGTATGTGAAGGAGAGGAAGAAAATGCAGCGGGCAGACGTAAATAATGCCATTTGTTTCGGCATTTCTAAACTGTGCTAAGACATCTTTACGTGTCATCCAGGCTTGAAATTCATATGACGTTGAAAAATACTGAATCAATAAGATCAAATTTAACTACTACTTTCTAAAGTAACTGATTTACTTATACCTGCTGCTCAAATTTCTATTTTGTAATGCCTGTAGGATTATATTTTTGGCAAGGAAAGCTGCTTGGATCAGCCAACCCCTCTCAAATTAAGTTGGCAATTAAATGAAATCACCTCAGATAAATTGGATGGGATGATCAAGATTAAAATAAACTGAGTAAATCTAGAATTCTAATGGCAGCTTTTTCAGAAGATTCATGCAGTCTAACAGTTTTTTCTCTCATTGATTTCAAACAAAAATCAGTGATTTACAGGGTTAAACAAGAGATAGAATCATAGAATGGTTTGGGTTGGAAGGGACCTTAAAGACCACCTAGTTCCAACCCCCCTGCCATGGGCTGGAACACCTTCCACTAGACCAGGTTGCTCAAAGTCCCATCCAACCTGGCCTTGAACACTTCCAGGGAGGGGGCATCCACAGCTTCTCTGGGCAACCTCTTCCAGTGTCTCACCACCCTCACAGTAAAGAGTTTCCTCCTAATATCTAAAGTAAATGCATCCTCTTTCAGTTTAAAACCATTACCTCTCGTCCTATCACTACACTCCCTGATAAAGAGTTCCTCCCCATCTTTCCTGTGGGCCCCTTTTAAGTACTGGAAGGTTGCTTGAAGGTCTCCCTCGAGCCTTCTCTTCTCCAGACTGAACCCCAACTCTCCCTGCCTGTCCTCATAGAGGAGGTGTTCCAGCCCCTTGATCATCTTTGTGGCCCTCCTCTGGACCCACTCCAACAGGTCCATGTCTTTCTTACATTGAGGGCCCCAGAGCTGAACGCAGCACTGGAGATGGGGTCTCATAAAAGCCAAGTAGAGGGGCAGAATCACCTCCCTTGATGTGCTGGTTGTGCTTCTTTTGATGCGGTTGGCTTTCTGGGTTGTGAGCACAAATTGATGGCTCATACTACATTTTTCATCCACCAGTACGCCCAAGTCCTTCTCCAGAGGGCTGCTCTCAATCCACGCATCACCCAGCCTGAATCTAGGTTTGAGATTGCCCCAGTTCAGGTGTAGGACCTTGCACTTGACTTTGTTGAACTTCATGAGGTTCGCAGCGGCCCACCTCTCCAGCCTGTCGAAGTCCCTCTGGATGGCATTGATATGTGTATGAACAGGAGGGTTACACCATGTCAAACAGATTCAAACAGGATCTTAAAAGTTGTTGAAGGTCTAAAATAAAAGGGAATCCTAATATAAACAGGAAAATACCAGAGAAAATATTTGCAGAACCTTGTTTTTTCTAAATACACAGAAAGTCTGAAGTTCTCATAATACTACAGTTCCTTTGACAAAGCTGCAGTGGTACTTTTGCAGTTTACTGGGGCCAGGAGTTTGCCTTGTTCATCGTGCTGACTATAACTTCTTTCCAAACTAAATCAGTGTTTTTTTCTAGAAATTTATTTTTCACTTTTTTTTTTTTTTTTTTTTTTTTTTAATCAGGGTCATCCTGGCCCAAAAGGCCTTAAAGGAGAACCTGTTTTTGCTCAAGCCAGTCTTAAAGGAATGAAGGTAAGACTTGTCATCACATAGGAGAAAATGCAGTACAAAAACCACGGATGTCCTACAGGTTGCAGGGCTGATGCTGCAGGTTAGGTTGCTCATGACGTATCCTGGGTATGTCTGAATGCAAAGCTGTGAAAAAGGCCTTATAATAACTTCATTAATGACAGAACAGAATTGCTTGGCCTTTGCAGAGATTTTGTTCGTCCCATACTGGGATGCTGGGACGTTGCTCATCCTGTTACTGTTCAATGTAGTTGCTATTCCTTTACTTGTCTCTGGAGAGCTAGCGCCATTCGTTTGCGGTGTCAAACCATGGATGCGAGGAATTTCTTGTAAGCTTATCCTGACTTATATGAGGTAGCATACGTGTTTCTAGATGCAGATGTAGCAAAGAAGGGGCCCTTCACCTACACTCAGAACTTTCCTGTAACTGACATCTTTGGAAGTGCCAGGTCTGTTGAAATACAGCTCAGGAAATGCACAAATGCATGTTAAGATTTCTACTGTGACATCCCAGCTGACTCCCGGTGTTTTTTATATGGGGAGGTACTAGTAAGTAATCAGTCACATTCTCAGTTTAAATACATGAATATCATATCCCACTCATAGTATTCCATTCTTTGCTGCTGTGAGGTCAGGATTTTACTCTATTTAAAGGACCTCACCCTAAAATGTCTGTATCAAGTCTGTAATTTTATTTCCTGTACAAAAAATACAAACTATGGATAGATCATTTCAGTTTATTGTTCAGAACAGTGAAGAGGTTCTTGAATACACTTATGTAAAAGATTTCGTTCTTTGTTGCCTTGAAACTAACACCGGCTTACCATGGTTTTGATTTTTGCCAGAAGTACTAGGCTTGGAATAAATCTACAAAGGATTCAGTATCTCTTGTGGTACTGAATTCTGCAATATTTAGTAGCTTCATGCTTCATTAAATATTAAAAATATTAAGAAGTTTATTCTGTCATGTAAGGCCCCTCACATTGACTTTGTTGGTCAAAATTAAGAATTTTTCTAAAATTCTACCTACATTATATACACTCATAAGTTGATAAAAGTTAAATAAATCTTTATTTACTTTGGTATTTATTGGAAATACAGATAATTTTATATAATAATGACATACTTTTACATATTTTATAGTGATTTTGTAATGAAAGTTTTTACAGTGTATTTTCCAGTGTTTTTACAATTAATACAAATTTTTTTTCATGCCACTTTAGTTTCTCTTGTTACCCATAAATAAAATGGTTGTAATCTCTCTGGTGTTTTGGAATCTCTCCATTACCCAATTTAAATATGGAAGCGCAGGTGTCAAAATATTTTCCCATTTACACTTGATCTAATGTTAACTAACAGCAAATATTGCTATTTATACAAAACTTAATGTTCCTTATAGTTTGTTGCAATAACATAGTGTAATTTTTACTCCTACATTTGTAATTTTCAGGGAGAAAATGGTCTTCCTGGATTGGATGGAATATCTGTAAGTTATTTTATTTGGGAAATAATGATTTTAAAGAATATTAAGTAGGTATTTTTTCTTGTATTGGTTCTCAAGGATACTTTTCAAATTAGTGGGCCATGTATTTACATATGTGATACCAGTAGCATGAACAATTCCAGCGTTGTAATGGTATGAGTGGATCCACATTATGGTAGAGGAAGTCAGATTTTTGCCATTATCTGTTCCGTTTTTCCTTTTTCAAATCAAACTCCCTTCTGCCATTGAACTCTGTACCCTTGAGTTTCAAAATACATCTAATAATATGAAATGGATTGTTATACTATTTAAATTGGCATACTTAATGAGGGGATATTACTTATTGTTTCCTGAGACTCGCTTTGTCTTTGGTTGGGGTTAGATGGGGTAAGCGCTACACACTCTGTATTTGTCCTATGTTGTTCTTATAGGGCCCAAAAGGTCTTCCAGGTCCAACAGGTTCTGCAGGCCCTATAGGATTACCAGGTTTGCAGGTAAGAGACCTCAACGGTTGCACTTGTTGATAGAACAGTTCAAAATGTTGGCAGTTTTCCCTCCTTGTCTGTATTTGTGTCATGACAATGAGCAAAGTGTGTGTGCATCTAAAAGGACTGAGCACAGTTGACTTCAGGCATAGAATACTTGAACTAGATAGTTTTATCTGATCACAAGAGGGAGGGTTTCTCTCTGGAGCATTGTTCAGAGCAGCAGTCCTGAATGAGGACTCCAGCAAAGCCCTAGAGTCTACGAACACTCATTATACTGTCCTGAGCGCTTCCTCGTCTTGGGACTAGTGGGAATATGCTGAACTCTGCATGTTTGGAGCCTTTGTCATAATGAAATATGCTGAAGAGTTGCTTTTTTCAACATACTACAAGAGAGTTTCCATTAGGCACAGGTAAAAATGAACTATGAGTTTGTTGCTTTTAAATTGAAGTTTGCTCTTAATTAACCACAGTACCAAAGGGCTATGCTCTCTATTATGGATGTGAAGAAGTGAAGATCATGTTTTTTGCTTTGGGGGCAAGAGATGGAAGTTCAGGTACCACTGCAGATCCCAGCACTGCTCCAATTGTGTGCATCCTAATTAAGTCAAAAGGAATAAAATCTTGTTCTTGTTCACATTTAGGGTCCAATGGGTCCCCCTGGGCCACCAGGTCCAAAAGTAAGTACCTGCCTTTCCTGACTTCTTTCTGCACCTGATTGTTGGCTTTTTAAACAGTGATGCTGTTGTTTTATTCATCCATCATTGGTTTTTTTTCTCTCCTAGGGTAACATGGGATTAGGCTTTCAAGGAGAGAAAGGAGAAAAGGTAGGTGAAACCTGTTCTGTTACGGAAAGAGCATGAATTAATACTCTAGTGTTCCATCATAGCTTGATCCTCTAGAAAGTGGCTAGATTCTAGCATTTTCTTCTTTTCTTTTTTCTTTTCTTCCCTTGGACTGATTGACAGTCCAAATACTAAAGAGTCTTGCAGGTTCCTTACATATTGGTACACAAAAAAAGGTTGGGAGCTTTTTCTGGGTGAAGAGGGGGAAGGGGAAAATCTCAATTCAGCGCAGTATTTTCATGGTCATCGAGACATGAGGTCCTTAGACATCTTTTGAAGCTCTGTCTGTCTTTGGTTTCTTTGAACCCTCACCTCTTGTATTGAATTGTTCTACTGACTTCATTCTTCTTGGCTTTCATAATATTCTTTGGGTCAGCCAATGTGTAATTTGTAGTCTCACTATCCTAAATGGGTGTCCTGCCATCTGTGTGAGAATTTACACTGGCATAGTGGGACTTCTCAAAGTTCTCAATCTGGGACTTGATCCTGCTGCTTTTAAAATCGGTTCTCAGCATTCCATGTCTCCAATGGTTTCTTGTCTTCTTTTCTTTCATATTTTTCCCCAAAGTTTTTCTGGAATGTTTTCCTGTTGATTCAAAAGCTGAGCCTTTTTTTTTTTTTCCTTTCTTGCCATGTTTTATATCCACAAGTCTTCTGAAACAGATTTAATGCATTTTGTTCATCTTTTTCAAATTTTGAATTTCAATTAAAAAAATAAGATTTTTTTTTCAATGATCAAATTTTCAGTTTGATCTTTTGACTTCCATGACCAAAATCCTATGCCAGCATTCCGGCACACAGATATTACGTACGGGATATAATTAGAATGGCTTTTCTGATTCACAAGCCGCTTTCATAGGAAAACAAATGTGTTCTGCCTATGTTAATAGCTTCCTCTTTTGCCAACAGGGTGATGTAGGGTTGCCTGGCCCTCCAGGTCCCCCACCATCCACTGGAATACTGGAATTCATGGGATTCCCAAAAGGAAAGCAAGGAGAAAAGGTCTGTAAATTCAGTTTACAAACGCTCCCCCTCCCCATGCTCCTTCATTCAAGGCTGAATGAAATTTCTGGACAATGAGGACTACTATATTTCCAAATCAAAGTAATTTTCTGTACTAGTTTAATAACCCAGATGGCTATTGAATAAAAATATTCTTATCTCAGAGCATTGTGGACCACTGGAGAATGCATACCTCTCAGGAGAAAGCTGAAAGCAATTTAAGGGTTTTCGTCATTAACCCTAAAAATAAATGAACTGTAGTTGGACCTGTTGGACCTGTGAAATTGTGTCAACTGAAGCAAAAAAACCAAATCCATTTAGAAAAATAAATAAAAAGCTCCAGCTCTTTTGCTTTGGCTATGATGCACACTACTCTGAAATAATCAGATTTTTCTCCTTTACTTTGTTATCCTGGCATTTACTGAGATACATATTTAGCTCATCAGTGTTTTTATAAAGCTGTATGGATCTTGAATTAAAGATTCTCTACATGCATTTAGGCATACTGAATTAATCTGGGACCTATACAGGCTGGTTTGGGAGCCCAGTCTGAGCTTGCCTAAGGCCCTGCATAAGTCATGAGAGATATTGTCTTATTTGGTGGAGTTAAATTGGCGTGGGGTGAGATTCAAACAAACGCCATTCCTTTTGGCTCACTCTTGAATTTGTAAGCAGGATTGTGAAGACATTATGCTCTCTCGTGTTATTTTGCTGCTTTCTGTGAAGTACTATGCATTTCCAATTCCCTAGATGACTGTATTTTGGACAGGCTGGATCAATGGGCTGAGGCCAATTGTATGAGGTTTAACAAGGCCAAGTGCCAGGTCCTACACTTCGGTTACAACAACCCCAGGCAACGCTACAGGCTTGGGGAAGAGTGGCTGGAAAGCTGCCTTCGGAGAAGGCCCTGGGGGTGCTGGCTGACAGCCGGCTGGACACGAGCCAGCAGTGTGCCCAGGTGGCCAAGGAGGCCAACAGCATCCTGGCTTGTGTCAGCAATAGTGTGGCCAGCAGGAGCAGGGCAGGGATGGTGCCCCTGTGCTCGGCACTGGTGAGGCCGCCCCTCGAATGCTGTGTTCAGTTTTGGGCCCCTCGGGACAAGGAGGACATGGAGGTGCTGGAGCGTGTCCAGAGAAGGGCAACAGAGCTGGGGAAGGGTCTGGAGCACAAGTGTGATGGGGAGCGGCTGAGGGAGCTGGGGGGGTTTAGCCTGGAGAAGAGGAGGCTGAGGGGAGACCTTATCGCTCTCTGCAACTGCCTGAGAGGAGGTTGTGGTGAGGTGGGGGTTGGTCTCTTCTCCCAGGTCACCAGTGATGGGACGAGAGGAGATGGCCTCACGCTGCGTCAGGGGAGGTTTAGATTGGGTATTAGGGGAAATGTCTTTACTGACAAAGTGGTCAGGCATTGGAACAGGCTGCCCAGAGAGGCGGTGGAGTCACCATCCCTGGGGGGGTTCAAAAAACGTGTAGACGCGGCACTTCAGGACACAGTTTAGGTGGCCTGGGGGGGTTGGGTTGACGGCTGGACTTGATGATCTTAGAGATCTTTTCCAACCTTAATGATTCTATGATTCTATGATTGATTCTATATGAAATGCTTCTAGTTTGGCTTCTAGCAGTCGAGGACAGTAGAACAACAGATCCCGAGTAGTGGTCTTTGAAGCCATGGAAAGTGGTCAGAGACAATCTGTTGCATGCCACCAGCACTGTGCTGACAGACACTATATCTGGCACATAATGACATAAATCAAGTATGCTTGCTGACAAACACATTACAAGGCCTTACTTTGGGAGTCAGGAGTGTGACGGGTCGATTGGGGAAAGTCTTGCTTTCACAGGCACAGTGATTTATTGTGTTTACATCTTCCCCTTGTCAGGGTGAGCCAGGCCCTCGAGGATTCCCTGGAGACAAAGGATTGCCTGGCATGCCGGTAAGGACAGAGGAGAGTTTTTAATAAATGCCTAATATGGGTTAGATGACTCAGCACCCTCTGAATAGCTCACAAGGTCTCTACAGGAGTTTCTAGGCACCAGAGTACTTTGTAAATCTGATAAAAATGTCCACAAGACTTTCTGAAGAGTGTAACTGTAATCTGATAGTTTTTTGTCCTGGAGATACAAAGAAGGTAATGATGTCCTACTATAGACGTTGCAGAGCAGCCAACATTTCAGCACATGTAATCTGCAGTTTGCAGAGGAGACCTGCAAGTAGACATACCCTTTACATGGCCACTTGATGGCAGTGTTTCTTGATGTCCCACAGAGAGCTAGCAATATTTAAAAAAAAATCCTTTTTTTCCTCTTTAATTATTTCTAAACATATTTTTTGTTATTTTACTTTAATGTTGTAAAGCACATGCAGATCATTCTGTCTGTCTAGATATACCCTGTTTTAAAATGGGCTGTTTAACATTAGTGCTCATAAACTCAGGAATGTGTAGCATCTTGTCTGTATGAATCAAGAACAACAATTTATCCCTGGATTCCAGAGAGCTATTTCCCAGCTTATAACCTTTTGTAAACACAGGTTATTTCAATAAGTTTAGGGAATAAACATTTTGTGGAACTTCTGACTAATAAGATAAATTGTTTGCCAGTTTCTTCAACATGCAGATGTTCGTAGTAGAAAGACGTGCAAGAAAAACCTTGCACAGTTTGTTATTAGCCTTTCTGGACGTGTTCCATTATGTGCATGTTTAGCTTTATGCATCACAAGAGGCCCACTGAAGCTGGCAGGGTTGAACATATGTGTGAACTTAACCACAACCATAAGATATTTCAAGATTGAAGCCTGAAAATTGCTTAACTACTGTAACTCTCACTGAAATTAAATCCTGGTTTTCTATCTCTGGATTTGATACTTCTTGCTGACTGGGAAAACCACCAAATGTTGAGCATGAAAATGCTAGTTTTGTGTCATTCTTAGGCTTTAGAAATGAAAAAGGGTGCTCTCCCTTGAGCTGCTGCTGTTAAGAAATGAGATTTGAAATAATTTCTAAATGTAGACTACAATACAGAGTAGCAGTGGCAGGACCTTGCTGTTTATAGCATGGGGATACTTGCATTTGCTACTGAGAGGTGTGCCATGGTTTAAATGCATGGAAGTCATGGCGAATGAAGAAAGTAATGTATTGCACACACTGCCAAGTCTGGTTGATACAGGTTCTCTTTCTGTGGCAAAAGAGTCCCAGCAGAAACAGTCAGTTCCCCTTGTGTCTCTGTTGTACTGTTTATATTAATAGACGGGTTTGTGCTCATTTTGTCTTAGGGCTGTGCTATTCAGTTCCAAACAGGTCACAGATTTAATGTTGACATTTTTCCTCAGGGCTTTGGAGGTGTCGGAGAAAAAGGAGAAAAAGGTGTGCCTGGCTTACCGGGTGGCAGGGTAGGTAATTTTACAAAGTCCTTAAATGCCTGTTCTCAAACACATGAACAGAAGCATTCTCAAAGCACGTAGGAGTCTCAGACATAGGACTGGGTCCCATAGTAGCCAGTGCCATACAACAACGGAATGAGTAGATAGTTCTTATCGCAGTGAAGTCTCAGATTAAAGGTGAGATGAAGGATGTATGCAGATGCAGTCCAAGAAAATCATACGGAAGTATTTAGTGGAGGTCTTGATACTGCAGAGCCTGTGTTTTTCCAGGTTTTTTTTGAAAGCTTCACAGAAAAGGAAGCTTGCTGGAGGTCCAAATGAAGATAATAAAGAGGCCTTGCAGGGGCTTTAGGGAGCTCTAAACCAGTGCCAGAACCAGCCATGAGAGAACACAGATAGATATTTGGGGAAGAAATGAGCAAGCTGGCAATAAAAGTTGGTCTAACTACTCAACGAATGTGGGAGTTAACAGCATGCTCAATCGCACGCCAGCCATAGATTCTTCAAAACAACATGACCCTGCAGAGATGTGCTTATACCTACACAACAGGAAAACCGAGGCATTCTGTTCTGCATGTGCAGAATCAATTGTCAAGATAAAGTCTTGATTGCATTAAGTCTCATAGCTTTATAATTACAAGCTACCTACCTAACTTCCTAGTAAGTTGAGACTCCATGACTTATTTAACTTGAACCGCCAATTAGAAAGACAATGGCTGAAGAAGATAAGACTTCTATTATCAGTTATTCTGCTGAATTCTTTCAATTATGATCATTAATATTTGGGAGATATGGAAAATCTCAGTGGTAGCTTCTCCTTTTGAAAGTTTTACCTTTCCATTCTTTGGTGCTGAGATATTTGGAGCCTGATATAATAAGACCAGACTGAGATGGAGTGTCTGAAATTTAATGTTTTTTTGCTGTTCTAGGGTCTTTTGGGAGGTGATGGATTTGATGGGATTCCAGGGAGAAAGGTGAAATTTCTTTTATTTTTTACTGTACTTACAATTACAGAAGCCATCTAGCTGCTTAAGGTCTACTGACTTCCTTATCTAGTGGCTCCAAGTTCTCTGATGGATGAATGCGCCTGCCTTATTAAAGTAGTGAGAGCTAACTAGAAAGTCAATGTAAAACTCTAGATCCCTTTAACTGTCTCTCTAGTTATCCCTACGTATCCAGAGGACCACCGCCACAGATTGCAAATTGTAATTTCCCTCCTGGAGCAATCAACTCTCCCACTTTTCTGCTTTTGGGGGTGGAAATGGCCAGGTGATCAAATGGCTGAAAATGTGTTAAAGCACTTCCACTTGCACATACAGCAGTGGAAGTTGTTCAAGAAAGCAACTTTCAGAAATACAATTTTCATTTTGCAGCCTGGAATTCAGTCACTTTCTTGTATGTTTTGTTTTATATATGTCCCTTTCAAGATATATTGAAGATGATGGTATTGCCGATATAATCTAATTCATATCTGTATGTTAAAATTTTATGATTAAAAACAAGCCCTTTATGACAAGTTTCTCAACAATACTGTGTATGGGCTATATTGGGGCCTGCAGCTGTCCGAGACTTCAGAATGACAGGCAAGGCTGAAAGTTAAGGTTCCCTGCTCCAGAGCTCTTGGAATATCCCATTTTGTCTGCAGTGGCAATGGGATTTGCAATCCATACTGGGCCACACTGAATATGTTACCCAATAGAAAACAGTAGATCACTTCTGTGTAGATTTCCAGTCACACACCCAGAAGGGGAATTTTGGTGTCACTGAGAATGCTACCAGGAAATGGATAGCTGGAGAGCTGGATCTCCCAGTGTCACTTTAAATATTTTGGTGCCAATAATTTGTTGGAGGGGGAACAGAATGGAGGGGAAGGTGTGGGGGGCAAGGAAAATAATGTTCTAGACTCCTCACTCCACAAGCATTTCTACGGTTCTGTGAGAACTCCAAGCTGTCCTCCTGATTTGGACACCCTCATGCCTGCTCACAAGTTCTCACCATCTTTACAGCACAAGGAGGCCTAAAGGAGCTCTGGTATTTTGTGAGTGCTGAGCAACTGATGCCACCAGTTTTCTCTTTCTTTATATCTTCTGCAAGTGTTTCATAGGACAGTGAATTGGGTTTGTGATTCAAGTCCAGGCACTGCAGGTGTCTCAGCTAACAAATAATGCCATTGTCTTGTTGTCTCACTGTGTAACAATGTTCCCTTGTGTGACTTTACAGGGTCATCCAGGTCCTCCAGGCTATCCAGGACTGGATGGAGTTGAAGGCATGAAGGTAACTTCTCACACAAGAATACTAAAGGATTGCTTTTTTAAAGATATTTGCATGAATAAATAAGTATTGTTGCCCCAATCAAATCTGTTCTTTACCTCTGTATCACTGTAATTTTCAGTATGTTTCAGTTTCTCATTTATTTTATTGTTAAGGATAAAAATGAACGGTTGCTGAACTATGAACGCTTGAATATTTTAATACCTCTACAATGCTCATTCTTGTAACTTCATGACTTACAACTGTAGGTGTAGTCTCTCTGGTCTCCTTTATCCTTACACCAATGCTATACATACTGGACAATTGAGGCAAGATTAGATGGAAGGAAGTGGATGTTAAGATAGTTGCCAAAGCTATCTGAAGTCTTAGGTCTCAGATCTACGAGTACTGACAAGCCTGAAAAGAATGAGTTCAATTTCTCGTATTGGAGATAGGCAACGCATAGCAGACATTTTCTGGATATCGCACAACTTGGAGAACCAGACATCTGGAAACTGAGTGGAAGATGGTTGGATAGTAGTTTGCTGTGAAAAGCACTTACCTGCTACCAAGAATGGTATATGGTTGGCAAACATGTAAAATGCAAGCACTGAAGGGGTTTTTTGTGCAGAGCACATGGAAGTAGTAGTAGTTCAGGTTTACGCAGAGTGGAGTATTACTGGAAGAAGCAGCAAAGTGCACTGCCTTGGCTCACTGCATTTATACAATGGCAATTTTGACAACAGTCAGATTTTGCACTCGCTATTTCGAAGAGGATTTGATACTGCGTTAGTGTGAGAGGAAGGAATGATACTGCAGTTTGTCACAACTTGCTTGTTCTACCTCGATGATCTTATGGAGGAATCCATTTTCCTGGAAGGTCCTATTATTGAAATTCAGGATTCCAAGGCAACAGATAGCTGCAGTGATGAATGCTATTAAAAATGGTTATGTTCACAGCAGCTCCACAAGGTTCACCACAAGGTGAATAAATATGATCTACCCGGTATTGGTCAATACGCTGATATGATAACTGGTCTCCAGTACACAAGGTAAATACAGGTCCGTGCTTCCTATTGAGGTAACGGGATGCTTTCAGAGGGCAGCTGGAGAGTAGCAAACACTTTATCTGAAGCAGTCATCCGTTTCATCAGACAGGAAGTAGGTAAGTCAGGACAGCAGATGACTGTGAATAGCAGAACAACAAAGTGAATGCTTCACTAAGACAAAGAATGATGGTTAGTCAGTGAACGAGCACAGACATTGCTGCCACAACTTCCTGAAAAGCTGTCTTCCCCTCCGCCCATCTGAATGTGGCATGAATCTGTTTTTTTCTACAGGGTGAATTAGGTGACATCGGTCCCCCAGGCCCTCCTATCATTATTGACAGGGAAGGTGTAGTCATTTCAGGTACACATTTCCATTTTGTTTTGGCACTTTTCTAAAGCACTTTTTCTGATCAAGCTTTCCTTCTTACTCTATTTTACCACTTTTCCACATTGCGTATTGGGTCTAACCCATCCCTTGTTATTTCTCCTTTAATTTCTGTATTGTTGGCATACAGATAGGTTTGGTCCCATGTTTATAACTTCAGAGTTTACAATAAACCTTTCATCCCCACATTGCAGAATGATATGTTTCAAGGCAGATGGAAATTTAGTGCCTGGGAGGCTGACTGTGTGTGAGCATGGGGAAGTGCTGTGTGTCTCCCTGTGTGTCCGTCTTCAGTGTACGAAGGAAAAATGGCTTCTTCGTGTTGCTTGGAAATGGGTACTCTGAATGTCATTCTGCTATTATTTGTCGTTCAATGTGGTAAGAATATTGTTGAGAAAATGAGCTTAATTAATGCCACAGCTGAATGAGGCCTGGATGGGAACAGTATCTGAAGCTATAAAGGTAAGGGGGCAAACTGTATGATCTCTCCTCTTCTTCATCCTTCACGTGCAGACAAGTCTGAAACAAACTCTAACAGGTCAGGAGGAATTTCCCCATTATTATTAACTTCGACTAACAGGCTTACTGCTAACAGCTTTGCAACCTTTGCTGTCAATGAGGTCAGTGGCCACCGGGGTAGTTGACTGAAAAGAGTCTTTCAGCAGAAATTCTCATGATATTTTCTCCTTGTTTTTCTGTATTTGTCTAATAGGTGCCCCGGGTGACCCTGGAAACCCGGGAATACCTGGTCCTCCAGGAGAGGAAGGGATGAGTGGTTTACCAGGCCTTCCAGGAGCTCCGGGGTTTCCAGGCCTGGAGAGAGGTAAAGCAGCTGCTAACAGTGCCCTTAGCAGGCTGTTTTCTGTGTGTGTTGCTGAGAAGACTCTGGGTAGTGGCCTGGAGATGGTGAAGGTATCGGAGCAAGCCTCTCCCTGCTCCTTCAGCTGGCTGATTTGCAGACTGCTGTATGAGACATAGGAGGCAGGGATGACACACAGGGAAACCAAGTATGTTGGCTTGGATGGGAGCAGAATTAGTCCCACAATGATTACAGCCCAGGTAAGTCTTCAGGTGTGAATATTTGGTGTAGCAGTGTACACAGGAGGTTGGTTGTTTGATTTCCATTTCAAATGAGTTGATTGGCAGAACCTTTCCTACATTTTAAATAATAGCAATGTTTCTGAAAATTATTTTTTTAATGACTTTCTATATTTGCAATGGAGAGCTAACAGATTGGCTAGATAAACCCACTGTAGATGGAACTCTGTTGTCCCATCAAAGATCTCACTTGGAAGTTTCTGTTTCACTTGGATGTCATCTGTGAAGTCCTGGCCTGCAATGATCTAGAGACTAGGAACTACTAAGGAAATTATCTCACTCAGAGGAAATCAGAAAATAAATAAACCGCAGTCTTACATAGTTAATTGTCTAGCTGATCAGTGGGACTTAAATGCAGCCCTGTGAATTTTTTTGGATGACCGAAGGAGCATGTAAATGGGAGCCAGTTGGTGCCTCCAATTAGTATGTTTTCCTTTGTGTGCAATTACAAAATTGTTCTGTGCTAACATGGTTGCAGCTCAAAGCACAACAGTAATTTTCATAACATTAAAAATACTAGAATGTATTTGCTGCTGGAGAGCTGCTCATGGTGTCATTGTTGTCTAGATGGAATGGGCCCTGGAGGGTCTCCAGGTATTCCAGGTGTGAAGGGTGAAGTGGGAGAACCAGGAAGAGCAACAATTGGATTACCAGGCAGTCCCGGCAGAGGTGGTTTACCAGGTCTGTCAGGAGCACCAGGATTGCCTGGCTCACCACGTATGTATATTTTTAACATCTATTTTGATATTGGATCCAGAGTGAAACAAGGCAAATAATAATTTATGTATTTATTTCTTTACCAGTGAGGATTATTCATCTGTAAATCTTAAATGTTTGGTTGACACCTCATTGTGATCATAACTCACAACCTTAAATATATATATCAGCAGCCACCTCTCTGAAGTAACAAAATACAGCTGATTGTTGTTAGAGTGGTAGCCTGAGAGACTGAAGCACAAGGTTGTGTAGACACAATTAATGACAGAGAGGACTTTGAAGTTCTAGGCTAGTCTCCTACTGGCTTAGATAAAGAACAGACCGTGACCTGGATGCCTGAAGAGACAGTTTTCAGACCTAAGGAAATGTGATTTTATTTTTACATGTTCATTTGTATGGATGCCCTGATTGGATTAATTGTGTATAGTTTTGTTTTCCTCAGAAATTGAGTATTACATGAAAAGGGTTGATTTTACACAAACCTTTTGTTTTACCATTCTGCTATAAATGGAGTTCAAACAGCCTGTTTTATTTTTGAGAGCCAACCTTTCAAAACAGGGCATGCTCCAGTGATAGAGCTGATGAGCATGGTCTGATGAAATGATTTTCTGTGGAGAAGAAATAAGTGCTCTCTTATCAATAACTGTTTGCTAGTCAAATCTGGCTCATTTTTCTGCAGAGTCTGTAAAGCTCTTGTAGCTGTTTTTAGCTGATGGTTGCAGTTTGTTTCCATGGAACATCAGACGGGTGCTGGTCAGCACTCCATCTTACTGTTGTCACTGAGGGGAAGGGCTTTCAGACACAGTAGTTTTAGATTATGTTAGATCACTTTCCTCTGCTGTTTCTGTCAGCTCATGTTTCATTCTATTCAGCATATAAAGAGATGTAGAAACTAATCCTGCAGTTATAAAGTGAGGGATAGGGAAAGTCCCCTTAACCTTTTTGCCGTTTAGTCTCTTTCCTGAGCTTCAGCAACTTAATAAGAAGTTGGGGAGCTCTGCAGAAGGCAGGTAGCCCTGGGGATGACTCTACCATGCCAGCAGCAGCAGAGACACTGCTCATGTATGATAGCTTCTGTGCCAACAAAAAGGGCAATAGCCAGTCGTCGAAATCACCAATACATTGATTTGTCCCTTCAACTTCTACCCATATGAGTCTCAGCTTCTTATAAATATCTGAAGGGCGGGTGTCAAGAGGATGGGACTGGACCCTTTTCAGTGGTGCCCAACGACAGGACAAGGGGCAATGGGCACAAGTTGGAACACAGGAAGTTCCACTTAAATGTGAGAAAAAACTTCTTCACTGTGAGGGTGCCAGAGCAGTGGAACAGGCTGCCCAGAGAGGCTGCGGAGTCTCCTTCCCTGGAGACATTCAAACCCCGCCTGGACACGGTCCTGTGCCCCCTGCTCTGGGTGTGCCTGCTCAAGCAGGGGGCTTGGATGGGATGATCTCCAGAGGTCCCTTCCAACCCCTGCCGTTCTGTGATTCTCCCAGAGCTGTAAAGGCACATCTGCCATGAACTAAGTCATTTGCCCTTCTTTATACAACCTGTTCACAGTTTGGTTCGTTCTTCAGCCAACTGTTAGGTCTTCGAAAAAGTGCAACAGTAGAGCAGTAGAGGAATGAAACTCCGTTGCATCCACATTGTGAGAGCTTTTGCTTTTCTCTGTGAGAAGCTAAAAGCAAACATATGGCAGAGGACTGCAGCCTGTGATACCAACCAAGTTCCATCTCCTTGTGTAACTTCCACAGTTGCAGTTTGATCCAGTGCCATTTCTGTCAGTTGCATAACTGACATTATAAGTAATTAATGAGCTGGAGATCTAGCCTTCTCATGGCTTTTGCTTACCTTCTTTCCGCATGTAGGCCCTTCATTGCCCCCAGACACGATCCTGGATGGAAGGGTTGGGGCCCCAGGGGAGCCTGGACAAAGAGGGCTACCAGGAGCTTTGGGTCCAAAGGGGTACAAAGGTAAGTGACTCTTGTTTTGGGAGGGCCTTTTAGCAGTCATTTGGCCTCCGAAAGATGTTTACACACAGTTAATACCCTAAGGGATGAGGCAACAGGGATTTATGACAAATCACAGGAGGTTGACACGGATTAAAGGAGCCAAGAGCCTTTAGAATTTAGAGAGAGTTGTGCCCAGCACTGCCAGCAAAATCCTCTTTCCTACTTCCTACTCTGCTCAGGCAAATAAGCAGATAAACATCTCATACCCAGAAAATTAGCTAAGTTAGTTATACTTTAAAGCTATAAGACATAATGAGACTTAGAAATAAAATCTTGTTCATTGCTTTTTGCAATATCAGCTGGAAATGACAGAGAAACTTAATTTTATTCTCCTCTGTGCTAAAACATGATGAGAATTTGGGTCTTAGTGTGTGACAGAACCAGCAGCAAAAGCCATGATGACACAGACATCACTGTGCTTTGTGATTGTTTGGATCCATGACCAGTTACGATTATGGGCAATATAAAGATATCCAGCTGAGGGTCATTGTAACCTACTGTGAGTGTGAGTATGGATTTGCTTTCTCTGACATATAACTGTCTCTTTAAAAACCCATGAGACTTCTGTCCTAAAACTCTCCTAAAACTATCTGTTTAGGAGAGTCTAAACCTTTGGGAAGAGGTCAAGAAGTGCTGAGGTTCATGCTGCACGTGGTGATTTGATGATGGGCATTGCATAGAAATTAACCTGGACAAAACCTGAGCTCCACTTGCTTGACACTCAAATCTCCTGAGCAGAGTAGGCACAAAATCAAATCATATGAGAATGGCTTTGTCCTAAATAAATCAAATATTGGTTCTGGAGCTCTTGCAACTGAAAAGGGTCTTTATCCAAATGAAACTGAGTTTGGAGTGTTGACTATATTTTCCAGGAGAGGCAGGTGATTGTGCTTGTGATGGAGGAGTTACAAGAGCTGGTCCAAAAGGCATCTCAGGTGTACCAGGTCCATCGGGAAGCCCTGGTGTGCCTGGGGTTAAGGGCATTGGTGGAGACCCAGGCACTGTGGGCGCACCAGGACTGCGGGGCCCTCCGGTAAGGCAGGAAGAGTTTATATTGGTTGCATTGAATTAAAGGAGAAAAAATGCCCATGTACAATTGCTGGTGTTGATTGTAGTGAAAGCAGAACACTTTTTTTTGCATAATTTATTCTACTTGTTTGGATTAAAAAAAAAAAGAAAAAGGGCAACCCAGAAACTGAAAAGAAGTTTCTGTGAAAAGAAGCTGAGAGTAGAGAAATTATCACCTATAAAAAACGGGAGAAGAAATGGTTCTTGAGTTCTGAGAACTGCACATTTAGAAGTCAAGAGAGAAAGAGTAACAATTTTACATCGCAGGGCTTCTTGGCTATAGGCATACATGGATTAGACCCAGGGTTCTTCCTAAGTGAGGGCTGGCTGGGGAAGCAGATATACATCTGCATGGAGAGAAGACCTGAAAAATCAAATGGTGAGATCTTTCCACACCATTGCTCATAGCTATAAAAACTCTGTGCCATAAACGCAGTCTCCTTCTCAACTGCTATATGCTAAATACATCAGTGAGAGTTGAGCTGTGTTTTTTATGAAACAGCAACCATAACACACAGGATTTTCCAAAGTGCTGAGCTTTGCTTATTGGCAGTATTTACTTTTGAAAATTGTAGTCCATAAAGACACCAGTCTTTTGTCTTCAGGGTATATTTATCAGCATCACTAAATGCAGTGCACCAAGTAATAGGGAAGAAGATTCAATTCTTGGGCCCTGTTATGTCATGACTAATGTAATATTCCCAGATGCCATCCAAGATTGCTGTCACTATAGTGCTATATACCAGGGTTTGGCTTGCCACTGTAAAGCTGTAGTGACTTGACATCTGGAAATAATCAAACCGCCTCCTTTTTTTTTTTTTTAGTGTAATGTATATAATAGAAAACCCTGTGGAGATTCTGTCTAGCTCCAGTCGTTGTGTCCTGCCCTCATATGACATTTTTAAGAAGCAAAACCTTTCCTCTGCGTGTTTATATTCCTGTTTTTTTATTTTGGTCTGTAGGCTTTGGCTGGTCAGCAAGGTCTTGCAGGCCTTAAGGGAGAAAAAGGGGATTCGTCCTATGCAACAGGCAGAGGTGCTCGTGGGGACCGTGGTGCGACAGCACCCAGAGGACCTTCAGGCATCCCAGGAACCCCTGGCAGGGATGGACTTCCAGGCTTGCCAGGCCCACCAGGCCCTCCAGTAAGTTCAGGTTAATTTAGCAGCAGTGCTTCAGAATTGGAAAAAGGAGCAGAGACAATAGAAAGGCCTGGCTTTTATTAGTCCTGATTAGCCCTGTGGTAAGTCTCCAAATACATATAAAAAGCTCACAGTCCCTGAGCACAAATTTGTCTTGGTCAGGATTAATAAATGGCACTCATTATGCCTCTGGCTACTCAGTCAAAAGATAAAGTTCCAGTAGTGGGGTAGACCCTAATGCTGTTTTATGTTTTGTCCTAACAGATTAAAGACACTGTAGGCATAATTATGAGTCAAACCTTGGAATAGAAAAATCACATCAGAATCTTTTTAATTAAAAAGAAAGTAAATGTCTTTCAGAATACGTAACATTTACATTTTGGCAAATACAACATAAAATGTTACTTTTAATAGTCACTGAGTTTTCCTGCATTTTGAAATAATGATGGATAATTCATGGTGGTTTCCCTATGCCTTCCCAGGCCCATCTGAACCTTGCGCAGAACCAATCAAACTCTTATGCATCTGTTAAAATGATAGTGGTGTACATTCTTTCTACATAGCTTTGATTTTCAGCTGTAACTGTCTTTGCTGTGCACAGGGTGATGGTGGGCTAGGTTTCCTGGGTGAAAAAGGACTGCCAGGACTACCTGGCTCCAAGGGCCATCGTGGAGAACCTGGTTCTCCTGGCGTCGGATATCCAGGTCCTAGTGGAGTTCGTGGGCTGCCAGGTGACCCAGGAATAGATGGGTTTCCAGGACAAGCAGGTCTTCCAGGCCCTCAAGGTAGGTGTCGCTGGGTCAGCTGTAATTTTGAAAAGGTGCAAAGCTGCTACAAGTCAAATAGCACTCAACTTACTGCTGTGCTTGTAGCCAGGCCAAAAGATTGTGTTAGATTAAAGATTGCTCTTTAAATTAATTGAAACTGGTTTCTGGGCT
Source organism: Morus bassanus (assembly GCA_031468815.1). NCBI lineage: Eukaryota > Metazoa > Chordata > Aves > Suliformes > Sulidae > Morus > Morus bassanus. The sequence goes on from CM062582.1 coordinate 4,950,356, forward strand.
CACCAGATCTCACACAACAGTCACAGCTTTCTCAAGTTGTGTTGCTCAGAAGGACACAGATAATAAGCAACAAACACTCAAATAGTACTCAAATACTGAGAGGGTTGGATGGAGCTACTCACTTGACTATTGCTGGAGAACTATTTTACACAAAAGGTAGTTAGGAAGATTGATAAAATGAGGCTTTTAAAAAGCACAGCCTACTTCATTGTCCATGTAAAAATAATAGCTCACTGGTACCTGAGACTTCTGAATCAGTTTTCGGAACTGTTACTATTATTGAAATAAGAAGAGCTCCAGATTTTTTTAAAAGAAGAAACTGTAGTACATTGGTATGTGTGGACAAGCGCTGGTGAATAAGACATTGTCATGACAGTCAGGTAGGGAGTTCAATTATGACTGGTGCAACCAGCTCTGGGCTGTTTGCTTCCTGAGGTACTACAGTTTGGCTCAGTTGGTACGTCATTGTATGTACCTAAGGCATACCACAACGACAAGTGATAAAGTCAGTAGATACAGGTTTGATAGTGTTTCATGTATGATGTTTTATGTTCATTCTCAGAGTTCAAAGTGAGTTACATTGAAAGTCATATGTCTTAAACATTTATGGAAAATGTTTTCGTAACAAAATGACTACAGAGAGCTAGTCCAAATGTCTTGATTCCATGTCAGCCATTTAAATATAATTTAAGATAAACAGTAATTTTTTCTTTGCTGCTGCTGATTTTCATTGTATTTTCCATTCTGCATATACTTAGGCTTCCAGGTTTGTAATTCTGTCAGTATCAATAATGTGGAACCGACAATATGTTTGCAGGCATAATATTGTTGCATAGGTTTCTGGACTGATAAACTGATGTTCTGAGTTCAAAAACCTTGGCAGTTAGACCACTGCAGTACAAGGAGCTGGCAGAGGACTCTTAAACCCAGAAGGAGGTGAGAGCTAGGCCAGAATAGCACTAGGAACATTGCACAGACATGCTGGATGGCATGTTACCTCACTTCAGTGTCCTGCTGAGTTGTTGTTATGGGGTGAGGAGACAGCTAGCGTTAATGTCCCCCTGGAACAGTCTGCATAAGCTTTTTTTCCAATTCAAATCACATGCTAAATGCTAAAAGCTTTACTAATTCATAGCTATGAATGCTTACATCTTTGTTTGGTAAATTGTCTCTTACAAAATCCACTAAATTAAAATTGCATTGTAAGATAAGTAAAAGTAAAATGCTCCATGCATGATGTGAACTCTAGATATTCTGCGGAGCACATCAGAAGCCAGCTTATTATGAATGCTACATCAAAGCTTTGCTAACAATGACTGGTCCTTTGTGGAATAGTATCTACAGTCAAAATATGTGGGAAAGTGTGAATAAGTCATTAACCAGTTCAGTTTGCACCTCCATAGAGATGTGTGATAAAACTTGTGAATGCATCATTCCCTCCATACTAGGAAATAATTTGTGTACACTAAAAGACCCTTTGATGTAGTAAGTTTCATCTAATATTAAAGAAATGTGTGTGGGTAGAAGAAATAATCATTTCTTATACTGCCCAGACTAAAAGGCCTTATCATGAAAATGAGGAAAGACATTTAAAAAGAGACTGTGACCTACTGAAGTTGCCATGTCAAAGTCACCACTGAGGAATTTTGCTCGAGTTCATGCCATGTGCAGTAAAATAGGGTGAAACAGTCTTGCTTTGGAAGAGTCTAACGCAGTATTTTATAAAAAGCTAGACTGATTGTACCTGGTATTATGAGATTACTCAAAAATTTTGGAATTGCTCATATTTCACTTTTGTGCCTGACATGATGGTTTCATACTTGTTTAATCTCCTTCATACTGGGATATTTATTGTGTAAAGTGTGATAATGTAAGGTATTAAGTAGCTGGGGAACACTAAGTTTTGCTTATATAATTTTTACACTAAGCCTTGCTTACATCATTTTGCAAAACAAGGAAACAGTCCTATTTGCATTTCAGTTATCCTCACATGAAATATCCATTGTTCAAGTATTCTGCTGCTGGCTAATAATGTAAAATGCAGAATATGCTATTGTACAGAGTTGTTTTTGGAAAACTCACATAAGACTGTCCTTAAAGCCATGTGATGTGAGAGCAACCATATTAATTCAACTTCCCTTTCCATGCCAGTTGTTGCCCTGAATGCTTGCTTTTTAAAAAATGTCATTCTTTATTGTACTGAGTCTGAGGACCTCAACTTTTTATTTATAAAGCATTCAGCATCAAGCTCACTCAGCATTGCAGAAGACCAGAACTGGAATTTTTATTTTGTGTCCCTACTATTTAACTTTTCCTTTATCAGAAGAACACCCTGTCAAAGTACACCCAAGTGCAGGCAGTAATGTGTGTGTTACATCTTGCAATCATGGTATTAGGTGCCCATATCCATTCGAAGCATAAATTGGATCATGGGTATTTTAGTTTTGAACCTCTGTTCTTAAAGCTAGTGCTGATTATAAAACGAATTGCTGTTACAGATGAAAATAGAGCACTCTTTGGCTTCGTGTAAGGATGGAAATGTTATTACAACTCTGTGCAGATGTTATCATGAGTATAGTCATTTTTAAATGAATTTTGCTATCAGTGAATGCCTTACGTCAAGATAAAAGTAATGAGTTGAGAACTGATCTTTGGTTCTCTCACATCAAAATAGAAAATGTTCTGATGTTTCCTTCAGAATTTGCATAGCATCTCAATATGTGAGTAGATTACATACCCTGGGGATTGTATTCCCTCTTGTTCTCTGCTACATCCCACTTTCCACATGAACCTTGCTTGTTTCTTTATACTAGAGCTGATACCTGTTAGCAGCCCCCAACTAGCTAGAATGTGAGATTAGGATTGTTCTTTCTTCTCACAAGTCTGGATAGTGAAAACAGTCACACAAGTCAGAGTAATGAAATCATGAAAATTAGGGTTGAGGGTGCAATGAAAGGGGGTAGAAATGGGAGGTCAAACCAGAATCACTCTCCCATTTGGCACCGTGAGAGAGGGATGCTCAAATCTGCCTACCATGACTGGGCTTGGGGTGAGACCCTAAGCTGAAAGCTTAACTTTCCATCTCTGGTTGGATGTAGGCATCGAAGTCAGAAGATTTTCACACAGCCTTTTGTGAACTGAGTTGGAATTCAAGAAGAATGTTATTGAACCAGTTCTTAGCATGGTTTCAACTAAAAAATTTGTCAGGATCTTTACAGCCTTTGCACCAGAAAAGACATATGGGGTTACTTTATGAGTTTTTGTCCTGGCCTTTGTCATTTTGAGACCCCTATTCCCACTGTCAATGTCAGAAGCAGAGAGCCATATTTATTATCCATACAGAGGTCCACTGATTTGATTAGATTTATGCAGGAAATAGTTTGACTCTGGGTCTTTTCTTAATAAAATTTGTTAGTCATCTGAAAATTTTAATCTTTTCTAAAAGAAAGTGTTTAACTTGTGTTGCTGTGCTGGAAAAAATACCTCCAGTGTTGCCTGATTTAGACCAGATTACCTCCTCAGGACTGAAAGCAGTCATGATTTGGAGTGCTCTTGAGTGGCTGATGAATAAATTTGGCTTGTCAGTCTGGGAATGGAGCTTGAATATAAGAATCCTGCAGAGAGAGTTGTAAGGAAATGAGAAACAATGTATCTGTGATAACTGTTACCTCATCTTCAATAGACCTTGTAGTTGATGCCAGATATGAATTAGCAAATATTGGGCGACAGTGCAGTTATGCAGCTTTTCCTCTGTGCATATAAAAGTGTTCAGAGTAATGAAAAAAACCACCTGCCTTCCCCAAATTTGCTTTAGTAGTTATCTTCTGTATGTAATCTCTCTGACTAAATAGCTTCCAAAGTCCGTTAGATTTTCATTTTTAGAAAGTATATCTATGATATTTTAAGGCTAAGCCAGCTGTTACAGCAAAGGAGCTAATTCTGTAGTTCTAGCACAGACTCCTCTTAAGGTAACTGGAAGCATTTCTGGAGTTGGAAAGTCTTGAATTAGTTTTTGTGATAATCATTTCTGTGACTGTGACTTCAAATTGTCACTGACCTACAAGGGGGAATATTGGAAGTGGTCGAGATTTTTCAGGTAAATCTGATGTGCTAGCAACTCTGATAATGCCACATAAATTTCATTCCACTGAAGAGGGGTTGCTAGTACAAACAGGACCTTTTTTTGAGAGGTGGAAGTCAGTCAAAGAGCTTTGCAGTTGCTGAGTCCTGTTTGCTACTAATAAACTTTTAAGCCACCTGGTTATTTCTTAGTCTGACAGACTGGAGAAGAAGCAGTTGGAGAGTAAGGCTGAAATAAAAAACCCTTGTTATTCCACCCTCCATGCACACATCCATCTGGCCTAACCTCTTCGGTGACAGTTTTTTTTAAAAACCTGTCAATATTCCCTAGATAGATATTTTATCTTGCATGTGCACATTTGTGTTAGAATTTCACACCATAGTATACTGTTTGTATGCAGCTTAGAAACATCCTCAGTTTTTAAGAGTTAGGAATACCTGTCAGCTCCCACTGATTTTGAAAGCTCTCAGCCTGGACTTTAAGCTCTCTGAGTCACAGACCACCTTTTCAATGCCTGTTGCATAGGTCCTACCATAGGGAGGACCAGTTGCTGAGTGGAAGCCATGGATATCATGCTACAAGTAGTGCACAGCAGTAGCTGCTACCTTTGACTGGTCATGCAGTAAGTCAGTAGTAGGGATGAGACTGGACAATCACCAGTCTCCAAATGCCTTTTCTTTTCTTTGATGTCACATGTTTGAGATGTCAGCAGTGTGTGCGTAAGTTCACTCACAGCCACTTTTGATATGTCCTGTAAAAACATCTGGATACTAACTGTTCCTCTTCTGACCGTCTCTCTGAAAGGGGCTGTGTGCAACCTCAGTGTTTCTTTGTTTTAGGTATCACCTTGCCCTGCGTAGTTCCTGGAGCATATGGGCCCCCAGGGACTCCCGGCTTTCCAGGATTGCCAGGTAGGGAGACAAGCTGATTGTAATACACTGGCTGACTACCAAGAAGCACTTATTCTTCAAGGAAGATAATACCTGCTAATTAATCTCCTGCAAGTGATAGTTACTCCAGAAAGTTAACTGGCAGAACAATGTTCCTTTTTTCCCCAAAGAGATTAGGCTTAAATCCCATGGAGGATCATAACGACTGCACCATTTTTTCCCTTTCAAGTAGCCTCTGAACACAAAACCCCTCGCTCTGTGCTTTTGTAGCTGATGAAACAGCCATAGCTTTGAGACTTTATTTACCTTAAATTGTGTATCCAGAGAGTGTTTTCAGCACTAGCTTTGCAGAAAAGATCTGATCCTGTTTTGTCATGCTGTGTTTTTGTCTTCCACTAGTCATTTGTTAATATTATTTATTAATATATTTTTATCCTTAGGACCCAAAGGCATCAAAGGCTTTCCTGGCATTCCAGGCCAACCTGGGTTACATGGGTCAAAAGGACAGCCAGGGTCTCCAGGAGTAATAGGCTTGCAAGGGGAACCTGGTAAGAAGGAAATTACTGGAGTTCTTTTTATTGTCTGATTAACGTGAACGATATTTTATCGAAAGAGTTGTGTCACCTTCTAGGCCATTTTCTGCCTGGTACATTCATAATGCTCCATTGAGAGCTCCATTGTGCTCCTTCCAAACGCAATCTCTGCAAGCAAATGGTTGCAGCTTGGAAGAAAGCAAAAGAAATATTTGAGATACTTGTTACCTGCCTATAAAATTATATCGTTGCTGGAAGAAAAGAGGACAACCAACACAATTGGTTTCTTCAGACACCATCATCGTGTGCATTGCTACAGTTTAGGTTTAGCTACAAGTTTAGTGTAAATGTTGTTTTAAGCCATGTGGTACTCTGGTAAAGTACACGGTGTTTGGACTCATTTTAGCTGTGGGAATTTCTAATGGTTGTGTAAATAAAGAGCAAGAAGCAGAGGTGGTGAGGGAAGATTCCTAAAGCTAGGTTGCTGTGTGTCCATCAGGTTTTGTGGATATGGCTGAAGAAATCTCTTATCCTTTCACTGCATTAAGGGGGGGATGTCACCTTTATGGGGTCACTGATTTCATGACATAACCCCTGAGCAGTGTGACACATCCACACGGCAGTGCAGTTTAGTGTCTGCCTGGTACGGGGAGAGTACTTTCCAGTCCTCCTTGTACCAAGGCTGCCAGTGTCTTCTGCCCTGCAGTGCCAGGAGTTGTCTGACATAGAGGGCAGAGTAAGAAAGGTGCGATGAATATAACATCTTTGCAGCTTCTGTTGTTGACAGTGGTAGTGAGATACCACCTGTCTGTAGCGTGAGATGGCCATCTGCCTCCTTTTTTTGTCATTTTTGCCTAATCTGCCATCTAGTGAAACCAAGCTTGTAAAGCTGCAACTAGCTGCATCTCCCAGATGCTCCTAAAGTATGGTTTTCTGGGAAAAAAAAAAAAAAAAAAAGGATATTCTAACTGTTTTAAAGATTTTCATCACTTTCTGTCACCAATTATTGTTTCTAATTCAGTACTGAAACATTCTGCAACTTTCCAAACAACTTTTTCTTACATGGAAATTTTTAAAAAGTTGATTTTATTAGAGATGTTATTGGAAGCGGATATTCTGTATTTCTGCTGAGTGACATTTACTGCTTTCCTCTTTAAGGCTTCCCTGGGCCTCGAGGAGACCAAGGGTCACAAGGACTTCCAGGACTGGATGGGACAGATGGTTTGCTTGGGAAAATGGGTGCTTCAGGCTTAGCTGGAATGAAAGGAGCTCCTGGAGATGTATTTGGTGCTGACAGTGGAGCCCTGGGAGAGCGTGGCCGACCTGGACTCCCAGGTGATAAAGGTCTTATAGGTGATCTTGGATTTCCAGGATCGAAAGGTAAGCACTGATATGGCATGTATCTGGGAACATCAAACTGTTTCTCCTTCAAAAATCTTCCACTTTCCAATCTCTTTAAGATACTGTGTTAGCAGTCCCCATAGCTGCTCACAGGTGGCAATTTGCTAGTTTTCTCTTAGAATCCAATGCAACTCAAAGGCTTTTATTAAAACGGACTTTTTAATTAAAAAAGTGGGAATTTTGTTTTATTTGTTCTGTAACATCCCACCTCTCTGTTCTCAGGGTTAGACGGAAGACCAGGCCTCCTAGGTATTAAAGGCGAACAGGGTAACCCAGGATATTCGGGTGCCCCTGGATTGCGGGGGCCTCCTGGTCCTGGAGGCCCTTTTGGCATTAAGGGAAAACCAGGACCCTTGGGGTCAGCTGGCCTTGCGGGAGCACCAGGTATGTCATGTCTTCAAATGAAGACAAGTAGCTAAGCTGAATGCTGCAATGTTGAGGAAGTGTGGGAGAGATTTGGCATTTGCTAGGAGTGAGCTCCTACCTCTGGTTAGGAGTAACAGAGTGCAGAATTTCAGCCTTTTGCCTCTGACTGCTGGACAACTCCTGCCTAGAAATAGTGTCCCAAAGCTGTAAGAAGCACAGCAGAAAGATAGGAGAAAGCATCTTAAATGTCTTGATATTTTTAACATCTCTGCTTTTACATGCTGGCTGTATCACTGACTAATCTTCATTTCCCATTTTCATGACCGTTACTTTCTAATGTATGAGGTTGCTTGAAATATGACTTAGATTAAAAAATTGTTAGCTTTCTCAGAACAAGCACTTAGGTCTTCTCTTGTCTTTCTCTTCTCTGGAGCTGGAGAGACATTTCTTTCTCTTCACTTTAAGGGGAAAAAACTCCACCACTTGAGTACAGCAATATCTCTCAAGCTGCGCTGACTAAAGTGTTCCATGATAACAGTATATACAAGGCTTGAGAACCAAGCAAAGAGGGACCTGGGAATTAGTAGATAATGGTCTGTGATATAACTTGTCTGTTCTGACCTGCACAATGACAGTGCTGGAGCACAGTGACGACAAATGAATGAAAGCAGTAACATAAGTTGAGATTAAAATCATAGAGTTCTAAAGTTGTTTCTTTTTATTTTGACTTTAATGTTGCTTTTGCCTCTCTATTTTTTTACATTTTTGGACTGTATGCCATATATGACTTTCCTTCAACTGTTTTTAAAAACCTCCCATTGCTAGGATGATAAGCTCCAGATGATTAAGTTTTTTGCGCCTGTAGTCTCTCTGAATCATTAATTTCTGTTGTACCCTTGTTCTTTCTGTTTACACATTTTGTCTGTTTTTTCCTTCACTATGTTTCTATTCCATTTATCATGAACTCTCCGTTTCTGATGTCACACTCTTTGGTTATGGGTTCTTCACATAGGCTGTCAAGGTGAGAAAATGCAGTGTAGCATAAAAGCTCATGGACTAACAACCTGGCTTTTAATGCTACAGGAATTGCATTGACTATAGGTGATACTATTCTTAATATGACTAAAGGTGGTAATATTATTGCTAATCAAACCAGAAGGCAAAGAACCATTGTAGTGAGAATGCTCAGACAGTAACAAAGCCTGAAGCCTATAAAGAAATTCTTAATATGTATAGATGTTAAGTGTGTGTGTTTTCTTTGTCTTCCTAAATAAAGCATTTCATCTTCTGCTTGAAAAAATGCTGGGTTGTACCTTAAAAAGTGTAAGCCCTGAGTATAACAAAGCTTGTATATTGGGTGCTACTGCTGCAAACGCCATTTTTCAGAAGCCGCCTGATTTTTCCTTCTCTTCCTCTCTTTGGATTTGAGCATTCTGTTTTCAATGGTTTGAGCCTTTATTTAAAATGGTAAACCATTACAAAGCTTCAGCTGGAAGCACTCTGAAACATTTAAAGGCAAAACGGTACATACGATGTTGGTTTTGTGACAGCACAGTCTGAAGCTTGTTCCCTTAGTGAGCAATTTGCTTTTGAGAAGTAACACTTTAACTACTAAAGTGAAAAAAACCTTGTAAAAACAAGCCTCTCCAATTGATCTCTGGTTCATCCAGAGGATGGGGTAGGTAGCAGAAGCTGGCGTTAATGATGCTCCCCTTTCTGCTTTGGCTGCCTTGATGATAAGGGTAGGACTGGTGCGCTACAGTTTAGTGTCTGCTAAAGGAGACAAAAAATGGATACATCATACGTGGTTTCACCCTTGCCAGTTGTGCAGTGGTGTAGGCAGTAACGCTCTTCATAGGTATTTTATTATTAGATGACTAATGCTTTTGCAGTTCTAAGCTTTATGCCTTCTAGTAGGCTGCATGTGCCATAAGGTCCATTTGTCATATTAAAAACAATGCTGTGCTTAAGGAGTTTGGGAAGCTGACCACAAACCGTTCCAGTGTTTGTGTGACATAATCTATTCTGTTCTTTCTTGTATTGATTCAGGACTTCCTGGAGTCAAAGGCTTGCCTGGGGATGTAGGTCCACAAGGCCCTGCTGGTATGAAAGGCTTTCCAGGTCTTGATGGTGCTCCAGGATCTCCTGGGGAAAGAGGATTCTTAGGACCACCGGGGCCTTTTGGTCAAGATGGACGTCCAGGTTTCTCTGGGCCAAAAGGTATGTGTTCCACTAGGGGAATAGTCTGAGATTACTGTGCCCATAAAAAAATAACCTTGTTAATACTGATTTTAGGCCCAACTTGTCAGAAGAGAATGAATTCCCAATTAGTGTTGGAATGCATTTGTTTCGCTGCTGAGTTATGAATTATGAATGATGGATTTAATTGTCAAATCATGGTCGTAAGGAGATCCATCTTGAAGGACTTGGGCCTTTATGGACAAAGGATCATATAAATCAAGATAGAAAGACAAAAAAATTGAAGAAATGGCGAGCAGTGCATGAAATTTATAGAAGGGAGAGAATGAAGCACAAGCCAAATGGGAAGTAAAAATTTACAATCTGTACTGTCATTAAGCACCAATACAATAGTTAGTTGCTTGGAGAATTCTGTGTTATTTTAGGCAGAGAGCAATAGATCTATGTAACTGCATTTGCTCTCTTGGAAATGGATCGGGTTTTGCTCTCCTGTGGAAGCAGGACCGGGCTCTCAAAGGTGAACTGAAAAGTGCTGGTTGAAAGTATCATGAGTGGAGACCCATGAGAGAAGTGGCCATGCTATGCTTGAACCATGAAGTTTTACTACCCAGATTTGGGTGATTGGCCAGAACCATGCTGACCCTACCTGCCAGCTAGGTGGGTATGCAGTGTACCAGAAAAGACTAATTTTCCCTTTCTATTTCTCAACTTTTCTGTACAGGCGAGAAAGGGTCTTCTGGCCTGCTTGGTTTCCCTGGCATGCCAGGCCTGCCTGGTGTCCCTGGGGTGAATGGGTTTAAAGGAGCTCCTGGCACAGCTGGAGGAAAAGGGAGCCCTGGAGTTGTGGGACTCCATGGTCAAAAAGGTGAGAAGCAGCTGAAAGGCTTTTGCTGGCTGTGCAGCAGAGGGACTTAGGAGGCCCTTCTGAGATGTCTGCGTATTTAATGTTTTCTTCTAAATACTGTGTTCTTTACTTCCTTGTGAAATACTTTGGCCTCGTTGCCAAAGATGCTGAGTGCTTACTGATGAATTTGCATCAGGAGACATGGAAGTTCTGGCTTTGTCTGCCAGCTTCTAGTGTTACACACTTTCTCTGTTAGATTATTTTGCAAGATTTCCTGACTTCTTATTTCTTCAGGTGACAGAGGTGATGTAGGTCCACCTGGTCTTCCTGTTCTTGGGCTTCCAGAACAAGCGCTGCAATTCAAAGGAGACAAAGGAGATCCTGGATTAGCTGGACTTGGAGGATTCCCTGGACCTAGAGGTATTTCACAACATTGTAGTTACTTGCCAGTATCAGTTGTTCAGTAACTGTGTTTATTGTCAGTGGAGAATTGCCTGTCCTTTTGACAGCACCTGCAGTATTACCATTTTCTGTTCTGCCATTCACATTCTAGCAAGATTTGCATATGGCAATTCCAAATTTTGAGAAAACAATTTTCCTCTGAAGCTCTGTTCTGCAGAGCTAATGCCATCCCTTCCTCCTCTTTAAGGGGAGCTTTGGGTAACAGGTCAGTTGGCCCAAATGAGCTGAATGTCTGTATTATGACATGAAATTACACTCTGTTGTATAACCCAGGTGATAAAGGAATCCCAGGAAGCCGTGGACAGCCTGGTCTCCCTGGTCCAATTGGGTCAGCAAGCAATGAGAAAGGTCTTCATGGTGACCCAGGCTTTCCTGGTCCAGCTGGACAGCCTGGGCTGCCAGGACAGAAGGGTACACATGGTATCATAGGATTTCCAGGAATGCCAGGAGAGAGGGTAAATACCTTCTTAAGTATCTTCATCTTTAAGTGCTTTTAGGAAAATCCTGTGTTCTAATTGGTACTGCTGTAGCAAAGCAGCAGAAGCTGGCAGGATTTTTCCTTACAAAACTTCCAGACTGTTTTTGTTTGTCTCATACTGTTGAGTGACACTTTGGATAGTATTTCTTCCTACGTCTTTGCGGTCTGTTATCCCACATGACCCAAACTTGGAACAGAAGAATAAAAAGCAAAGGCTGATTTTGGGTTGGGTTTTTTTTTTCAGGGTTCAGATGGTATCATAGGAACACTTGGATACCCAGGATCTATTGGCCTCCCTGGTCCAAAGGGTAAGAAATCTTTTGTAGTGCACATGGTCTTGCAGTACACACAGTCCTAATATTCATGACTAAAATGAATATTCTAGAAGTGTCTGTTGCTCTCCAGTGACTGGCTCCGAAGTATGTGTCCCCTTTTACAAGGGGGCTTCATTCAGATGAGACCAGTCACAAGCCAAATGCCTAAATACTTTATGGTCCTTTGAAAGTTTGGCCACAGCGCTGTGTGAAGCATGTTGGACAGTACAAGAGGCACCCTTCTCTCTCATCTCCTTGTGTCAAAAGTATAAAGGGCAGGATGTTGTGGAATTCCCCATAAATGTTTGTCTTATCCTGCATTTGCATGAGTGAATTTGCATCCATTGTTGTGTATAAGCATTTTCAAACTCAGGTACATCACTTACCATTGCCATGGATTTGAAGTATAGGCAAGGTTTATTTTCATCAACAAGGCTATTGAGCAGCCCTGAAAATGGCTCCCCACAGTCAGGAGCGGCTCCCTACGTTGTCTTTCTTTTCCAGGTGAAAAGGGAGAGCCTCTTGGTGTTCCTGGCAGTACTGGACCAAAAGGAGAGCGAGGAGACCCAGGGTTCCCAGGTAAAGTAGCCCTTGATTGCTCACTCCAGGAATGCAAAATTCTAGAGATTAAACAGGATAGCATTTCCCAGTTTGGGTATTCTTGTAATCTGTAAATTTAAATACTTTAATCCTCTCCTGGAAGTGAGATTTGAGGAGTCTGGAATCCAGGTGGAGCGCAAATCTGGATGATAATGAACATGTCTGAGAACAGCCCAATTCTAATGCTGGGTCCCACTTCACTTCTTGAGGAGTGAACTTGTGAACTTGCACTGGTATTTGGTAGCCAGGGAGTTCCGTCCAGGGATCAGACCATGGCTAAGCAGACACAAGTGTTGCAGCCTCAGCATAGTGTGTTTCTCATTCTCTTCACGTCTTCCTCCAGTCTGACCTGTGCTCTAGCATGCTGTCTGTTTTTATCCTTTCAGGAGAGAGAGGGAGAGAAGGACTCAAGGGTGAACCAGGCTATCCAGGAAACACTGGGGTGAATGGACTCAAAGGTGGCCCAGGAGATCTTGGCCAGGAAGGACCAGCAGGTACTGGACTAGGCATCTAAGTTCTGCAGTTCATGGTGTGACTGTGGAACAACCTCACCTTGTTGTTTCCTTAGCCCTGGTTGGCCTGTCTCAGCTGAGGCTTAAACAAGAAGATTGACAAGAAGACAGGAATTTTCTTTGACACTAGTGTAAGGTGTCACCCTGTCCTGTCATGACTGATCCTGTGGGTCAACCATGTGGTGAATCCTGCACAATTCCTAAAACCCAAGGGATTCCTTTAACAAATAGGGAAAACCTCAGTTAGATACAAACAGTATTAGCTTCTTTGCAGCTGCTTATGGGCAAGGTTGCTCTAAAATCTTCCATTGCAACACTTCTGTCTGTTCCCTCTCTAGAGCCAAACCTACCCAGAAGGATGGCTATGAGTGTCTTTGGGTAGTGGTGTAACTAGCAGGTAGATTCTCAAATTGTTATCAAGATTAAAGGTGGGAGAACAGTGAAAGTCATTATTGGAATATTTTATTTGAAAAACAATTTAATTAGCTATTCAATATGTGAACTGTTCCAGTGTGTCACTTGGTGGATGATGATGAATATCATTGCTATGATTTAAAAAACAAACAAACAAACAAACAAAAAACCTATAAAAAATAGCTTGATAAGTGCTATGCTAGCAGTGGTAGTGAGGAGAGATTTGGATCTGGTTTTGCTTTATCTAAGTAGCAGTTTATTCACCCATCTTATGAGTTAAGTGCAGGAGCTGTGAGATGGAGCTGTGAGCTGTTCCATCCCGGATGTGTAGTACAGGAACATTTTTCTGCTTGTTTTTAGGAATCCCTGGAAATGGTGGGCTGAGAGGAAGCCCTGGGCCACCAGGACCTCCAGGGCAGCCAGGATCTGTTGGATTCCCTGGAGCTCGTGGAACAGCAGGACCTAAAGGTATATCTGGAGCCTGCACATGGAGGGGAGAAATTGGGTCATAAAAACAGTGTTTTGGCCAAGTATATCACAGCAGGCAGGCAGCACTCTTATGTGTGGGCCAGCTGTGCGTGGGAAATCAGCTTATTTCTTGGCAATGTTAGCGCAGGCACCAGCTGCTAGAAATGAGCAGAGGAGTGGTTGGAAAAGGACAGGCTTTCACTTGATTTGGATCACTGGTGGGTGTTCACTGAGGGGAAAACCAGTGAGAGCAATGGGAAGAGTTTCCATGAAGGGGGCCTGTGTGAAGGAAGACTTTACATACTGTGTTCCGCTGTGTGTCAGGATTCTCATACACGTTGTAGTCTCCATGAAACATCTTATGCATTTCCACCTAACTAGATTATTTGCTGATTTGCTCACTTGTATGTTCCCAATGTCTCTTCAGGGTTTCCTGGATTTCCGGGTTTGAATGGTCTGAATGGCTTGCCAGGCACAAAAGGGTCTCCTGGAACACCAGGTAAAGGAAATGTGTAGTAGAAGTGTCACAGCTGCATACACTGCTCCATCATGAGAGCAGTGTTCCCCACAAAATTCCCCTATTTCACCCAGTTCTGGATTTAATTATAACGTGAAGAAAAAACTCAGGTTATTGAATGCGCATGACCAAATTATTCTTTAATGCCAGTAAGAATAGGATGCAGCCTCTGGAGCGAAGGGGCTTTTCTGGTGATGGTTGTCCTTGAATTCCTGAAGGATTATGTCACTTCTGGAAAGTCGATGCAATGAAATCATAAAACTCTTCCATTTCTAACGGATGTTTGATTTTAGCAGGGCAGCATCAAACGCTTGCTTTGAGTTGGGCTTAGTGATGGCATGTTTCCTTACTGCTGTCCATAGCTCTCCATTTTAGAGAGCTCAAGAAAGGCATCACTAAAATGAGAAGCTGATTTCTTTGATTGGATTCTGGATTCTGCTTTTGGGAAGCTTCTGCTGGATTTTATCATATTTTTAACAATATGAAATAGAATGTGGTTCTGTTTTGCAAAAAGTGTTTTATTAAATGTGAAGAGATGGAGAAAGACCTTTCCAAAGAGACTTGTTTAGTTACAGTCACCTTGTAAAACAGCACTTAAAATTTTTGGCAGACATTTTATGCATGAAAATGGACAAACAGTCTTGATGTGTACAACTCAAACTATACCTGTGTTTTCTTTGTTTAAAATATTCTCTATTGGAAGGTAATGATTTACACCATATAGATCCTCCACAATTTTTCTGTCTGAGAGAGCTGCTTAGTATTTACCCTTACCAGAGCGACATGCTGAACATCTCCCTGCAGCTCTTCCTGGGAGCCTCTGCCCTGCACCACTTGTGCCCCAGTGTGTCTTCTGCAGTAGTCTGTGGAAACTGATCACTCCTTGTTGGAGCACAAAGCCCGCTAGATTATTTAAAGAACAGAAGCTTGAGTCTATGCCGCAGCCTCTTGAGAGACACAACATACAGGCTGGCAGGCAAATCCTGTCACAGGAGTGCTATCTTCACATCATTGTGCAAGAGCTTGTGGGAAGACCAGAACGGTCATACGCTTCTCATTCAGCATCCTGCAGATTGCTTAAAGTCACTCTGCACAATCAGAGTAGCACGAGGCACCATATCTCTTTCTGCTGCACTACTGAAAATAGCAGAAAGAGTAGTAAATGGCTAATTCTTTATTAAAACTCAGTTTGTGTAATAATTTAACTGCTATTAGGCAGTTTGAATAGGCTCTCTTATCTTTGTTAACCATTTTTAATTAGGTCTCAGTGAAGCTGGACTGAAAGGCCCTGCAGGTCTGCCAGGTCTGAAGGGTGAAGAAGGTTCTCCAGGCTTGGGTAGAGGACCTCTAGGATTCCCTGGACCAAAAGGCTCATCAGGAGACATGGGTAAATACTGATATTCTGGAAGCCCAGCAGGATGTATTGCAGCTCAGGTTAACGGGTTGCATGGTCAGCAGAATTACCGAAGAGAACTCCTAAAGCCACAGAGGTGGTTAGTAGTTTGACAGCTAAACGTTAGATCTGTGATGTGGCTATATATTTGAGAAACAGTTGGTTATATAGTTCTTCACAGTGTCTATACCTCTCCTGAAGAGCAGAATATAGTAATTTTTCCCCTCACGTAGGGAGATGTCTCTTTGTTCTCCTCAATATAAACGCTACTCAGCCACTACTTCTGTCCATGTCTGTGAAGAACACTGAAGAGCTTTGGGTACACTCTTTGACTTTGTATTTCTTTTCCTAGGTCCCCCTGGTCCTGTGGGACTGCCTGGCTTGCCAGGAACACCTGGACCTTCTATTCCTTCTGATATACCTGGGAGACCTGGGGATGCTGGCCATCCAGGAACTGATGGGAGTTCAGGTATGAAGAGAGGCCTCTTAAGGAGAGCAGGCTAGCTAAGGGGATTTCTGTTTCTTTATGTGCTTCCTTTGAAGAGCTCTGACGGGAAATGACTTGGATGAATACTGTCACTTTAATAACCTGGGTTTTAGATCAGGGGTCAAGAATGAGAAGATCTGTTTTCAATTCCTGCTGTTGAATCCTGTTGATTTAGCCTGTTATTAAAGTTCTCTAGTCCATATTCATTTCACCTATTGTGGTACTGAAGACACTTGGGCACTAAGGTAGGTACTTAAGACCAGCATAGTATGTCTAAAGTTGGACACCAGCTCCATTTTGGTCTGTGGTTTCCACAGCTGTAATCATAGGCTCTGTGTAAAATTTAGGAGTATCCTGTGTGAGCTGGGAGGCAGCAAAGCTTTGCTGCTACTTAGAGTACATAAGAAGCACTTGCTGTAGGGTCGACAGCAAGTGTAGTTTGAAAGATTTGTCATGATGACATTGGTACCATTCAATATCTCACAGCTTTGTTGGAGAGGCTGAGACTCTAGGCCTTTCCCTGACCAAGGATTTGAAGCCACTGCTCTCGTTATCCTAGGGAATGTCTGAGTCACCAGGCTAGCTACCCGGTTGGACAAGGGCTATGCTCAGGCCTAGAGTTTGAAGCTAAATTACTGTGGCTAAAAGGATTTAAAAGTTTGAGACCTAAGTGGATATAAGTGGGTGAGGTCTGGTTCTTTTCCTTCGGGAGGAGGACACCCCTAGAAATACAGACACCCAAACAATGACTCTCCTCTAGACAGACGCGCTGGAGATAGCCTGAGAATTTACTTTGCCTGAGGAGCAGATTCTGCTAATTACCCCTGTTGTCTCTAGGACCTCCAGGTTCTCCAGGACCACGAGGGCCCCCTGGCCCAGCTTTTGATCAAGGTGATACAGGTGATCTGGGTTTCCCTGGTGTTCTTGGCTTGCGAGGCTTTAAGGGTGACCTGGGACCCACTGGCCCAATTGGCCTCCCTGGAGCATCTGGATTCAAAGGTAATCTTGCCTTGAAAGGGTCTGGGTGTGGTTTGGCATCTGTCACCTTGCCAGTATGATTGGCTGTCATGTGGTTAGTGTGACTGCTTTGAAATGAATCCTCATTCAGGTGTAAGCACAGCTGAGTTTGTTGTCGAAGTCTTCCCTTTTGGCCCATGCAGGTTTTACCTACTGACTCCAAAAGCAGCAGAGGCCAGCTCCAGGTGCTCTTCAGTGTGTCCCTAATGATTTTTTTCCTTTTCTCTTTGTTTGTTTGTTGTTTGTTTTCTTTTTTTGGTTTGGTTTTTTTTTTTTTTTTTTTTTAGTAGATGATGTCCATGTGCAGTGGTGCTGTGCTTGTCAACTACAGTTACCCACGTGCATATGCTTTCTAGCCAAAGACTGCAGATGCTGTTTCATCCCACCTATCATGTATGCTCAGAGGCATAGTGTGGTGGACTTAGGTCTCCATGAGAGACTAAGAGGATTGTAGGAGTTAAGAGATCTTGTTCTGAGCTAAGGCACGGAGCAGGTTGCTCTCTTTGGTCTCTGCCAAGGGGACTAGAGGGCAGCTGCAAACAAGAATTCTAGTAGCAAGTTTTCAAAGAAACCACATAGCTCAAAAGCTAGGAGAGGATAGAGAACCATTGCCAGGTGAAGAACTGTATGCTGTCTTTGTAGGCTGGCAGATCCTCATCCCTCTGTGCTGTCCATAGAGATAGATTCTAAACAGAAAAAATGTGTACTCCCCAGACACTTCCCCTGGGTTATTCAAGGAAGGGGAAGAATACTTTCAATACAGTGTAATTATGTAGTGGTGCAAATTCTTGTCTTCAGGCTCTGCAGCCATTCTGGACATCAAAATGGGCGCAGAGTTCCTTAAGGGTTGTGGTCCCCTCCATCTCAGAGCTGAACTGCTGTTGCCATTGCTGCCATCAGTGTGTTACTCAGCACCCCAGCTGTGGATCAGAATCAGGACCCTACGCTTAGCCCCTGAGGTTTTCAGCTGTGTATCTTTGCAGGTATAAGAGGGGAGCCTGGCCTTATGGGGATGCCAGGTAAAGATGGGCCTCCGGGCGATGCTGGTTACCCTGGGCTGAAAGGTGAAATGGGCCATCGAGGTGAGTGCTGGAGGATTTGAAAAGCTGTATTTCATTGTGCATGGTTTGGGCTGGGGAATATTTCGGAGCTCCCATAATGGGCTTATTTGGGAGACTTAGTTTCTCAGAGATTGTGATAAACTAGAAAGAGCTTGACACACCACTTTTTACAAAGATACCCAGTGCTGATGTACTGTATCAGTCTTACTTTAGCATACTTCTCCTTTGTGTCAGTATTGTCATCAAAACTGCGAATTTTTTGTGGGGTACTTACCCTGTCATTTGCACTGTGTGCAGGTCTCCCTGGCCAACAAGGGGCTCCAGGTATAACCCCACAGCTCGAAGAAATCACAGCCCCTGAAGGCTTACCTGGTCTGCCAGGAATTGATGGTGTCCCTGGCTTTGATGGAGATCCTGGATTCCAGGGCCCAGCTGGAAAAACAGGTAAAAAGTACACTCAGAGCACTGAAATGCTGGCCTTCTGGAAGAGCAACACTACTTTCTTAAGTGCGTTAGGAAGGTTTACTGGTTTTTCTAATAAAGGAAATAATTCCTGCAAAATGCATACAAATATCATGTTTTATTACCATTAGAATGTATTGGATAAATTCCGTTCATGCACTTTTATAGTGGTTTTAATTAGTTTCCAGAATTAGGTGCAGCCGCCTGTGGTGTAGCTGATACGATACCAGCTTTGGCACCAGCAGGTGGAGTGGTCATGAAAATGATTTGCCACTGAGAATTATTTGAATTGTCAATGAAATGCTGTAACTGGAGAAGTGCTGGGAACTTCAGCCTGCACCGCTGTGGTTCATGTTGTTTGGCACAGCAGCTTTGGTGGGTCCTGCACCAGTTGGCTCTCCTAGGCCCAGCAAGTCCCCATGATTCTTTTCTTAGCACTGACATTTAGGCAATTTTTAGATGTTAGTATTCTCTTTTATTCATGAAAACTCCTGGAGCAGGAACATCACTAGCACCAGTCCTTCCCCCTAGATGTTTCCCTGAATCCCATCACAGTGAATAGAGCTGTGTTAGTTCCTGGCTTCCTGTTGTCAGTTCCCAAAGTGAATAAACGTGCAGGGAGTAAAAGCTGAGAGAGCCTTTATTGATCCTGGTCAGGCAATCATGTAGCAGACGCTGCAGAGCAGTGGCAAGAGAGAAGTTAATTGGGAAATTACCCCTATTTATGCTGGTTTTAATGCTAAATCTTTACAAAAATTGTGCAAATGTGCACCCACCTGTTTCCCAGTCACATGTTTCTTTATACTAATATTAACCTTCCACATTACTGATCACATGCTAGGTATGCAGCTCTGTGCAATTGCATAACGCCTTCTGTCTCCTTATACTATTTTGTTATATTTTAACTTGTACCATCCTGAACACTTATTTTATTGTTGATGTATCCAGTCCATGCCAGACCTTTCTGGTTTGGAATCAGGACAGTCCTGAATGGATTCTAAAGGTCCACAGGGAGGCACCCTCCTCTTACCTCCTACTGAATTCTAAGTCTTTATATGTTGAGCACCCTGCACTGCCCTGAGACTTTTTAAAGATTTGTCAGTCAGATGCTCATCATCAAATATTGAGGGGAGGAGGGGGAAAAGTGAAGAAGTGAAGTTAGTTCAAGTCAACAGCTCTAATTTTACATAATATTTAGGCTGAACATCAAGGCCATTTTTTCTGGTTTGAAAAAAGGTTGAAATCAAGCAAAAGAAGTGACTTCAAGTCTTAAGCAAAATTTCAGTGAGGTAGCTCAACTTTCTTCAGCTTACAACAGCTGGATCATTATACCAGAGGATTCTTGTTTTCACAATGGCAGGAATCTTGCAAGACAGAGATGAGAAGAGTTTGCCGACGTCCACAGCCATCAAATTGAAACCTGAGTCTTAGGTCCGATGTGGCTTCAGACTAAAATCACGAGCTTATCCCAGATCTCAGTGCTGCATTTTCAGCCTTGTCTAATGTTCAGCTGCACCTCTTGACCCTTTAACAGACAATCAGATCATGTGGGATCCCTGTATGGAGTTAGTTGCTTGTAACCACAGCTGTTGAAGACTGAGCTCTCAGCATGGCTGCTGACAACATATTTCTTTTCTGGAATATGATCGCGGGAGTGAAGGCATTAGTATGAGGAAATAATGATAGTAATAATTGTATTTGATTTCAGGCACAAAAGGTCTGCCAGGAAGACCTGGTTTGAAAGGACGTGATGGTTTACCTGGACCACCTGGCATAGTTGGGGATCCAGGACCTTTGGGTCCCCCAGGACCACAAGGATTTGAAGGTAATTTTATCGGAAAGATCAGAAAGAAGCAATCAGTAGAATTCTGTTTGCCTACAGGTTCTGCAGAGACCCTTCCCAACACCCAGTTCCCTTAGAAAGACCAGGGGATGTACACGATCTTGTGTCTTGTATCTGCAATGAAGTAAATTTAATCTTTGGTGAGGAAGATTATGTCACATGTCATTGTTGTTTATCACTGCTGGTGTTTTCCTTGGTACAATTCTGAACATCTTTTGGTTTTAATGCTTTGTGGATGTGGAAGTCATCTTGAAGATCTAGAAGAGTGAAATGGTATTCACAGCGAACACAGCTGTGAGGGCTGGATGACAGAGGAAAGGCACAGTGAGAGAGAGATTGTTTTGATTCTGCCACAGCTTGGTTGTACAACTTTTGGCCTTTCTGTGTCAAAGGAATATCATCATGAAGAGCACTATAGCAAAAATTAATTTATTAGGTTTTGGTTGGTGCTTTGAGATCCTCAGAATTATTGTACTGTGAGATATGTGCTAACATACTGGCGCCAGAGTTGTTGGGCAAAGAAAGAAAATTAAATGAGGTAGGAAATGGATGGGTGCTACTGTGAAATGACTGCTTTTGGAACTGACAAATCTAGTTATTCGTATAACAACGATCAAAACTCGGGCTCCTCATTACACAAGACTGACATAAACACAATGATAGCAATGCCAAAATCAGGTATAGAGCCAGCTGACATCCACACTGTGTATTAGTAATAGTGACTCCTTTTCTGTCTTCTAGGTGTTGCTGGAAAACCGGGCTCACTTGGTTTGCCGGGAATGCCAGGCCGGAGCGTGGGCGTTGGATACACTTTAGTGAAGCACAGTCAGTCAGACCAAATCCCACCTTGTCCCATAGGAATGAATAAGCTCTGGGACGGCTACAGCTTATTGTATGTGGAGGGGCAGGAAAAGGCACACAACCAGGATCTTGGTGAGTTGGCGGAAATCTCTCAGGCATAAACTATGTAGGCCAAAATCCCGTTTCAAATAGCAATCTTCGTTGGTACCACAGGCAGTTGTAGTGGAGGTGGGGGAAGTCTGCTTGGCCAGAATCTGTACTGGGAGCAGTGTCACTTGTGCCACCCTCCACCACTCATGTCTGGTGTGTACGTGTTGGAGCGTTTGGCAGATGGTTGGTATGACCACTTCTCCAACTTTTCCAGGTTTTGCTGGCTCATGTTTGCCTCGCTTCAGCACCATGCCTTTTATTTACTGCAACATCAATGAAGTGTGCTACTATGCCAGCCGAAACGACAAGTCCTACTGGCTCTCCACCACTGCTCCTATCCCCATGATGCCAGTGGACAGTGTTCAGATCTCACAGTACATCAGTCGTTGCTCAGTATGTGAAGCCCCTTCCCAGGCGGTGGCTGTGCACAGCCAGGACATCACCATCCCACAGTGTCCCCTTGGTTGGCGCAGCCTATGGATAGGATACTCCTTCCTTATGGTAAGGATACTATTGCTAATGCAAAGGCAGCTTTAAACATTTCTAGATCTCCTCTTTGATTAGGTGTCTGAGACTGTATTCTGTGAGGTGCTTACAGGAAGCTAGAGCCCTGTAGCTTCTTGCCCTAGTGCATTTATTCTTTATCAGCTGGCCTGCTGTAGGCTTCCTGAATTTGCGCCCGTTTAGCTGGCCGCCTCACCTCTACTGCTCAAGGTCAGTAGTGACATTGATGCAGTAGTTCTGTATTGCCACAGATATTCTTTGTTCTTCAAACCTGTAAATATGGAAACACTAATTAAGCTAACAGCATTGTCTTAATCCCCTCTCTCAGTAGAAGAAGTAGAACATTTTCCATTGCGCTCTCCTACAAGCTCAGTAGTGTAAGATTGTTAGGAAAGTATGAAGTCAGCATTATTGTTTCCGAATTTTCCCAGCTTGCAAGTGAAAAGCTGCTTTTCCATTATACCAGGCCTGTGTATTCCCCATAAGTACATTCCTTTGCTGCTTCACCTCTAGCCCTAGCTCAAAAGACAGATAAAAGACAGAGCCAAGGTATAATTTTGGTTCTGTTTTACTCCTTTTAACAATGGAACTGGAGGACTCGCCTGTTTACCTCCCGTTCTGTTCCTTTGACCTCATTTAAACTGACATCTTTATTTCAGCATACCGCAGCTGGTGCAGAAGGTGGAGGTCAGTCCCTCGTTTCACCTGGTTCTTGCCTGGAGGATTTCCGTGCTACTCCGTTTATTGAATGCAACGGTGCCAGGGGAACGTGCCATTACTTTGCAAACAAATACAGCTTCTGGCTGACGACCATTGAACAGTCACAGCAGTTTGTCAGCGCTCCTCCCTCCGAAACTCTCAAAGCAGGACAGCTTCGAACAAGGGTCAGCCGTTGCCAAGTGTGCATGAAGAACTTGTAGTAACAAAAATGCAGTAACATTAAGAGTCTTTGTTACCTAAGACTAGACATCACCAATGCGGAGAAGGATCAATTCATAAACCTGTTTGTGTGTGGTTGATGGGTGAATCAAGACAGCCAGAATTCTGCAAAAATCGAGTGTCGAGTACAGGAGTTTGACTGCACACAGAGGAAAAGACCAGTGCTCTGAAACCGTTTTTTTTTTTTTTTTATGGAATATGGTGCTATGCTTTTCCTTCGATGGGGTTTTTTTCCCCTCATTTATGGCTACCTCAGAAAGTCTCTGCGAGTTCCTTATTCAGACCGAAGAGTAACTGACGTCTTACGTTACACCGCTCCTCTGTCCGAGGCACATGCCAGTCATCGGCAAGGGAGACTTTTTGAAAGTTACACTTTGTTAGTGTCTTTGCAAACAGTATTTGGTCTAGCGTAAGGGAATGAAGACTCATTCTCCTACGAAATACAGAGCTAGCTAAAATTTATCAGTGTGTTGTAGGTGACTTAGAAACACTAAGCATTACTGATTGATAACTGACTTCCTTAGGAAGACTCAAAGATTAATTTGGTTTGCTTTGCTTATTAAACAGATGGGATGTTTTTCCTCCAGTGACAGGTGATCAATTCTAACGCAGACTCTCATCCACGGTTGACTTTAAAGAGCTACCCCAGTGAAAAATGCAATCTTTGATGTGAAGATGAATCTGAAAACACCTCTAGCATTTTTCATAGCTTTCTATTGAAATATATTCCAGGTAAAATGTCTGTTTCAAGGTCTGTGCTTATCGTCTTGCAGTCAGATGATGCGCAGCCACCAGAAACATTTCATTCCTACGAACGTAAATTCCCTTTCTGAGGTAGCCTTGGCACACTTGTAATTATTCAAGCTGTGCGCATTTGAAAAGTAGAAGCTTTACTAGATACAGCATGCAAGCTTACGTGAACACAGAAGTAAGCGGTAACGGGATGTACATTTTTTACTTCTCGAGTCACGATGTGTTGTATACTTCTTCCTCTGGGCTTTATTTCTGTTAGTTTGAAAAATTGTATTTCTAGTGTATGCACTGTTAACTAGTCACACTTTCCTTCAGGGCGTAATTAAAGAGAAGTGCCACTAATTGTATTATCTCTGTGTATTTTGAGGGAAAGCCATGTAACAGGTATGCTAATATATAATGAATTCATTTAGTTGGGCTAACGTTGTTGTTATTATCAACTTCTCTCAAGTAAACCGTATGAAATCCTTATATATTGACATTCCAGGACGTTTGAAAGAAGTGCCTTGCAAATACTCTATCACCTTGGCTTAAAAATCTTTAAGACACAATTGTTCAGAAAAATACTATTAATGCAAGACTGAGACTTTTAAAGTATTATTTCTTCACTGGGTTCTCGGGCTCTAGCTCTATTCAGCAAAGTACTTAAGATCATGCTGACTTTTAAGCAGATAATATTTTCACCTTTAATGATTATTTACATGCATAATATAATGTTACCTTCCTAGATTGGCGTCAGAGAGCTCTGCACGTTCTAGAGTTGAACCACACTGGAGATGAGCAGGGAATTTGTGAAGAACAGTTTAGTCTTTCATTGAACTTATTCCTAATTGTGAAAGACCCGCAGCTGCTTTGCATGTAGTTTGCAAATATCTTTTAAGGCATTTCAATGCTCCTGAGCGGCAAAGCCTTTACGCAGAATATTCACTCGACTTCTTAGCTGCCCCAGCACAGACAGATCATACTGTATTTACATCTTGGGTTATGCAAACGCAACTTTAAAATGCTGTGGGCACTGAGCAAAGCTCAGTATTTTTTGAAAATTTGTGCAAATAACTGGCAAACTACAATGAATTTTTCAGCCACTGGGCTCCCACGGCGCTATAAAAAGGGGTGTCAATCAGCTGTTGTGTCTACAGGGACTTGGTTTTATTTGTGAACATGGACACATGCAAATACACCTGATTTTTCTTTCCAGGATCAGAGCCTTACGCATCTTAAGCACTACTGGCTTTAGGGAACTGCTTCCATTACAGTAACCTGGCTCTACTCCTATCGATGGCCAAACGCCCATCAAGTTCGACAAGCCCAGCCTTCTCCCACACTGGTTACACACCAGCCACTCCCCGTCCGGTGCACAGGGTGGGAGGTCTGACCACCAGCCGTTCTTCCACCAATCAGCCCCGTTTTCATACAGCTGTTTACCCCCACCAAGAATACTTCTTCAGCAGGTTGGCAGGGCCAAGACCTCCTCTCTGAAGAGTGTTTATGTAACAGCTATGTGGGGAGTAAGTCTACTGTACTCCACTGACTGATTTTTCTTTATTATTATATTTTTTTAACTTAGGTGCTTCCTTTTTTTTTTCTCTTTTTAGCACTTACTGCTTGAGACTGAGCATTTCAGAGCAAGGGCTTCACTTTCATTTTGTCTGTGGGGAGGAGAGGACTACAACCGCTGTTACATGAACAGTAAGTTCATGTATTAATTAAGTAGTAGTAATGCTTTGTTTTAAAAAAACCCATGCAGCCAATCCATGGAGAAGGGAAGAAGAGTACAGTTCCCAAACTGTGGTTAACAAAGACTGAAGGCAAGCAAAATGAAATATCATCTGGTTAACTGTCTTCTTGGAAATCACACTGGCCCTGACCAAGAAGTGCAAGCGAGAGGCGGCAGCGTTCAGTATTTCTCTATGTTGTCATTTATTGGTGACGACGAAACCGTGCCATTCATGCCCATTACACTATCGTGACAAAACGACCGTACTGGGGACTGTCTGATAGTAAAAAGGAACTTTATAATGGATTAAAAGAACTTTGCCTTTAATTATTCTGAGCTGTTTTTCTTATGGCTGCTAGAGATATGCTCTGCCTTAGAAATACAACCGCGCAGGCTGTTCTGATAAACCTGTAGAATTAAGGCACTTTTACCAACACAGATTTCAAAAGGCAGCAAGTCAAAACCCAACAATTAAGTAATCTGCGTATGCCTATATATTAAGTTTTACGATAACCTGGTTTATATTTAGTTCACACAAAGAAATTAACAAAATATAGCAGCATACAACCTATGAAAAGCTTAAGAAATTTATTAGATGCACACATAAAGTGCTGTAACAGAGAAACTTGTGTAAATCTTTCTTAAAATAAATAAGGTACAGTTAAACCACCTTTGACTCATTTTAGCTCCAAAAGAAAAGTCAGCCTAAGTTTTAGTGATCTGAATTTTAAGGTCAAGGTGAAATATATCATAATTATAACAGTGGTTGTGATCTATAGTAACTATTTGAGTCTCCTGTTCCCCTTGAAGTTTCCCAGGAACAGGAAGGCTATTGCAGAACGTATACATTAGACATAGTTCCTTTTACAGAAACATTTTTGTAACAAAGTGTGGTTGCTCAAATACATGTTAAAATATTTAACAAGGAAACAATTTTCTTCTGATCCAGTCCATCTTTTAAACAAGACAATGTATTTTTTTTCTACGATGCAGCCCACAGGTGGGAACAGAAGTAAACATCCTCCTTAACTCAAAACTGTTTTGCTTTAAGAACTAAACTATTGCATTATATGAGAGCAAGAAATATCCATTTGGTGTTATCCCTTTCTCCAAACACAGCCCAGTGACACACTTATTTTTGCCTTAATCTCAAAGGTCCATTTGTCTTCAGGAAAGACACACACTAAAAAGAGGTTCCCTTTAAGGCTCTTTAATAAGATCTTTTCCGGCCTTTCCACCTGGGGAAGCTCTTTGACAGCAGGAACCGTCACTGTTGGAGTTTTGGATGCTACTAGGTTTTTGTGCTCTGTTTTCTGTAATTTCAGGCACTTTGGGGCTAACATGGCTGTTTGATTTAAGTCAATGCAATAATAGTAGCAATATGTTCGATACTCAGAAGGGTGACCACAGTTTCCTTCATACACTCAGGATTTCAAATTCTTCTTCCAATTCAAACAGCTTGTCAGTAGATTCAATGAGTTCTGGGGAAAAAAAAAAGTTTAAACAATTTAGAATCTAAAGACATGCCTGATTTTGTTTACTTAAAGACACAAAAACCCCACTCTTTGCTGGAATGTGTCCCTCAAAGTATTTTGTAGGATTTAAAACAAAACCAAAACCTGTGCTAGCAATCGTTAGGTGCCCTGTTTGGATACCTGCCCGATATTCTCTAAGAATAAGGCATTTAATCACGTGGTGATTGCTGGACACTTAGGAAAGCACAGCTATTCCACCTGTGATGATTCTTCTCTTTGCTAACGAGGAGCATTCTGCTGCACAACAGCACGCTCAGTCGGTACCGCACCTGCTCCTGTGGTTGTCACCTCTGGCTTCGTTGGAGGTATGAAAGGAGGCCAGTGTGGTGGGTGCTTCTGGACCAGCTCAAACATCCGTAGGCTCTGTTGCTTTAGAATCTCCTGAGGACAGAATACTTTCATTTGAAAAGATACCTCGAGAGAACCTTCAAGCATGAAAAATGTTGGCTTAATTAAAAACATTTTTAATTATGTATATCAAAAACCAAGGGCTTTATGCAGCCATAGAGTGAAAACCTGTTATTTCAAGTACCTGCCATTATCGATCACTGCTTCACAGAGCTCTGCAATGTTTTCCTAGTTGAAAACACACCTGGAAGACAGATCTCCTGAACTGCCCTACAAGTTATCAGTGTGTTAGAATTAGCTTTCATATCCATACATCTATCATTTTGTCTACATGTAGCAAACAGACACCAAAAACCTACAGTATTGTCTGCCTTTTAAAAGAAATCACTATTTTACTAAGAAATTAATATTTCCTTTTAAAAGAAAATTACTTGCAGGGACCTCTCTGTGCTCAAGTTTTCCGTTGATCAATGGGAACAAACAACAGATCTATCAGCTCCACAAAACCAACAGATTTTGAAGGGCAGGTTTTGATCAGGAGAAACAAGTTATTAGTGAAGCCAAATTCCACTCCCCTTCCATCAGGTAAGCTACATCATATCCTGTATTTCGGTTATTTACAAAGTGCTTTCCTCCTTTAGAGGCTGATGCTACTTCACATTTGCACTTCTGCTGCTTAGTACACCAGCTGCACGCAGAAATGTCCTAAAGTCCTCTTCCTGTGGCAGCAAGCACCTTTTGTGCGTCCTGCAGTTCAGCAGGAGCTGGAAGGATTCAGCGCTTCTCTGGTACCAGGGACTAACGGTCATCATTAGGACATGTAATAATATATTATGTCCGATAATAGAATCAGGAAACAAATAAATAAATTGCTACAACATGACAGTTAAAACTTACTTTTAGTCATTCACTGAGAAATAAATGTTAAGTTTCAGCCAGTGACAGAGTTGTGCTAAAAAAAAGAAAAGCTTTTTAAGGGTATATATTTACACCCATTTTCCAAGCGGCAGGGTTCATGGTCGTCAAAACGCTAAACAAGCTCCAATTAGCAATTCAGTAGTATCGGCTTACCCTGGTGCATTAATGCATTCTTCTCTATGGCTCATTTAAGTTGCATGCAGAGAAAGATGTAACGGGACTTTCCATTAAAAAAAAAAAACCCACACATTATTTCATACAGTGCAAATAAAGATAGTATTATTACCTTTTGTACAAGACTACACCAGTTATCAAAATCACATTCTTCTTTGCAAAAGAAGCCCTAAGAAAAAAACCATACAGTAGTAGTATTATATAACAACGGTATGTCAATGAGTGAAGGATGCTGTGGTACCTGCGTGCATTGTTTAAAGCTTTAGAAACGTATGTCCCGAGCGCCAATCACCCATAACCCGACCAGAGGATCCTGGCACGGAATCAGATTTGATTTCTTCAACTACCACAGTATTCTTGTGACGTATACTGGATGACTTCTACAAGGAATTGCATTTAAAGATTTGTAAATTATGATATAAAGTTAAGCTTAAGTAACTTGTCCGGAGCGACCATGCATATACGGTATTGATACAATAAAATAAGGAAACCCGAGAAGGAATCCTTGCTTTGACCTTCACAATACTTCTTGCCAAAGGTGAATGCTGCTCAGTACAGAAAAGGAATCAGCTCCCTAGCTAATACCTTAGCCGTACCAACAGCCAGTTCCCTGCTTGACCTAAGATTAATGTATCCTATGCAGTTAATATATGAACTACCTCATGTTGAATTGCAGATCGTAGATGACTGCCCTGTGATCTCGATTCTGCTCAAGAAAATGCATTACTGCCCGTGCCAACGCACAGCGGTATTACTTTGAAAGAGAGTATACTCATCAATTGTTGCCCAACACTTACTAAAGCTACCGAAGGGTCCAAATTCATGATCTTCATTCTGTGTGGGGCTTGCTGGCAGTGGAAGCTCTGGTCATCAACCATGCCATTTTCTTCTGAATCTACAAAACTCTGCGTGGTGTGAGGGTCCAAGTAGATCAGCTCATTGCCTGTACAGGTAAAAGCCATACGTTGATAATGAGCAAGAGACTTTAATAAGGACTTATTCCATCCAGACTTGTAAAACAGAAATTAGATTATCATCGCCGTCAATAGCCAGACTTTCTAGCTAGGAAGTCTTTAAGAGAATCGGAAAGTTGACACAATAGTTTCCCACAGGGTATTTAGTAAAATTTTCTATCGTGACCTATTACTGTAGATTTTTTTGGTTGGTTTGTTCTACCTTCATCACATACTTTCCTTCTTCTATGTAAGGTCCAGTACATTGTTTAAAAACGTCAACTGTTTTAATCCTTA
Organism: Morus bassanus; assembly: GCA_031468815.1. Lineage (NCBI taxonomy): Eukaryota > Metazoa > Chordata > Aves > Suliformes > Sulidae > Morus > Morus bassanus. The sequence continues at coordinate 4,979,787 of CM062582.1, forward strand.
ACATTCCACAGATCAAAAAGTACAGGACGACCACAAACGCAGTCTGGAATCCCATTAGGCATTCATTCAGAAATTGGAACAAAGAAGTCTGACTAAAACAGTTCAGGTTTTACAAAAGGAAGAACAAAACATCCATAAAATTATGGATCAAACTGGGGTGAAAGCTGAAAGACTGAATCTAGTATTAACTATTGCTTTTATTAACAAAGGAAGACGTGGAAGAAGGTGAAAAAGATACTGCTAGGAGAAAAAGTTTGAAATACGAGAAAACAATTTAAAAAACTGTGAAGCAAAAGAATAAAACAAGACACCCTTCATTAGGAAGTACAACTCATTAGAGAAAAAAAAAATCAGTATTTTAGCAGTAGTGACACTGGACACTTGTCGAACGCTATCGACTATTCTTAGTGTGTTGTTCTTGCTTATATCATTATTTATTTTTACATCAAGCTTTGCTGCTACTTTTCTGTTCCTGTAAGAATATCACACTGTTCCTGAAGTATTTGAGGTACATTTCTTCATTTCTTCTACTCTATTTTCATGCTTAAACTGCTGACTATTTCCCCTTCAAAAAAAACCAAACCAACAAAGCACCAACCCTTTCTCTTTAGATCATATGAATATTTGGAATAAGTTTCTTTTTTTCCTTACCTAAAAATCCTATGAAATAATAGGCATTATTTGGTTTCCCTCCTAATGCTCCCAAAGACTGTGGCATCTTAAAGCATTCCTAGGAGTTCAAAGGGAGAAAAATTAAATTGTAGTCGATTTGTGTATTGATATAACAGATACCTGAACTTATTTCACAATAACAAACAATTCACTGAAAAAACCCTTACTTTAAACGCATCAATGTATACTGGATTTATGTGATTTATCCCTAGCCGTAGAGGTATAATAAGCAAGAGGGGCTTCCAGCCCGTGCAGAATCCTGCTGTGTTCTTATTTCGGCCGAGAGCACTTCTGTGCAAGTGTGCGCTGCCGTGGGCCGCGCTGCTGCTCTGCGGAGGGGACCAGCACATTTTCTCTGTGGGAACAAAAACAGAAATCAAGAATGCACAAAGGAGCACAGAGCAGATCTTCCTCTCAGTCATGAACTAAGCTACTTTGCCAGACATCTTTCTAGAGCTCCTGTTTTAAGACAAAAGGAGCAGGGCATGGAAATCGTAACTGTTTAGTAGAAGTAATTCTAGCAGATGGAGTATGTGCTGGCATGTTAGTGAGACATGAGATAAACAACTGGGGGATGAAAATTTAAGACGGAAGTTACGCTTACTGCTAGCATCATTACTACTGTCAAGCTCTGCCCATAAAATGCCAGGGAAATGGAATGGCAGAGATGATAGCATTAGAAACTCTTCAGGCAACTCTTCGCTTCCAATGATGTGAGCATAAAATAAGCAGAAGTAGGGACTAAAGTAGAAATAGGCTGTGCCTAAATACCCCTTGTAAACCCACCTTTCTTACAACTGAAAATAAAGCCTGGCCATGTGTTTCTCCAAGATCTGCCCTGGTTTCTCTTTTGGCTGACAAAAGCACATCTCTTTGGCAAACTCTGTATTAAAAACAATTCTCTCTATTTCTACATACTGCAACTTCATTCTATTTCTGGAGTAGGAGTTTAGGTAGCACAGACCAAACTCCATCTTCTCCCAGACTGCATGGTACGTAAGTGAGTCGGCCACCAAAAAGGCCTACACCGGTCTGTCTTAGCTTTAGTTTTGGACACCCAAAACCTGAGTCTCCATTTCCTTTTTTCCTTTTCTTACCCTGGGAACAAGTAGGATGTATATTTTGTTGTTGTTTTGTTTGGAAAAAGTATTTTGTTCATATTTAGATACATTCGGGAAAGTGGAGTCGGATCAAAAACCGTAACCAGAGAACTAATATTTCACTTACTGATGTCTTCAATGACCACTGTATTGTCCATAGATACATAAACTGCTAGTGAATTCCATTCATCAAATAAAGCAAGCTTCCTAGAAAACATTAAGGTAATAATTAATATCAAGTAATTAGGACCATGAGGGTAGCTTTTCATTCAGGACAATTAAATGGTTCTTGAGTAAAAAAATTAAATTGGTTCTTTGGAAAGACTTATTCATTGGATTTTTTTTTTAAGATGCCGTGTAATAAGAAGATAACTTTGAATATTTAATGTTTAGTATATTTAGAAAAATAAATACTGAGTGGTACCAGGAAAAGCACACTGTACCATGCGAAAACTGTTTTGTCCTTTTGCCAAATGCAGTGATAGTAACAGCTCAACCACATAATTAGGTTTATTACTTTCTCTTGCATTCAACAGCCTTCGCAATGGGATCCTGCCCATTGTGCCTGGCATTGTCTAGAGAAGGTAAAAATTCCTGTGCCAGTTTTGCACATTACTTTTTGCTGAAGTTCCACTAATTCCAGTGGAACTATTTCTGTGCACGTGTGGACAGCAGACTCAGGGTGTTAAAAACTAGATAAGCTAAAGGTTTTTGGCACCCAAAGTTAGGAGGAAGGCATTACTGCACACAGCTTTCTGTCCACTTGTGTGAAATCCAAAACTCTGGCGAAGGGAGCTACAGCCTTAAGCTGCACAGGCAGAGTCATCTGTCTAAAATAAGCCAGGAAAACCTGTATGTGAACACTAAGCCATGAAGAATTTGTAAGTGAAAAGAGCTGGAGGCCAGGGCATGCTTCAGCTCCTCTCTCTCTCCAGAATGTGTCTGTCTAGTGCTGCTGAGCACTCGGGACCTGCAGTCTAACCTCCACTTGAGCTCTGGCGCCTCCACCAATCCCTCAGAAACGGAGCAAAGTCAACTCTTTCAAGTGTGGCTTCTAGACTAGGAGGAGCTGCCCACGTTTTATACAGCAGCCTTCAGGCAGAACTGCCGCTCAGACAGCGAGGAATTGCAGTTCAGCTCCCTCCTTGGCCTGGATGGCTTCACTCTGATGTTTCATACCACTGCTCTAATCTGCATGCTGGCACTCCTGACCTGTCAAAGCCGTGCCACTTTGTGGAAAGGACTACGTAGCTCTGGCACTTACTGGTTAGGGCATGTAGATGGCATAGCAGGAGAGACCTTTTCGCAGGTCTTCCCCAGGCTCTCGGTATATTAAAGTTTAGAGCTCACCCAATCCCAACTCAGTACCTGCCCACCCGGCTACACCACCACAGTCCGCACTGTCCTTGCAAACAGATGGCGTATACATTCCTGATTCCAAGAGCAAGGGAGATCAGCCTTTAAAACTGTGTCTTGGGCCTTATCTTGGTGTCTGAGCTTAGCTGTCCCAGGGGAGCACATTCTGAATGAGCTAGTGCTATTTGACTTACTTCAGTACTTGAGCAACTGTATTTGGTCCAAACCATTCTCCAATTGATTTCCCTTCTCCAACACCCATCTGTGCTGTTTTTATGAGGGAACACACAAACACACACAGAGGAAAAAAAAGACCACAGAGAGTCTCGTTACAATACATGTTAAACAGCATGACCTACTAATATTTTGACACAGATTGTAGAGCAACTGCAAACTGTATTTAGCAACAACAATTATTTTCTCAATCTTTTCAGTTTTTCTGAAAGTGAAACTTATGCTCTTTTCAGATCTTAATGGCAGCTAGTTCCTCTACAAAAAGATTCTAAACTATAATGAGGATTACAAATATTAGTGTCCTTTATTACAAATTACAGCAATAAGCTTCATGACTGTCTATTTTAATACTATCAGCTCTGGTACCCAAGGCTTACATACTTTACCAAGAGCTAGATTCTAGTACACAGATTTATTTAGATCTCAGTGAATAGCACTTCTGAATTATTACGTTTTTTTACCCCTTTGCATGCATGTTTATTTATATATAAACATACACATTGTCTTCATAATCACCTTTTTAAAATTTTGAATTAACATATTTCAAATTAGAAAGTTTCAACACAGCAGGAATTTCAGTTGGGGAAAAAAATAAGTTGATGTGTATTCTTACCCATTTGGTGGATGGAATAACAGCAATCTTTTCTGTCTAGAAAGCACCGTAAGATTCTGTGATATTCTTCTGGTTGTTTTTTGTGTTTTTCCCATTGCCAATCTTACAGGAAAAAAAGTTACACAGATTAAAAAAAAAAATAATGTTTCCATCGTCCTGATCAATATTTACATTTTGTTTAGAGTTCCTAGAAGTCACAGCTTGTCATTTATTATCAAGCTGTCCTTTATCATTACAGGCTAGGTTGTGAAAACTGGGGAAATAAAATAAAAACGTCAACTGCAAATATACTTTGAGTGATCACTGCTGAGAACCGATAGCTATTGCTGTATGTGAGCTTCCAAGATTGTTTAGAACTATACGCTCTATTTTGTTAGATTTGTAAGCATGCACCAGGTAATGATATAAGATCCATAAAGCAAAGTCCAAACACAACGCCGGCCCTCTCCCACGGCAAAATCTGAAGCGTAGCTTTGCCGTGTATGTTCTTGCTTCTAACATAAGGTCGTTACCTCCCATTTACTGACAGAGAAGCGCATACACGGGGCTGATACCATGAAGGAGCTACATACTGTGAGTTTGTATTCTAGTTTTTCTGAGGTAATTTGTTTGCCTACTCCTCCAGTTAAATCTTTGCACCTCCGTTCTGTGGATTCAGTTCTTCAAGTGGATAAATCCTTCTGTGAATTCAGTTATTAAAACAGATAAATCCACAAAGCACGCTGCCATAGAAACCACAGCACAACAGTATGAGGATTACGGACCTAACTGTAATCATTTAATTGATACAGCAGCTACAGGCAGACCAGACCTATGATACTTCCCTGTGATCCAGGGGTGTCAGGCGTTGATGCAGGCTTAAAAGCTTGCACTAAACGGGTTCTGCTGTGGGGTTTGGACGTCAGGCTGGTGACGGGCGAGTACTTTGTATGATGTCTATCACTATGTCACTATTCACACAGTCACTGTGTGCCGACATTTGGTGGCTATGTAAGCAATGAAGAGAAGGGTAAGAACTCAGGCCCACGGCGGCAGGTTTTCCCTTGGCCTCAACTTGGGTATTCCTCAGAAAGATTTACAAAACAATGACAATGGGATTCCCTACTTGTCTTCCCTCTGTTTATATTTCTCTGCTTAAGGCTGGCATGACTTCACCCTGTCAGACAAGAGTAATTCACCAGTAACTTCTATCAGGGCATGAAAGAAAGTTTCATTAATAATTTAGGTTTTGTGCTTTTATGGAAAACTACAACAAAAATTAAACCGTCTCCAAAGAACACAAAAGTTCACTCAGCAACAGTACTCACCTCTTCCTAAATGTCTGCAGATCAGGGCTTGTGCCAGCATCATCTGCCCACACCGCAGCATACACCCCCAGCCAGCATCAGACGAAGGACCAGTGCCTCCTATTAAAAAAGTGCATCGCAATCAATACAGGCTTTAAATTGAGTGCAGCGCCAGAGACAAATTTCAGAGTTGAAATCTGTAACAACTGTCCTATGGATAACAGACACTGAGCAAGACCTTTTCTTTCCGCGTTGCTGGTCTAACTTTACTGCTTGCTCTACAAAGATGAAGACCTGATTATATGCAGGTACGAGTAAACACAGTTTTTAATAGCTTTAATATTTTGTTTGCATAAACAGTTAAAAAGATGTTCATAATGTTCTAATACTGTAAAAATCGTTTTTCAGTCCATGATAACGTCACTAATCCTGCTATCTAATTTATAACAAGGCAGCTGGTCTGCTGCATACTCACCGATAGGCGAAAACTTCCTTCTATACGTAAACCAGAGACGAGCACTTATATCCAACAATAACTTAGATTTGTCTGGAATATTTTTAAGAGGAAAGAAATTATTAAAATGAACTTTTAAAACTGAAAAATTCTAACTTTCCCTGTACAGTCAATATATAGAGTGCATGGAAGACTCCTGTTAGCTTTTACAGGAGTAAAATACTTAGAACTTTTACACTTAAAAACACTTTTTAGCTGTTTAAACACAGAGAGCTTTTGTAGACTGCTAATTAAAGTTAACTTATTAAGGATGAAATAATTATTAGCCAGTGAAGTTTTACACAAATGACTATGCCCAGCTTGAATGGAACAACTATGGAGAACTATGTCCTCAGGAAAGAAGTGCTAAAGCAAGTTCAGAAAGGTGAAAAATTTCTACATGCAAACCAACATGGAATTATGCATTACCTCCAAATCCAATACAAAGTCATTTTAAGAAAAGGTCAGTAATATTAAATTTAATTAAATGTCTCTTCTTTTTTTTTTTTTTTCAAATACATGCACTCACAGAGTTCCCCCAAGGGCTCTGAAGAATTCTTAAGAATCTTTCTCCAAGCCGTGGCTCAGACTGACTGGCCTTTTCGAGGGATCCTTCAGCCGATCAAGGCTGTATGCGGCACCCGTGGCTGTCTTGGACACCATGCCTGCATTGGTGGCCACCACCTTTGACGTGTAGCACAGGAGGATGCCCCTATCTTCTCCCCAAGGAGCAAAACTAATTTCTGAAATGTTATTTTTGTGTGGTGTATAAATACATCACTCTGCTACGACTTTGAGGTCACATTTATTTTCATCAAAATACAGTATGTGCCCTAGATTAATTTTATTATTATTATTCTTGCTATTATTATTGTTTTGAAATATCATTTTCGTTCCAAACAACAGGCTGCAGACAGCATCCCTCAAGGGAAAATAACATTAGTAATAATGAACATTCCCCAAAATTTATTTATCTATTTCTGAGGCGTTTGATGTTGAGAAGTGACCAGCCTCACACCTGACACACCTTTGCTGCAGGTAGGATCTCTTTGCATTAATTACGGTAGAAAGTACATTGGTAAACTTCTGGTTTCATTTTAGGATGAATACCGCTGCTTGTAGTTGGCTTCTTGTTGATGGAGAAAAAGAAATTTCTCTCATGAGACATTTAAAGAATATAAGGAAATCAGGAGCTGGTGCTGCACGTGAATCTATGAAAGCTCTACAGACTTTACAGATGACTTTTTATGCTAAAGATACCTGTGTTTAGGTGGTGTTGCCTTCCCAGAATCCACACTGGCTCATCAGTTTCTGGGAATTCTTCTAAGTAGTCGGACAAAATAGTGATCTGGTTTTCATATCTAGATAAAACTGAAGAGGAATACACAAAATTCAAACTCCGTTTCACCCCTTTGTTCTGCAATGCACAACTTTGAGTTCTTAGACTGAACTAGTTGCAGCTAGTCTTTGCAGTCTTTGGGTCTTCTGAACGGTGTTGCCAGCTGCGTTTACTCTTTTCCTTTAACTAGCTCTCCTGACACTGAAATATCTGATGCTTGGCTGGTTTTTATTTTGATCCTCAGCGAGTGCTGAGAGATTAACATAGCTGACACCTTGATTATAAGCAGTCTGACTGAAGCCAGTAGCAGAAGTTCAGGATGACTGCAGTGAGAGTAAGATTTGATTCAAGGAAATGAGGAAAGGGAGAAACAATTTAGGGATCGTGGCGTATGTGCCTGTGCTCAATCTTAAAGGTACAAATACTGCCACTCAGAGTGATTATGTCCTTGTGCTTAATGGGAAGCATGTGAAAAGCGTTAGCAAGACTGCATTTTACTCTCCTAACTGGAGATTTGAAACACTTCAAAATAAAAGATGGATTAATGTTATTATCTGACGCTAGATCTATTTATTGTAAAATAATGAATGATAATTAATACTACTTAAAGAAGACCAGTCAACTAATTTTTAGATAATTAATTAAAGCAGGGTTTGTTGGACAAGGAAAAAAGGCCTTCAAGTTGAAAGTGAAAGCAAATACAATTATATTTTACGCTTCAAGTAAGTGTATATACATACAGAATAAAGAGTGAATAATCATGAGGTAAATATAAGAAAAAAAATTCTTGAAAAAATACATGTTACAGCAACCAGAGGTGAAACTGGTTCACAGCACCCCCTGATTCGAGCCCCCAGGGCCAGCGCTACCAAGCGCCGAAGATACACCTTCTCTGCACGTTAGCACAGGCGGCTGTTAAAAGACATGATAAACTTCGTTCCTAGGACTGTACACAGAGTCTATACAGGTTTAAGAGAACCTCTGACACCGTGCTCTGCCTTCTCCCTCAGAAGGCTCATCACCCCTTGCACTTACAGGGTGAACAGGCTCTTTGCGAGCCCCAAGACTTCAAAGCCTCTCACCCCTCGGAAGAAGCCCCGCAGGAGGGAACGGCGCCCCCCTCCGCGGCCGTGACTCCCTCCCGCACCCGCACATCCCCGACCAGCCGGGAAAGGACCGCCGGGGTCCCCCCGCGGACCGCGATCCCTCCCAGGGCCGAAGCCCGGCGGGGCGCTCCCCTCAGGGACCGGCGGCGGCCCCCCCCCGCGCCGCCCCGGGCCGGCACCCCCCGCTCGGGCCCCGGCCGAGCCCCCCCGCCCCGGGAGAGGCCGCGGGGCCCCCGTGTGGCCCTGCGTGTCCCCGTGTCCCCCCGCCCCGGCCAGGCAAACCCCCTCAGCACCGCCGCGCCCCTCAGCCCGCCGCCGCCTCCCGCCGCGCCCCTCAGCCCCTTGCGGGGGCGCCTGGCCCCTCGCCCCCGCCCCGCCGCCCCAGCGGCCCGCCCCGCTCCCCCTCCGCGGCCCCGCGCCGCCGCCGCCGCCGCCCCTCACCCGACTCCATCCTCCCGCTGTCACCATCCTCCTCCTCCTCCTCCTCCTCCTCGCCCCGACACGGAGGCACAACACGGCCGCGGCGCGGGGCGCTCTGGGAGGTGTAGTCCCGCCGGCCGGCGGGAGCGCGCCGCCTCCCGCCCGGTGGACTACAAATCCCAGCGGCCCCCGCGGCACCGAGGGGGCGAGAGGCGCAGGGCGCTCAGCGCGATTGGCTGGACTGGCCCCCGGCGGCATTCTGATTGGCCGTCGTGGGGGCCGAAGCACCGCCCCTGTCGGCAAGGGGAGGCGGCTGGCAGCATGGAGGGCGCCGTGTCCGACGTGGGGGTCTGCAACCTGGCCTACACCGGGCGCCTGGAGGAGCTGCGGGCCCAGCTGCTGCGCGACAGGGCGCTGGCCACCAGGGCCGACCAGGTCAGCCGGCTCCGGCCCACCGGGGCGCGTGTCCCCGCGGGGCGGCTCCTGTCACCGCCCCGCTCCCCCCCTTCCCGCCGCCCGCTCACCGCTGCCTCCCTCCCTCCTTCCCTCAGGACAACCGGACCGCGCTGCACTGGGCCTGCTCGGCGGGACACACGGACGTCGCCGACCTCCTTCTCAGCCTTGGCGTGCCTGTGAACGACAAGGACGATGTGAGTGTCGCAGCGCTCCCGGGACACCCTCCCCCTCCCGCCTCCCGCCCCTGTGAGGGGCCGGCCGGGGCGCGGGGCTGCTGCGGGGGGGGCTGAGGGGGTGCTGTGGACCGGTCCGTGTGAGGAATTTGGTGGCGCAGTTTCCATCCGGAGCATTTGCCGTCATGATTTTACCAGACAGAAGTGCCCCGAGCAGCTCCGGTGGCGCTGAGGAGGATGGCGGCTGGCGGCGGTCGCTTCTTCCTTCTTTTTCTCCCTCCTCCCCTCAGCCGGTGTCTCCAGGGAGGTTTCTGGGAGGTTTTAAAAAGCACATAGTGCTGTGTGTGCGCTGGAAAGGCAAGCTGAAATGTTTCACTGTTCACGTGAAGGAGGGGGTGATGAGGCTTGATGAGTCTTGCTTATTGTCAAGAAATTGTAGGAGACCTCTTCTTATGAACACAGTTGTAAAAACAGGGGTGTTTGGGTGGTTGTTGGGGTTTTTCATGTTATCTTTATCTCGGTGTCATCCTCTTAAACATGCTGTGTTTTAGGTACCCTGAAGACTTCTCATTATTGAGGAAGGCGTAATAGAGTAGGTGACAGGTTCCATGGTTTCACAGTTGCAAAGGAGATGGTCTGTGACTATTCTAGAGGAAGGGCTGAAATAATTACATCCATTATGAAGCATCCTAAAGGTCATCCTTAAAGAAGGAAATGTTGCCCCATCAGTTTATCGGTATCTTTTCTATATCAGTAGGATATAGAAAAGATTGCAGAAACTTTTGGATGCCCTTTTCTGTCACTCGTATTTCTTCATAAAAAAGCACTGCTGGTAATTCTGCAGGGGCAAAGTGACCTGCAAGATACCATGCATAACTGCGTGACAGAAGTGATTTCTGTCATCTAACTGGCACCTTTTGTCAGGTACTGAATGCAGGTGTGTGAGGGGACGTGAGACTTGGTCTCTCTGGTGATAATCAATAATGTTTAGCTTTACTGTTACAAGAATATGTGCAGTATGACCAATGAGTAGTCAAGTCTGTATTGGGGTTATGCTTTGTCATGTTTTTTGCCTGAAACTCCTGGTTTGAATAATGTGGGGTTTTTACTTGCCTCTGTAGGCTGGTTGGACTCCCTTACATATTGCTGCTTCGGCCGGCCGTGATGAGATCGTAAAAGCCCTCATTGCCAAGGGTGCTCATGTAAACGCTGTCAATCAGAACGGCTGTACGCCCCTGCATTATGCAGCCTCCAAAAATAAGCAGGAGGTATGTTTGCCTATGCTACTGGACGTGGTGTTGCTTTTGGAAGAAGTATTTAGTTATATTAACTGTTCCTCCTCCTCTCTGCCTGCTTTCTCTTTCTACATATTCAGATTGCAATCATGCTTTTAGAGAACGGAGCTGATCCAGATGCAACAGATCATTTTGAATCCACCCCATTACACAGAGCAGCAGCCAAAGGAAACCTAAAAATGGTACAGATCCTTCTGCAGCACAGTGCGTCTGTTGATATACGGGACTCTGAAGGGAATACTCCTCTGTAAGTAATTTTTTATTTTGCTTAATATAGCATAATGTCTATGAAATGAAACTCCATTAATTTTTTAATTTCTTTTTTAAATTTCTTCTTGCCTCAAAATACTCCCTTGCTTCACACCCCTACGTAATTAAAAAGGATTTGAGAAAGTCATACTTAGTATTTTGCCTAAGTGTGTCTGTACATATGTACTTTAATTTGTGTTACTACATCTACTTAGAAAGTGTAGAACACCTTTTGTAATAATTTGGAATACGTTCAGTTGCCACTAGAGGGTAGAAAGCGAGCTAATGACATCAAAGTCGGTGGAAACTGGTCTTGCAGGCTGGCCTACTCTGGCCTGCCAAGTAAGATGTAATTTTGGAAGTTTTTCTTCACCTCTCTGAGGAGAAGAAGTTGCAATTTAAGTACAGTGAGTCCAGTGTTTGATATTACCTTAGAGATCAGTTTGAATCTCTAAGGGTAAAACTTTACCTGCTTTGAAGTTGGTGGCAAAACTCTGCCTTGTCTACAGTGAAATCAAGATTTTGCTGTGAATAAGATCAAGCAGTATGTTTTAGCTATACATAAAACTCAGTATTGTCCTGGAACGCACACATTTATTCTCAAGATACTATGCTAAAGGAAAAAAAGCTTTTGCTGCATTTGCAGTAATTCTTTACTTCAGATTATTTTTAAGCATCGTACAATTTAGTTTATCGCTTTCAATTCAAATAGAGATTTACCGTTTTCCAATCTCACTGTGGATTATGTGCTCCTTAGCTTTGCTGACTGCAGAGCCAAATCCTACTCTAAAGAAGTGCCTTAAGGTTGCGAGGACAATAGCAGGAGGAACGTTCTTGAGTTGCTTAATGACAACAGAGTGACTGGACAGCAAGCTTTGGAATCTGTGTAGGTAGTTGGTTGCGCGTGGTTTTGTTGTTCTAGGGTGTTTCTCCCCCCCAACGTTCACGCTGTCATTTTGACAAGGCATAATTATTGCTCTTTATAAGCTTGGACTGTTCAATAGTGGCTGTGGGTTTCTTGTTCTTATTACAGTCATTTAGCCTGCGATGAAGAGAGAGTGGAGGAGGCAAAGCTGCTGGTGTCTCATGGTGCGAGTATTCACATTGAGAATAAAGAAGAACTGACCCCACTGAAAGTGGCAAAAGGTGGCCTGGGAGCCATACTTAAAAGAATGGTGGAAGGCTAGTGGGGACTTCTGACTTGAGTCTCTTTCCTGTTGCACTTGCGTTTAAGACTGCAAACTTTGTATTTTGATAGTTCAACTAGGATGTATGGGCATCAGCATGGTAACAAAATGTGTATCTCTGGCTTTCCTTCAAGTACAGTGCCAAAACAACTGTTTGTACTTCCTGTTAATTAAACAGTGCACTCATTTTAAAGTATTTTTGAACATCTTGCAGTTTTCTTTCAGTTTACAGTATGATCTGTATAAATGCTGTCATTCCTTCTATTTCAGAGCCTAGTCTTTCAAGCAACAGGACCAAAAATGGTTTAACCATTTAAAGTCAGTTTTATTTTGGAAGCTTATTCTAGAGTCTGTGTTTTTTCCCCTTAGCCTTTGTGATTTGTGTGTGGTTTTTTGTTTGGTTTTTGGGGGTACCAATTCTCTTCCTTCAGATGATTCTAAACTACACCTCTCCCTTTGTAGAATGCAGTTTGCCCAGTTGCTTAGATAATCATATCCATTTTTACTCTTGTTAGTCTATGCAAGTGAGCTCTGAGTGTTTAAAGCTTTTCCGTTGTTACGTATTGTTGTCCTGTTTCTTTGAATCTTTAAATACATGTATGTGATGAAGTGCGCTGGACTGCTTGCAGAATGCAGGCGTGGTTTCAGGGTTACCTCTGCAAATACACTATTGGATAATGGATGGCTTTGGATATTTCTCTGGGATGTACTTCAAATCTAATTTTATTTCCTCTTGCTCCTTCTGTAGATTTCTTTTTCTGTTCTGTTTGACTCCCATCACGTAGCACTGATGCTTGCAGTTTACCATCTTATTTTATAACAGAAGCCTGGTTTAATCTCTATTTACTCATAGCAAATCCTGGTATTAAGTTATTAGAAGGCAGAGCTAATGAGACTGAGTCTGAAAAGTGACCTTCTGTTTGATGTTGGCAAGATTGCTTTTGACACTAGTGGGATAGATTTCGCCTTTCTGAACAAATGATGCTGAAGAAATTCTGTGAAATAAAGAACTTTCCTAAACGGCAGTCTTTGGTGTTATAAAACTTTATTAAACTTAAATGTAACACAACCAATATTATCTAAATAGTTTGAACGCTTGGGATGTGAACAACAAGTCAGATGAAACCTTGTCATCCATTACACAGTATGGAAATAGAAGAGCTGCAAGGAAAGGTTGAAATGGAAAATGACAGTTTCTACAGTTTGACTTGTAGGGGTTAAGGTAATGCAGTTTATTTTGATAAGCAAGACAGAAGCTTACAACCAAACAAATATCTTCACCAAGTACTTTAAGTCTATCCTAGAAAGCAAAATACAGGTTAAATTTTGCTGCGGGTACCTATTGCGAGCAGGAGGGATAACTTGCCTGTACAGTAAGCTCTGGCCATGCAGACCTTGCTTGAAGGAGGAACCTGACTGAGTAAATGCTTCTTATACATTGTGCAGGCACTGCTGAAAACTTGAACTGAGAAAAGCTGAAGTTAGAATTCTGTGTTCATGCTTGATCTTCGTATAGCAAAAAAAAAAAAACCAAACCAACCGTGCCACAGCTCCGTAGCTTTGTAAATCTACTTCCCTAGAAGGTGGTGGCTTGAATGTTGGCTTAATATCTGGTTTCCATATTAATGATTCCTACTCCCTCAGGAGAAGATAAATGGGCCATGCAGCAAAGACTGTCGGAACATCTGAGGCAAATTCTGAAAAATGTTTGTGCATCCTGCATAGCTCTGCAGGGTTTTTGAGCTACACACCGTGGATCAATACCTAATGGGGCTTGTGCTTTGCCAAGAGCATCAGTGGAAAGCTAGGAACAGTGCCCCATCCTTTTTAATAAACTATTTCACATGAGAGAAACTTCATAATGAGAACAAACAGCTGCCAGAAGGCTTACAAAAATATCTCAATATGCTAAGAAACTCCAAATAGATGTTATTTTCCTTACCTTCCTCCTCACCCCCAGCAATCTGTTTTGCTTCTTATTTTTGCTTTTTGGTTTGGTGCTTTTTTTTTTAAATACTATTTATTACACACTGGTGGTTAGAAGTATGAGAAGAATTACTAGTCTAGAACTTGTGTTCAATTGTTCTCTCTTTTTATAGAAAAACATAACTTGAGCAATTTCTACTCTTTTAGCAAATGTAAGACCTGCGGTGTTCTAGGAAGATTGCATTAGCTATAGAAGGTAATAAGCTCCTATCTTACTGCCGCAAGCTATATATAAGGAATACATGCAGGGTAATTTGTGGAGGTGAGATTAAGGAAAGATTATAAAATTATGATAATGACCATTGTAATGTTGCAGTAAGGAAAATGTAACTAAGACACATACATACAGGTGATGACTTTAGAAGAACTAATACAACTACAGCAGTGTCGTGAAGAGAGTTGTTTGTTTTCCCATGAAGGTTAAGAGTAAAAGAGTGCCTGGGAACGTCAGAGAAGAAATTATTTAAAATTCATGTCACTGTCAGCCAAGTCATGGGCTCCCTTGGACCAGTAATTGATTTGAATTACCTCGTTAGGCAACACCTTTGTTTAGGTGCCATTTCTTACCAGGAGTAGGTAGTACTTGCTCTTCTCTTGCTGTTACTGAGCATGCTTAATGTCATAGTTATGCATGATTACAAAACTTTGGGTGTGAGTATCAGAAATTTTCAGTAAGCTTCTAAACCTAGACTGAAGGATGTGAGCTTACAGGTTTTGCTTGGCACAATTGCCACAAGAGTCAGTAAGAGAGATGCCTAATTAAGAAGAGACTTCCATACAGGGCATGACTTAAGGTTTACCCTAGGTATTTTGGGGAGAGAGGAGTGTGAGGATCCACTGGTAGAATATGACAGTGTTGGTATTAGTAAGGCTTTGACCCTCACAGTCCAGTACAAGCAGTTTTTAGCTAAAACAATATTATAAGAACACTGTAAATGCTCTTTTACTCTGGAATGAGGCTAAACACTAGGACACACGTATCAAAGACAAATATTTGAAAAGCCAGAAAACTGCGTAGAAAGGGCAATGAATACAGTTATGCTTAACGATCCAAATGGAATCTTAACAGGACCTCATGCCTTACATCTTCTTTAAATGTTGCCATCTTTTCTCCTTTTCTTTTTTTTCTCCTTTTTTTTTTTTTTCTTTTTGGTCACTTTCTTGATAAACATACTTACAGCTGTACGAACTGAACCTGAAAATTTTAGCACAGATCTATCCTTTTATCTATTTTAAAGATGACTGTCACATATAACTAATGTTTACAGGCTAGGAACAGTCACCAAAGAATTTATGAACATTAGATCCTATAAAAGACTTAAGTGCCAAAAAGTTCCAGATCCCTGAGCCAGATACATTTTTCTGCAGTGCACAAGACTGAAAACAGTGTCTCCTTATGTCAGTGAATATCTGCCTCATGTAGTTCAGAAGGGAGCTGCTGAGGCTGTGTGACTGTATTCACCTGAGCCCCGTGGTCCTTGAGCTCTTCTGAAAGTAGGTATCTTTGCCCTTTAAGAACTGAGTTTGCTTAACCTTAACCTTAACACGAGGCCAAGAGAGAAGAGGTGTCTAGTGGTCAGAGTGTGGATGGTTCAATTCCCTTTTCTCCTTCCAAGAGAGTGCTCATTGCTCAGCTGTTGGCTGTTGCTGTGGATGCACTAGTTACCTTTCCTCTTGATGCTTTCACCTATAGAAAATAGTCAAAGTTACACTGGGCTAAAGAGACCAGAAGAAAAGTAGCACGAGTTTGTTGCTTAGTAGGTAGGGCTGTTGCCTGGAAATAGATTTAAATCACCTCAGGCAGAGGAAGCAATCGAAACTAGTGTGTTGTACAATGGGCAGTATTCGCTTCTAAGTTTTGAAAGCAGCTGTATCTGCATGTCATGAGGAATCTGATACTCTGTGTGCCATAACAAGTCTTGCAAGAGATTTAGATTTCCAGCTCCTGCTGTCTGGAAACCAGTCAATGAATGTCTGAGCTGGGTACCTGAGTGCTAGTTCCATTAAACTGAAAACCAGAACTGCTGAAACACACAACTCTGGAATGCTGGTGCCTTGGGAACTTTAAAGCCAAGAAGGTCACCGTTAACAAAATGTATACCACATCAGGCAGCAACAGGGTAAAAGTTTCCAAGATCTTTTTTTAGCTTTAAGTGGAATTCAGACACACAAGATTTCATTGGTCCAGGTCTTAACATCTGTTTCTGCACTCTGATGACATCGATGAAATTTCTTTTTACTTCTGACGTGCAAAATCAAATCCTTTAAACACTGCAACGTGTTGGCCATGATGATTGTTCTTGGTGCACAGGAAACATGAGGTTGGCCAACACTGTTTCTGGAGAAGACTGCTGTGGTTCAGAACTGTACGGATACATACCGCATTACTGATAGTTGACTGGAAAGCTCTTTGTCAAATGCTTCAGCCCACTTCCTAATTAGTTTTGCAAAATAGGTTGGATAATTGTGGATGATAGTCTTTTTATACTTGTATTTATGTATAATTATAACTAGTTAATAAATGAAATTTGGTTAACTTTAGAGGCCAAATCTTTTGCTATTCACAAAGTGCATGTCTAACAGACCTTTTTCAATCTCCAGCCCAGTGGCTCACAATACAAATACATGTTTAAGTTTTAGTCACACTTCTATATTAATTCAATGACAACAATTTTTGTATAAAGGGGTTCAAAGCTGACAAGGAAAACCGTATTAAAACTCTAGGCTATTTCTTCTTTTTCCACTTCTTGCTTCTCATTATTTTCAGGTGTTCCAGAGGCTGCTGTTTCATCAACACTGGGGTATTCATTTGTCGCATTGCTTGATGGAACTGTGGTCACAGGAATGTTTTCTTCGTTGGGTACCTGAACATACTCTGCATTGGATTGTTTCTGAGCCATTTCTCTGCAGAAAGACAGGATGAGGATTGTGATTTCTCATGTTGAAATCCCATCTACACTCCAGACTTTCAAAAGAATGAGTCTTCGTAGTTTTGTTCTCTAAACAGTAACCCCCATATTATTATGACTGTTCCAAGAGCACGTGAAAAGGCTACAACATCCCTGCTGCTAAGACAGTGTCAGAGCGTTAGATAATAAGACTGATCTGCATCACTGGTTTAAGTGATCCCGTTGGAATAAAATGGATTTTAGTATGTTTAAATGCTACGCCAGGAAAGCGGAATGGGAAACTGAGTGCTGGCAAACAGTGTCTGAGAAGGGGTAGCAAAACACACTGCTTGCTCTGAGCTTTCTGAGAAATTCCATGCAGATCTAGTGTCCCATTCAAGTGCATAAAAAAAATAGAGTGCAGTCAGAAAAGAGCTATGAAAAGGCTGAAATCTAGAAAAATATTTTTAGTAACAGGTATGAATTCCATCTATCTTATCAAAACAACAATAAACCAACTCTTGATATTTAAGCACTTTCACATGTAAAAAATGTCAGATGCTAGTGGATTAATTCAATGTAGTAAGATTTATTAGGATCCGAGCACGAAATTTGATGTTAACGCTACATCAGTTGAAAGCAGAAATCAGGTGCATGAGTGACTGGCCACTGGTCTGGATTAGCAGAATTCCGTACAGGAAGTCTTAGACCTGTGCTACAGGGAGGTGTCCAGATGACATAATATTTTTTTCTGGCCTCAGCTGCATGCATTCATTTAGCATTTAACATGATGGGGCTAAATACAGTCTGTATAGCATATGAGATTATCCCTATTCTGAAGATCTGGCAATTTAAGGGAAAAATGAGCAAGCAAAGCGCAGAGGAAAAGACATTTCCAGAGCAGGATCAAAATGGACATTCTGGGCTCCATTTTGGTGCCTAAACCTTGTGTCTCCTGCCATTTGAGATGCCTTAGAGTATCCCAAGCATGTGTCCTCTAATTTCCAATAGCACTGAACTGAGCCCTCTGTGTTTAGATGCAGTAACGTACAATCCCAGTAAATTTGCTGAGGCAACCCTTAGCTGCTGTTTCTTTTTTTACTTCTTCCACCTGCCATTAACAAACACCATTAACTTTTAAATATTAAAAACCGTTTTTCCAACTTGCCACTTTTAGTTTGTGGTGTTTAAAAAACATTTACTTTACTACTTCAGATACTGCTAAGCTGTAGCTCCCTGTAAACACAGAGAAGAGGGTAACAGCAACTTCTGTTACAAGAGCAACAGCTTAAAAGTCACACAAAAGCAAATATTCTCTGGAAGTTTTCTCAAAACCTGTGTTATTTACCCTTTCAAAAATGTTTAGAGTAATTACATTTTACTTTAGTTCTGGATTATCAGCAGTGCTTTACAGAAATAAGTGTCTTAAAATGAAGCAAACAGAAACTCTTACTGCATCTCATTACTTGATGACTTCTTATTCTTTGCCTTCTTGGTTAAGACCCAGACAATAATGCAGATGATAGCAGCTGCCAGAATTGCTCCAATTAATGCTCCAACAACAATACCACTGTCTGAATCTGGAAAGAAAAAAAAGATTACTTGACTTTTTAAAAATTATAGCAAAATCCCAAGGAAATTTAGTGGAGGAGGCTTTAGCAGAAAGAAGGCATTGGATTCAAAGAAGTAAAAAACTGACTGACAGCTGTATTTTCAGGAGGGAGGCTGAAGATTCTCTAGGACAGAGAGAACTGTGCTTTTGTGACCTTTGCTGCCTCCTTTCTTGTTGGTTAGCTCCCTATCCCAACAAACCCCATGTTTATGCCTGGCTAAGGGAAACATTAGGCTGTTAACACTGGCAGTAGTTGAAAGCCTTTGCTCTTCAGTCCTTGCAAACAAATTCTGAAATTCACGTTGCCTTTGTCTCTGTCTTTCAGCTGAGATGTAAAATGTATGCTCTGATCATTTCTGAGCCCCCAAAACCTTCTATCTCCACTCAGTAGAGCTTCTAGCTCTGACCTGCGATTTTCATTTTATAGACCACTGAGTAATTGAGTGACCATTTCAGGGGCATCTCTTGTGGCTGGTTGTACAGCATATGCTTGGCTCTTGTTGAATGTTACTGGTTATGTGAAAAATCTGCATGCAGATGTGGTTGACCACTGCTTGGCTTGAGAACAGTCGGGATAAGGTTGATCACTGCTTGAGGGCAGTCAGGATAAAGTATTTTTCCATGACTGCAGTATTTTTAGCTAGTGGTCCCTTGTACGGTGCCCCAGTCCTTGTACTACCACATTTCAGTGATGGTTGTAAATTCTGGGGTGGGGATACCTCAGTGGGACTGTTGGCTGGAAGAAATTGCTCTAAACTGCATGTCTGTCGGTTCTCAGTAAAGGCTCTGCAGTCAGAGCCAGGTTCAGCTCCAGCTCCCAGTGGGAAATGAAGCTGGAAATGTTAAATGAGTTGTCTAGGTCAGTGTAAATTCTGGGCATGCCTGGATGAAAACCCCGGAGCTCTCCAAAGCCCATTCTGTTCTTACTTGAAAAAAATCTATGCTTTAAAGTTGTTAACAGCATTTTTCTGCAAACTGTGCATGTCATACATCAAATACGTGGTTACTTTCATGCATTAAACTTACGTTTTGCAGTTAGGTCAAGCTCACAGGTGCTGTTCCCCAGGATGTTGCTGGCTACGCACTGGTAATAACCAGTTTCAAAGGTGGTGAGATTGCCAATGTAAAGAATGCCAGTGCTTGGATCTGTGACAAACAGAGGGCAGGTACAGATTACCCTTTGTATACTGTAGAGGCAAACGGTTTTCTTTAGTTGGTAATACTGAGAGCTATTAAGACATTAGAATCAGGGTTCGCTGATTATTCATTCATTTGAGGTTTTTTATATTCTTTAAATAAAAACCATTTACCTTCCTTGAAAATTACTACGGTGGATTCTGCAGGAGTGTTATAGAACACAAGAAGTCAGCCCCTACTCTGCAAATCAGTCTGTCTGATGTTTTACCTGCATTGATACTATTGTCAGTGTAACTTCACAAATGAAAATGTAACAGGTACCGAAGATTTTCGGGATGGAGGTCTTAGCACCTGAATGACAAATTAACTGAACTTATCTGAGTATAAGTTCACTCAAAATTCCAAGGGAAGGGAGATGTAAAGGCATAAACATTTCTCCCATTTTAACAATTTAAAGTAATGGCATAGACAAGACTTAAACACGCCACACAATTTTTATTAAAATAAATAGAAAAAATGTCCTGTGTTTGTGACAGTTATCTGTCAATTTGAATAAGTAAAAATATGATTTTGTGACATTGACCTTCAGAAGAGGAGGATAAGTTTTAACTGCCCTATGTGATACACAGTGTTTGAAATGGCTGGTACTATGGAATTTGAGATCTTGAGCACAGTACAGTAGTCCTGTAGTTACGTACTGTGTTTTTCAGTCACAGGCTTGAGGGTATTCCCATCCACTTTGTACCACCGGTAGGTAGGGAGAGGCAATCCTTCTTCACATTTGCATAAGAGGTAGATTAGATGGCCTTTTTCAGGCGTTCCTTCTATTTTGCAGAAAGGTTCTGACGGTTTGACTGTAAAATAACAATGAGGAGAACAGACACCTCGTCAGTACATACCCAGGGCTGCAAGCATCCACCTCGAGTTCTGGTATTGTGCTGCTATAAGTAAAGAATTGAACCTCAGCTACAGAATTCTGTCCGAGAGCAGTCTCTTGTTTATGGATCTGACCAAAGGCTCTCCTGTAAAGATTTGAGTAATGCTAAATATATATACGTGGCCTAGGACACATTTTAATTATATTTTCTTCCATTTGCATACTAAATATGACTATGGAGATGTTGAGATTAAGCCTGTCAATTACTTTAATTATAATGGGCCAATCACTATTCGCCATATGCCATTCTGCCACACAGCAGCATCATTTTCTTAAGGGAAACAGCAGGAGCTTTTCCGCATAAAGGGGGAGGGTCAAGGCCTGATTCTTCAGTATATTGCAGTTGTGGAGGAAATAAATTAACTAGAGTTCTGTTAAAAATATATCTGTTTTGAAAGCATTTCCTTGCTTTGCACACAGGAGAAGATCCTGTCTTCATTTACACCTATTATTTTTCATTTCCTACCTATAGATACGCTGTTGTGGTTCTTTGGATACCATCAGCAGAACTGTACCAGCAATGAACATGGCCCAATTTTGTGTGCATAAATGAACAACCTTTCTTGGTTTTCATGTGAAAAGTACAATCTCTTACTCAACTGCTCCAAGATTTACTATTTGTTTGGGGAATTTTAGATGAGAATTAACAGTACTACTCTGATTTTTCAGGGATTGAGTTTACATATGTCTTTTTCTTATCCCTGGCAGATAGGCAACTGATGTTGGAATCACGTTCTCATATGACTGATTTGTCACTCTGACCAAGTATGAATTCTCAGTATAAAAGCAGTTATTAGATGGGCTTAATACAAACTTTTATTGTATTAGGAAGTAAAATATCTCATTCCACTGCTTTTCATCCTTTCTGTCCTGCCTGTTCGTTGTTGAACTATTGCTTTCTTCTGCCCAAAATAGACTTTGTACTACTTCCATCCAACACATACTAAGTTTGAGTTTCTGGGAATGGAGGGGAGCCAGTACCCTTGGGCTGTAGTGCTGCCTCTCCCTAGATTTACACAAGCCACCATGACCAACATTAGGTAAAATTAGTAAAATTTTGGTCTTTGTTGGGGCTGGATTATCCTAAAAGTAATGGCTTAGAGAGCAGTTGTCACTCCCAGCTAAAAGGGCTTTTTATTTTAATCAGAGTTAGTATCCCTTTGTTTTCCAATATGAAAAATGTAGTGAAGTTGGGTAGTTCCAGCTACCTGCTTACATTAGGTAGCTTTCTGAGAGCACAAAGTGAATCTGAAGGCCACTCATGGGAGAATGAGATTTTACTGTAGGTCAAGCAAGGGTAGCTGCAGAGTGGTATCAGGTCTGCTTTGTCTGGAAGCTAGAGGGCACCCCAGGCTCTGCCTGCCTCCCAAGCCCTTGGAAAAACGCTCTGCGTCAGTGAGCCCTTCCTCTGCATCATGGGCCTTGTTTATCACAGTTCTGTTATTCTCTCTGGTCCTATGTATTTTGAGCCGTGAATTCAGTGTTTCATAATCAGGGAAGAAAACTACAGTACAGCAGTAGAGAGGAAAGGCACTTACCCAGCACACTGACAATCACAGATTTTTGACTCTGTCCAGCATTACCCTGTGGGCTGAAAACTTCACAGATGTAGGAGCCAGTGTCTGAGGGCTGCATGTTGGAGATTGTTATTGATGCATTCCCTGGACCTGTTGCAGCTGTTATCCTGTTTTTAAACTCTCCATAGGAGTAAGACTGGCCTTCTGAATAATAATAGATCTGTGATAAAGAATCAATTGTAAGTTTAATAACAAGAGATCTTACTGCTGCTTTGTTTGGTACTCATAATTGGAATAGAGTTGATTTCTGATTAAGCCAAGCAATGTCACCCCCTTTCGTGCCCTCTCCCCCAAGAAAGCAGAGATGAAAACATGGTACACTTGAATATATATTTCTATTGGTTCTTAAAAGACAAGCTTTTCAGAAATGGGATTTTTTAATTGTGTAAATGGACAGTAGCTAGTTCTTTGTGGATACTCCAGTCACAGACTGATGCATTTGCGAAAACAAAGGTGAGACCATTGATCATTGTATGACAATTCTATGAAAAAATGCCAAGTCATGCACAATGAATAGTAGGACTAATTGAAGCACTAATAATTTGTGATATTGTTAATAAGCATCTCAGTAGAAGATTGTGACAAGAATGGACCTGTCATTGCAAAAAGTGGATGGCTGCAGAGCTTTCCAAATACAGAAGCTAGCAAACAGAGAACTGAAATGAATCCACAAGACGTAGGCCTAAGCAAACAAGGCACCTGATCTGTTGGCAGTAAGTTTGGAAGCAATAAAAAGGCAGTACGAGAACACCAGCAGAACCATCACACATGCAGTTAGAGCAACCATGCTGTTCTCCTTGTTTGTGTAATCAGGGTCAAGGCAGTGTCATGGACTATCTTGGGTTTTTGAGTTTATACCATAGGTGGAAATCAAGAATACCCATTGGCCTCAGTGCTTGGAGGGGCACCTATTTGGGATCAAGAAGCTTCCCTTTTACTAAACAGTAAAAAAAGTTTTGCAGAATTACAGACATAGTAAGGAGAAATGTCTCTGACAAATGCAACATTTCCTCCCAAATAAAAACGTGCTGTTCAATGTTGACTGATTTCACTGACTTCAGTAGCACCAATTGTATTTAACAGCACTGTGGGAGTAGTATTGCCCTCATAAGCTCATAAGCCCAAACCTGTTGACTGAAAGGAGAGGTAGAATTGTGTTCGTTGTGGAGCCTGGTCGGTAGTCTGAGGCTTGGGCCTTGAGTCTGTTTAGGAACTGCAGTATCTCAGCTGCTCTGGAGTAAATATAATAGTTCTCAAGGAGTACATGTGGTCTGTCCATCTAGCTCTGCTGTGAAACCAAGATCTGAAAGAACAAAGCTAATGTGGAAAACTATGGAACATTAATTATTTTTCTCAGATGTTAATGATAGTGTTGTGTAGAAGTGATAGTATTTGGGCCAGGCGGTATGTTCCCCAGTGTCTACATGCACAAACTCCCTTGTCTAGGCAAAGTGGACAGTTCCAGCATACTCAGTCATTCTTTTAAACTGGTGAGAGGTAACCGTATAGAATTACAGGTTGGGACCCAAATAGATATAACATTGTTCCTACTGACAGCATTCAGAATCAGCAGTGTAAATGTATTTATTGAAGTTGGACTGACAGCATGTTTTTTAATGGGAATAGCTGGAAAATGCTTGTAGGAAAAAGCTTTACAGACTTCTGTAAAATGCCATTCACACTTGTCTAGTATGAAAATTTCCTTTTGGTCAAAGTTCCCTGCCTTTAGAGGACGCTGCAGATCCCGAGGCAAGAAGTATAATTTGCTTCACTTTGCAAATCAACTGATTGCATTTTGAATTAAGAATATTTATTCTTAATTCTATTTATCCACCCTGATACAGTGTTGACTGAAGTCTTTAAGCAATGTTATCTGAAAGCCTTTATTAGCTTAAGGCAAGCTACACCCCAAAACTGCCATAGCATAGCTGGTTTATGTGATGATAAGGCTTTGAAATGAAGGTCAGAACCCCAGACTGCACAGCACCAGCAGCTCCAGTACTGCAGCTTGGCCCCATCTCAAGTGCAATGTTGCCTACTTTCCAGCCAGACTTTATCTTTCCCCGCCCCAGCATTACAAACACCAGGTACAATTGATGCAAAGCTACACTACTGCATTGCCAACATAGGAAAACTGGTGTTGCAGTGAGGAAGTGTAAGAGGCCCAGCGTTAGCACAGTGGTAGACTGGGTTAGAACATCTGCTGAACAGCTGGATAGACCCTCCAGTTTCCATTGTTTGCATGCAATGCCATAAATTTTAAAACTGATTTTATGCTCTGCAAATGTCTAGAGATGGAACTCTACTGCAAAACTGGAGTCTGGATGCGCACCCTTGATTCCCCAAGGAAGGAGAGTGTTCAAAATAGGGCATTTGGTTTAAGCAAATCTCTCATCAAGAAACTGATCTACCTGTAATTACAAAAACACCTTGGCCACACTTGTCTCATTCTACATTTATCCAAGTATGAGCAACAACAGAATGTTATACAGTGTTCCTTGCAATAATCCGGAGTTACAAGAACTGACTTCTGACTTCAGGCTCCTCTTAAGCTGACGTTGCTATATAGGTCTCAGAAGTGATGGGCTGGATTTGCATTTCCTCTCGATCAATTGCATCTCTTTGAGCAGGGTGCGTAAAGAGCTTCCATCAGCTTTTCACACTAATGTGAAATTAAGTTGTACAATGACTTAAATGAAGTAATGTGTGACTTGCAGCAGCATGAGAGGAGAGGCAGGCCCATTATGTCCTACTAAAAGGCCTGATTACTGACAAAAGGGGCTAAATTCTACTTGGCCTACCTCAGAGTGATGTGGGATTTATGTGAGGGTAAACAGTAGCAGAAGGTGCCCACTGAGTGCTAGCTTAGCTATAGCACATGTTCCTGGGAAATAGGACTGGCACTATGAGTCTTAAATGCAGTCACGGCAAGCCAGTAAACACTATGGAGGAGCAAGCGCTCCTTGTATATGTGATCTGAAGTCAAGGTGAATTATGTTTCTAAGCACTCATACAATGCACTGAAAAATTAATCCCCTGTGTTCTCCCTCCCTGTCTCAATGCATGCAGAGAAATATTTTGTGCACACTGTTAAATCTGAGGCAAGTGTCAACACAGCAGAGAATATTTGTTCTCTTCATGGATTTAAACAGAATCTTTCTGGGTTGGTTTTCTTTTTTTTTCAACTATGAACATAAAGGCAGTGGAACATCTTAAAGAAATGCATTTAGTTCCTCTGCAGGGTCCTGCCTGTTCTCTGTTCTTCTGCTCCTGTATAATGCTTATCTCAATAGCTCTGGAGTTTATTGCCTGAAGGAAGGTGGTAAACACCAAAAAGGCTGAGTAATGTTGTGATTAATTACTGAGTGTATATCTTGTCCCAGAGGTATGATTGGACTGTGTACACAGGAAATTTCATTTAAGAGGAACATGTTTCAGTTAATTGGCTGTGAATTTGTAGCCCATTTTAAATGGGCTCAAAATGGGTATTTTAAACCCTTGTTCAAAGTGTTCGTACTGTCCTTGAAAAGCTCATGTTTGTGCCTTTCAAAAAGCTGAAACGAAAATCTTTGCAAAAATGTTTCTGTTCCTTTTCAAAAGTAAAAAACTTGTTTTGTGTTGAAGATAGAGAAGGCTTTTTATTTTTGGGCAACTGACAGCTAATGTTCCCTCCTACAGACACACATCTCATTGACATTTCTTTCCATTTTACCTAAAATGTCCCTAAAATGTCCCTAAAATGTCGGTATGGGAAAACTGTAAATTTAGTCAATGGTAGACTTTTCCTGGAAGCGTTTTTAATTTGATGTGATAAATATATTTAAAGTGCAACATCTTGAATGCAAAAAATATGAAAGAAATCTGCTGTGCTTCTCCTGAAAAAAATAAGCTTTTTATGTCCTCAAGAAAATCATGAGCAGCTCTAGTGAAGTCGATGATTTACCAGTGTAAAAACAATATTGAGGATGCAGTAATGGTTGCTGCTTCTCATTACCAGTGAGTTTGCTCATGCCAGTTTTTATATAATGGTGCCTTTTCACATTTCATGGGAGCAGCTGCCTGGGATGACTAATCAAACAACTGACAGAAAAAAGAGAGGAGATTATCACTCCTAAAAATGTTGTCCTTAATAACTCAACAATCTGAAAAAACAGTTTCTGCAAAACAGCTAAGTTGCCTAGAAAACGTCTCCCTGACCTTAGAAAGGATTGCAGTTTAGTTGGTTATTCAGCCTGTGGGCCAGGCAGTCCCTAAAGCCACTGATGTCAGCAGCCATCCTTCTCAGTTTTCTAAGGCAGTGGTATAGTTACTCTGCCTTTCCACAGTCACAGTTTCTGCTGCAATCAAGAAAAGGATTTGGGCTCATAGAGTTCCAAGGCAGCTGAGTCAATTATTCATGTACCTGTTTGGGGGAGCTGGGTTACAAACAGAACAAGGAATTGGGAATGACCATACTCGTTTGGAAGAAAATCTTGGTAATCGCAATGCACTCCAGATGCTGGAGACAAGATTATTTGTGTCCCCAATTCTGAAGGATCTGATACATGAAATCACACGTCCTTTTCTTCTCCTTTAGCCTGACTTGTGGGAAGGGTGCTCCTCTTGTAGTGTGATGGTATTTGCCCGCAGAGGAAGCAGTTGGCAAAGCTGATGCTGAGTTGAGGATTTTCAAAGGCCGCCAGATGTTTGGCAGAGAGTGAGGAACCCACCTACAGGTTTTCTTTATACAACTTCTATAGAGAAATCTTCCTTAGGGGGTGGAGGTTGTGTGTGAAAAAGCAGGCAGTAAATTAGAAGAAACATGCCTCCATCTGCTTCCTTTCTTCTTCAGACAGGACAAATACATACTAGAATTTGCGTAAATATGTATTTTTCAAATGTCTTTGGATGGAGTAATTCATAATTACCAGGTCAATGTTCGTCTCACCCTCCATCTCCTGGTGTCATTGCATCACATTGCTGTACATGCCTAGTACATCTGGATATCAAAATTGTAAGATGAGATGTACTTGAAGATGTGTTACAAAATGTCTCACTGGATTCCACGGTAGTCTTAATTTCCTGACTGGGGGGCAGTTTCAGGACATGACTTCCTTTCCAGTACCTGTCTTCACTTCCCCAGTCCCTTCTCCCTTTCTCCTACCAGCAGATGTAAAGCTATAGCATGCTGTTCAATGGCGTTTCTCTAGGCTGGTGTATTCAGCATCTGATTCACAGTCTTTCCCTGGAGAGCTGTAAAGCTCAGGCATTCAGAGGGCCCCATAATTGGGTTGTTTCATCATTTTCTGTTTGACATTTTCTCAAGCTACTAGAAAAAGAACCGTTAAAGTCTCTTTCTCACCGATAAATGCAAAGGAGGGTATTAGCAACTTTACTGGTTTGAGATCATGATCTTTTTTTGAATTCTGAGTACAGACAGAATTTATGAAATAACAACACGGGAAAAAAAGTGTTCATCGCTCCCTTAAGCATCTTACCATCTAATTAGAAAACAAATGCTGCACACTCAAAGTGTTAATTAAAGCCCAAGGCTCGGATTCTGAACTCGGCTAGCTAAGAAAGCAAATGCTCCTGTGTGCATTGGTTTCTTTGGCGTGTGTCATATGACTGAGTCTGGCCCCAAATGCCTTTTTTCATCCACAGCTTCTTTTCACACATTTGAGTCAAAACTCTGATCTGCCAGACTGTAGTAGGGATATTGTGTCCTGCATTACTGGGAGTTTTGCATGGATAATTGAGGATGTTAATAATGACTAAAAGCATCTTGTCAGAATTGTGCATTGGTAGAAGAAGAAAGCGATGGAGTCAGAAGCCTTTAGAGGATTAATTGTTCAGCAGTTTTAACCGGTGCAAATACTTTTGAGGAGCAGCTCTTTCATGTTCTCACAGTGTCATTCTTGTGGCTGAACTATTAGTGAATAATTTCTGCAGTGCATCAAGCACAAACATGTTTCCTCAGTGCATTTGGTGTAACTGCTCTTCAGCAGTTATTGTTAGACCTGAATTTATATTGGGTTGTACCCTGTACTTCATGATGAGACAGGAATCCCACTGCAGTCAAAGAGAGTTTGGAATGGATTATGGCTGGGACGTTGAGCCGACAGCTGAGAAGCCAGTTCAGCAGGCAGTTTAGTGTCCCTCTGTATCCATCGCATCTCGAAATGTTGTTATAATCAAGAATGGAGATCCAGGATGATTTTTTTCTTTTTTTTTTTTTTTTCTTTTTTTTTTCTTTTTGCTGTGTAAACATGTAGCCCCAAATTTGGGCTGTCCAGACTTGCTCACATTCAGCCTAGAGGCTCCTGCTGTGTGGATGTGCCCTTCAGATACCCTTTGGGTAGAATATTCCTGAAGGTGCTAGTTCAGCCACCCAGAATAGCTGTGGGAAAAAACCAACAGCTACATCCAAAATAAGTGTGATAGAGGAAAATGCGTTAAAAAATAGGGTGAGTTAAAAATTCTGAACGATGGATCTGATTCAGCTTATCTCAGTTATGTGCTGGTTTTAAGATTTTAATCCAGAACATGATTACAGGTCTGACAGTAGCATAGATCTAGCAGAAGCTATTTAGCTCTTTTTTTCCCTTAAGATTGTGGGTATTTTTTTCTTACCTTTTGTCTCCAGCTACATCTTCCCCGTGCATCTGTCACATACACCATCTTTTGACATTGACTGACTGACTTTTCATCCATACTCAGAATACCGTGACACGGGGAACGCTGTATTTGAGCAAAAATGTGCTGATCTGAGAGTTAAAAGAGACTTTAAGTGATCCCCCAAAATCAAAGAGCTGTTCTCTACACAGCTCCCCATCAGTACCATCAGTGCTGTCCACAAGGGCAGGGTGCCTCATGGTCAGCGGATTTTTCAGAAGATGTCTCAAGCCCTTGTAAACAGTGAGATGCAATACAATCTTATTTCTAAATTTTACCTAAAATTAGGCAAAGTAAGATTGAAGTCTAATGTTTGCTCCAAACACACCAGTTACAACCTGATCATTCTCTACTTGTCTCTGCTTTCTTTTGTCGCACTATTGTCTGCTTCAGTGCATCAGTTTATTTTATCTTCTCTCTGCACACTGTCACCCCAGTGCCACAGGTAACCATAGGCAGTCCACGGTAATCCCACTGACATCCAGGGAGTCGCTCTGCATTGACATGACAACAGTGTCTCCATTCCTCTGCGTTGGAGTTGTTGCCTCTGCTTTCCGTGAAGCTATTCCTTTTAAGTGCCTGCTCAGTCACCTGAGCGCTAGATAAAATTTGATTTTAAAAAAATCACCTCTAGGCAAAAACAAATGCTCATGTATCGGAGAGGCCCTTTCCAGGAAGTTTTACTGTACTCCTTCAGGGGGTGCTTTGCACAGGCTCATCTTCGCTCGTGGGCTGGAACGGACTGCTCTGCTCCCGAACCAGCTTCCCTTGCTGCACGGACAGCTTCTGCAGCACATCGTCTCGGTTGTCTGTGGCTTGAAAGCGTGTGATGGGTTCTCAGGAACTACGCATGCTATATGGGGAGGAATTTGTTCTTTCAGTAGTTTTTATGGGAACCCCACACTTACAGGGCTGGCTGGCCCCTGGCTCTCATTGGTAGCCTAGTGCCCATGCCCGTGCCTTGGCTTTGTGCTGGGCAGCAGAGTTGTGCTGGTGTTGGGACTGCTGGTAACATGAATTTGGGGTTTCAGGGTGGAAGGAGCAGACACGGTTGCGCTCGGATCACTCTTCTTGCATTTCTTTCCTTCCTTGGGCTCCGCCACCCTGTCCCCAGTTCCTGAACAACGTGACACAGGCCTGCTCCCTCCTGTGAAGATTTTGCAAAGTGGCTTCTCAGGCCTGCAAGGCTGGGTATAATGACACGACTAGACTTCTTGTAAGGGAACAATGCCATCTTCCTCTTCTATGTGGTTTGAAATAAGTGAAACCCTCCTTGCCTCTATCCACTAAGTGATACTTTCTCGGTAGTAGAGATATGAGAAAAATACAGGGCTCTGGCAGGGTGAAAGCCAATATATAAAATAAATGGAAGATACTCTTGCTGTTACATGCTGCTAACAGTCTTTCCCTCTCAATTGCCCATCAGTAGTTTTACCAAAACAGTGTCAACGTCAATGTTTGCAAATATTTCAAGTCTATCAATAATTCAGTTTCTCTTACAAGTAGCAGTCATTCATGACCTTTGCTCATCTAGTGAATTTAAAATTTCAAGCCAGGTTTCTGTCCTGGCCATATCTTGGGTAGCCACACAGTGTCTCTGGTAATTTCACTTACTTTAACTGTGGGTGGCCTGGGCTGGAGGCTCCAGGTGTGGCCCTGGTTAGGTTCAGGAGTTGTATTTAGCTTTCTTTGCAAGGCTGTAGCCTCACCTGTGCAGAGTCAACAGCAGGTTTCAGTCTTTCAAACATTTACTTAGGCACTTTACACCGAGGCCAGCTGAGTGACTCAGAGCATGAAATGAAGCACAGATGCTCCTCTTAGCAGGAGCTGAGACTTTACCTTATGAACCAGGCCAGGCTGTGATGTACTCTGTTACCCTGGGTGAACTGAGTAAGCAGTGTTTGCCTCAGTTGGTCTATATGTAAAATAGAGATAGTTCAGTATTGGAAGGTTCTCAAGATCCTTGGCTGGGAGTTATTATTTAAAAACTAAATTTATCATTAAAAAGACATGTTGCTAAGGGGTAAATGGCAGGAAGAAAAAGTTAAAAATACGTATGGCATCCTATTTTCCGTGAGTTGATATTTACATTGTTTATTTCAAATGAGGGGAATTACTTCCACTGGAGAAACTTCTCAGGAAAAGAGCAGAGTTCGGCTCCAATTAGTAATAAGATTTGTATTTGCACACTATATATAGCTGCACTGTCTTCAAAAGAGCACTGTGAACACCTGCCATTCCGCTGTTTGCTGCCTCCCTTTTCATCATACTGTCTGTGAACAACCTGTTTGTGGTATTTCATCCTCTCCGGTATAACTGCCATGACTTTTAACTGCCGAGCACCTGCGCCAGCATTGTGTAAGGAGGGCAATGCGGAAGAGGGTATGAAAGCACCAGAACAAACAGCAAAAGACACCAGCCAGCTTCACAAAGCCAGTGCTGGGAGGCAGATCTGCATCAGGTCTGCGAACTAATGAACAGCACTGCCTCACCTTGAAGCAAGGTAAATCTGTTGCTGAATATTCTGGTGCGTTACATTAACACTGGTACTAGTCCTGATCCTGATCTTACGGATTTCACTGCAGACAGGACTGTACCTGAGCCTGTGTATCTCAAAACACTGCAAAATCTGTAACATAAGTGGCAGTGTAAAATACTGACATTCTTTTTAAAAAGGGTACCTGTGGCCTCTGTGCTTATTATATATTATGACCTAAAATGTAGTAATTTAAAGCTCACATTCATTAATGCTTCAAGCCAAAGGCACCTTAAAGCATAAATTTGCCTTAATTAATTCTAATGTTTTACAGTTTGCTCTATTATTTGCTGCCACTGTAGAGAGAAAGGGCCATATTCTCAATCATGTAAATAAACATTGTTTTTTAAAATCAGGATTCCCCCCCCCCATATTTGTTATGGAGAACATCCCCTCTGCTTAATCTTAATATTGTGAATATACTACCTATGTGAATAACATGGTCCTCAAGACATCTAGCATTTAGTAAGATGTCAGGAATATTTAAAATTTTAGCAGGTGGGATAAGATATTTTCTGTAATATTTTTTGAAAAATTGTAAGATTCCTGTCTTCAAATTATTTGGCAGAGATTTTCAACTTTAAAAAATGGAACTTCAAAATGTTATCCATTTAGTTGCTGAAAAAAATAGCAAATTTTGAATGGAGCCAGAATTTTCAACAAACTTTTTCAGGGAAAATACATGCTATTCGTAAGGAAGTGTTTATTTGTTTATTATTGAAATTTTAGAAGAGTCTAAATAGCTCATAAAACTAAATTATTTTATCCCACTTAAAATGCAAACTACTGTTCTGGTATTCAGTAAGCTATGGTGCCAGTCTTTTCAATTCCATTGGTTTTGTGATCTTACCAGCTTGTAAAATATATTTTTGACTTGCATTTTAGTATTCTTTAATCTAAACCAAATGATCAATGAAAGCCAAAGCTGGCAATCTCCTCCATTGCCATATATATATTTCCTGCTTGGAACAAAATGTGAAACTTAACTTCAGCTACGTGCCAAGCAACCAGGGCAAAGCCAGGTTTGTAGAAAGAGAGATTATTTTATGTTTAAACTTTCAGGAGAAAAACATGCATGCTTTCAGGTGCTCAGTCCTTCCTGAAACTCAGAAAAGTCACCAGCCTGAAATAGAAATAGCAACCTCGTATTGCTGTGGGTTCAGAGGGAGGTTGAAAATCCAATGTCATGTTCAGCTGTGGTGTGTAATTTCTTAAACCATATTTTCCACAAGCACTCACAGTCGTTTCTTCCCAGTCTTTGCATTAACATGATTTATTTTATTGTGAACAGGTTCAAAATGGTAAGGAATTGCCATGCTTTGGTAAAAGGCTACAGGGTCAAGTAGTACAGGACTGAATGGGTTGCTAAAAGCATTTTGAAAAGAGTAGTGCCTCAGTCCTGCAGCTCTTTGCACACATGTCCCTTCCAGGCACATCAGCAGGCTCAGAGGATCGAAGAGTATCCTTCGAGCCCCGCTGAGCGTGCAAGCCAAGGATAACTGGCACAGCAGCAAAAGGAAATTTTACCTCGGTGTTCAGGGAGAATGGCATTAGTCAGTAACCCACGGCCTTTCCAGACTGAACGGGCTTTATTTAATGAAAACGCAAATCATCCACTACGAACTCCTGTGTGTTGTGGTGTGAAAGGGAATTTACCGTGAAATTAGTTTCAGACAGGGAGAAAACCAGATGCAATTTTTCCCAGTAGTGTTTCTTACAGGCCTTATAGGCATGGCTTTCCCGTTGCCTGCGGTGGGAGCTGCAGAAGCCGGGAGCGAGTGCTGAAGGGACTGGTCTGTAAGGTTTCCTTGACATTTGCTAGCCTCACATCAGTTAGCTCCTGTTGAACATATTCTGAACCACCCACAGTACTTTATGTTTATAATCCTCAGGGAGTATTTTCTCATCATTGGTCACAGTTTACAAATGGTTTTCCCCTCCTGTATCTCTTGAAACTGTCTGATTCTCCCTCTAAAACACTTGCAGCTACAATCTGCTTATTTCACTTGGTTGTGACCAGAAAATGTATTGCATATATTGCCTTGCAATATGGTAAATTTGGCGCAAGTGAAACAGAGACTCTAACAAAATCTGCAGAAGATGGGCTTGATCCTATCTCAGTGCTGTGCTTCCCACCTGAACAAGTGATTAAAATTTATGATGTAACGTACTGGATCAAATTTATAATATATTGCACTATATACAACTTAGGAAACCTGCAGCTACCACCCTTTCATGAATAATTCTTCATTTAGTAAAGTAGTTTCGACTTGAAAAAAAACAAATGATGAGTAACAACTCTTAATACAATTAGTCAGGCAAGGCGTCGCTCTGGCATTCAGCTAGAGTCAGAGTTTGGGAAGGGCCCAGTGTTTGTACTTAGCACTGATACGGTCTGTCTGTGGCTATGATGTACTGCAGGAGGGTGAGCAGTTCTGTCTTACGTTAAATTATCTTTCTTACATACTAGCTATTGCCATTCAATGCCAGATATGTGACATACTGTACATTCTGCAAATTACAGTCTAATTCTGCTATAATTGATAAACCAAATAGAAGGTATAACTCTATCAGCCCCCTAACATAATATTATTAGGAAACTGGTGAGCATGACAAGAATATCATCAGTGTGGACTGTGACACTCTTCTAAATCAAATCTCTTTACATCAACTCCCAGGTGTAACACCAGGCAGGAGGATTGAACTTTTGGAAAAAAAATGTTAGCAACAGGATAAAAACAATGGGAAAGAAAAGGAACTGATTGTCTAACAGGCACAAGCCCGACACCAGGACATGGGGAAAAAAATCACAGTCATCTTCAAGGATGCAGTAACACTTCTAATCAGCATTTCTTCTTATAAAGGAAGGTGTCGCTGATTGTTCAGCACCTGTCAGGACTGAGCTGATGGGAACTCACACCCTGCTTGTTGTGCTGGGCGTGAGATTCATGGATTCATTTCCCCACCAAAACATACAATTAGTGGATAGCTCTTGAAGTCTGGCAGCAGTGCGAGTACGTATAGGAAGTTGCACGTCCCATCCCTGACTCCTTCCAGGCAGACCAGGCTGTTCTGCAAGGTCTTTGCACCCACATGAGAGGCTCGGGCAGTGGTTAGAGCACGAAGCTGTCTAGGACTTGATGTCCTTCACAGTCCCGATGCTGTCTTGGTGCTGATAGTCCACCCTACCATGCGGTCTTGTTACACCCCTGGGGGAGATACTGTTTGGCTCTGCTGCCTCTCGGGGCCTCAGGAAAGGCAGGGAGCATTTGCCTTTGATCTGTAATTGTTCTGTTACCACAAAGACACCCGTGGGATGCTGTGAAATACCAACGCAAGTTTGCTGTGGCCGATTTCCTGCTATGACAAATTTCTACAGAGTCCTGCCAAAATACTCACTGCTCACTTTGCACTGATAGCCTGTTGTTGTGCACCGCTCCTCTTACTGAGCCGCCTAATAGCGACGATAGTGGCTGAGTCAAGGAGCTCTCGTTTGACCCTTAAATGGGGGACACATTGTCATAGGCAAGGGCGTCTCACCAGGAAAGCAGCCTTCACAATGGCAGGAAATATCTGCCAGACAAGAGAAAAGGGAGCTGGTCCGGGGGCTGGAGTGCTTGTGTGTTTTTTGGACACCTGGTCTTTGCTCTGGTTTGCGCTCCTCTGTGACCTGGAGCAAGTCATTTGAGCATCTGAATCCCTTTTGTACCCTCTCATAAGTTCCTTAAGCTGTTCAGGCATGCCAGTAGGAATTACGAGCCTAGGTAACTTTGTGCATCTGCCCCTAAATTTCATTGCACCCCAGTCCCTTGTCTTCAGGGTGGGAACACCAACGTTACCTGCCTCCCTGGTCTGCAGTGAGGATAACACTATCAAACGTAACAAGATGCTTTGAGGACTTAAGGATACCTTAAATATAACTTCATATTAATAATAAATAAATAAATATCTTACGGTATGCTGTTGCCTCTCTTTGGCACTGTAAAAGCTCCACTGAATAAAGAAATTTCCCAGCGGTCCAGAACTCGTGTATGTACAGAGGAGGGTTGCGTTTCCACCTGTAGTGACATTCACTGTCTTCTCAGGGACGGTCACCACAACACCGCTGACGTGGCCTGTGGGCAGTAAGTGTGGTGAGGAGAGATCAGCCGTGGCTGACCCTGGGAGAGGTGCGGGAGTGCCTTGCTCCCTGCATTATCGGAGAAACCCGTAGGACGTGTGTAGTCATTCTCCTTTTCAGTACAGTTTCCCTTGGGCTTTGTGTAGAAATTTTAGTGATAACAAGCTGGGAGTGGATAAAAGCTAACAAGCAAATAAATCCCGCAGAATACCTGTGCCCTTAAAACAAATAATATTCTGAAAAAGCAGAGTTTCTAAAAATGTACTTGTTGTCACTTGCAGAGACTTGTCTTCTCACTAAGAGCCTGTGGCTGAACCAAACCTTTCTTCTGCGCTGCAGTGCTCTTGTGCACCTTGCACTCTTATTCGCAGCTGTCTCTAGCCCTCACTTACACCCTTCTTACCCTCTTTTTTTGCAGTTATTCCTTTAGATGTCTGATCTTCTTTACCATGGATCACCGTCTCTTACAGTGTTGTCTCTTCTTACGTTCTTAGGTTCTGACTCGGACTCAGTGCACTGTCTGGTTCCCCCAGGCAGGAGCCCAGCAGCCTTTCTCCACTTTTCTTTTGCTAATTACTTTGCTTTTGTTTGGGTTTCTTAGGGCTTACATGCAGAAGCTGTTTTCTTCCAGTGCTTTTACATTAGAAACGTCAAACTAAGCTTTTTGGAACTGCTTTTATTATTTGGGTTGTGAGAAATTCTGTGATAACTTGATCAACCCTTTCTGTTGTGCTCAAAGCAGGAAGGGAGCAAACATAACTTGTGAGCCCTTTCCCATAATGTTCCAATCAGTCTTGGCTACACAGCTATATTAATTAAAGGAATCGAGCACCATCTTAACAGTATTTATTTGTTTCTGTCCTCCATATAAGTTGCTAGCAATGGTGACATACAGCAACAAAGCTAGAGCTGTCAGAAAATTAAGTTTGCATTTCAGGTTTTTGCCAGATCACTGAGTCCAGTTTTAAAGCTACTCTCTAAAGATTCTGAAGGGGAATATATTTCTTTTGAATGCGATGGAAACATAAGTCTTTCAGAGCTTTCTATGCAAAACAGGCAAGGTGAGAACTTCATGTTATAATAATTAGAATATTCATGTGGGCTTATTGCACATATGAATGATAGAGGCAAAACATACAAAATACTCTTCTCAATGAAATATCTGTGCATCTTATGTTTGGGTGCTGCTCTTGAGAGTTTAAGCAGAACCTCCAGTAATACCAAAAGAGTATTTTGATCAAATTATCGGCCCTATGAGAGAAAACATTGTTTAAAAGGAGAAATATAATCTATTTTGACGTTTTTAACCACATAAATATTGCAGATTCATCAGTTGCTACAATAGGCAAACCTATCTGAACCTAGAGTCTGAACTCTTTGGGGTCTGTTTTCCTTGTCTGATGGCTTCAATAGTAAAAGCTCCCTGCAAGGAAGAAGGGAGTAATCTACTTTCCATGGTGGTGGTGGCGAGGATGAGAACTAGCAGGTTTAAACTACAGCAAGATTTACATTATATGTGAAGACAGTCTCACAGGAATGGCTGGAGACTGACCTAAATGTGTCAAACCTGCCTTGGGGAAAGAGGGGATCCCAGTGCTGGCTGCAAGTCCTGCTTGTCCTGTGAGTTCACGGTAGCTTAATCCTTTACTGAGTTCTAATATAAAAGCTATGTAATATCATTTTAGATGTCTCAGTTCACTGTTCTCAGCTTTAAGAATTAGAGTTGGCCAGAGGATGATAGTTTCTTGCCACAGCAATGCTTCCAGGTTTACATGTATTTATTTTCTACTCTTTGCTGGTCTATCAACACAATGTCATTCTACCAAAAATATCCATTTTCCAGTCATTTGCTCCATGTATTTCCTTTATCATTCTCTGTCTTTGGAGTCAGGAGTGCCACAGAGCCTGGATGTTATAAGCTTTTCCGGAAGAAATTAATTTTGGCAGAAATGACTCCACAAAACATTCTAGTTTCCATGAAGCTGTATATTTTGAAGAAATATATGTAGTTGAAATAGGATTCACTGTAGTAAAAATATAAAGCCAAAACCTATCAAACTTCCATTATCCAGCAAGGTTGTTTAAAGCCATCACTAATTGTAAGATGGAGCTTTTGACTGAAAATGGAGCGAACTGCACCTGCGGAGCCTGTTCCCTCATCACAGAAGTTAATGGGAGTTTTGCTTTGCATTTAGTTCACTGTTTACGGTTTCAAATTCATAATCCCATTTTGTACATACAGGCCTTTCGGTTTCAATGCAAAAAAGTGCATAAGTAAGAAGTAACTCAGTGAAAAAAGCTAGCACGAACAGGACCATAACTTGTTAAAAATAGCTGAACCATACTTTTACTCATTAATATTATGGTAAGACTGCTTCCTTGCTACAGAGAAAGTCACTGCAGTTAATTGGGAATCGCCCACTTTCACTGAAGTCCCATGAAGTTTTTAACGCTCGTGAAGTAAATCCAAGCTTGCTGATCTTTTCCTAGCCAGTGCAGAAACCTCCAGTCAGTGGTGCCCATCAGTAAGGACACACTGCTAGTCTTAAATCCAGAATTTTAAAATTAGAGGACATTGTTTTGAAAAGTATTGGTACTAATGCTGAATTGCTTTTCATTTCTAAGGCAAAAATCTGTGGGGTTTATGTGTGTGTGTGAGAGAGATAACATTGAAACACCAGGAGCAACTATTTAAAATATTTCTCTGGCATCCAACCATATAATTCCATCTTTAAAAAAAAACCATGGAAACTAACTTCCATTTTCTTTAGTGGATACAGAGGCTGTTCATCTCCATGGAGCATTAGACTTAAAATGTCTACTTCTGTATATATTAAAAATAAAGTTTAGCACAATGAAATGTCCTTGAAACATGAAAAATATATAATCTTTAATATACCATATAATTCCTAGATTCCACAAAGTATTACGTCCTCACTTAACTACAGGGAAATCCAAAGGATTATTTGCTTGCTTAAAGTTAAGCATCCCCAGAATTTTTTTTGGTGGGGGTGGGATCTAGGCAGCATTTCCCAGGGCTATTATCAAGGGGAAACAAAAGCCAAATGTGAGAAAACCTAACCTTGAGATGCCTGAAAGACCCTAATGCTCTATGTGGGAGCTCTTTCCTTCTTCCCGGCTTTAGAGCAAAGTATTAATTTACCAAAACTAAAATTCTGTTCTTGAGCAAAAAACTCTTACCAGTCAGTGGTCAGCTTGCTGATTTCCACAAAAATGGCGTAGCATTATAGGCATGATTTTCATTCCATCCTGAAATAAATCTTCAACATTCTCCTAGTTTGCCAGTCAGGTTCACCTGCTCTGTTATTTCAACAAGTTCCTTTATTCCAGTGCTATTTTGATCAGTTTGTTATTCTTACCTGTAAGGATGGCTAGAATTGGAAATATCTCCAGCATTGTTGCAAACATCTTCTTGACGTTGGGAGAGAAAAGAGACCAGATGCTCCTTCTGACTTCAACTAAAACTCAACTAGTTTTTTTTCAAGTGGGTTTTTGTTTTCCTTATCAGCTGTGTATCAACATGTCAATAAGCTTTTTCATTCTCCTTCTGTATCACGTGTGCCTTTCTCCGACTAGTGGTGTGACTGTTCAGGTGAAACATTTTGTGGGGTTTGAGCAACTGAAGGTTTTGTTAATAATAAACCTTTGAATCGGAGAAGCCCAGATTCTCCCACTTTTGCCAGGGCCCAGCAGTATTTACCTACATAAGTACTTCCACTGAGTAAAAGAAAAGTATTTGTGGAGCTATTTAACAGTCAATCTGATTACCAATGTTGGAGTGAGGCCTAATATGAATAAGGAATAATCTTTATTTCCTGTTAATTCTATCATTTCTTTTTAAAAATGGGCATGTGGAGATAATACGTTGTTAGTACATTTTAATTTTAAAACATATTTCTTATACAGTTTTATACAGAATGATTACATTGGACTTACGATTGCCTTGAAATTTCCATATTGAACTCATCAATAAAAAACCACACCAAAATAAGATAAAATAAATGTTATCTTCTAAAATGATAATAAAATCTCTTTCATCTAGTTTTAATCCATACAGCTGGATGCTACTAATACAAAATGACAAGGTGAATATTTTGATTTTTATTTAAATGTTCATACCTGATTTATATAGTGAAAAAGCAGTGGGTGAAAGTTAGGACTTGAAGAACTAATTCCAATAATTTACGGTAGATTACTTTGTCCTTACTGGGTGCAAAACACCTTCTCTAACTCTCTGACGCTTGTTAGGAACTGAAGGTGCTCAGCTTCTCACAGGAGCCAGCTTGGCTTTCTTTATTCCATGTAATTTGATTGAGGCTGATTCCAAGCCCCAAGCTGCGATGGGAGTAGCTGGTTCTGCATACACGGCCACGCGGGAGTGACTAGCTGAAGTCATAGCAGAGGGCAGCATTGCCTTTTAGATGTGTGCCCATACCTAGCACCAAGACAATTAAAATGGTCAGTGAATTTTTTTGCCATGCTTGTTGAAAACATGGGTCTAGTTCATGCCTGATGATCCCGTCTTTCTAGTGGCAGGCAAGGGTGGCCACCCTTTCCATGGCAGGGGCCATGCTGCAGCTGGGGGAGCCCTTTTGGCCCGTGGGGCTCAGCATCTGGCCATGCGTGGTTGGAGGGGAGAGGTATGCTCGGGCTGTCCCTCATCTCATATGTGATGTGGTGGTAGATTCTTCAGCATAGACGTGGCGAGGTACTGGTTGCATCAGTTACTGTTGGGATCAGCTTTATGGCCTTAGGTGAATTCTATTCTGCCAGATATTTCTGTGCATGGCAGATGCCTGAATAATCTCTGGGCAGATGTCAGGGTTTGATTATGTTCTTAAATAAGCCATCTCCAAAAGTTTTATAAAAGATGTCTTTTCCTTAGTTCTGACTGTCAGCACTTCACACGGCATTCCCACAGGGTGGGCAGTGCTCGCCTTTTAGTGATGGGGAGGACAAGACTTGGAACAATTAAATTTCTCATCCACAAAGGTAGGGGTGACCTGGAGTCCAAAAAGGAATATGTACTTTGAAAGGCTCAAATTCAAATTCAGGTTTCTTCCAAAACATGAACGGTGTTTAGATTCACCTTCACTAAAGAAGCATGGAGGGATCCCAGATGCATGTGGGAAGTTCTCACTGGCCTTCCCCAGGTCAGCCTAAAATAGGAGCTGCTGCTGTTTTCCAGTCATTTAGCCATGGATGAGCACAAACTAGCTGATCATGAGCACAATCTACAGACCCATTTCAGTGATTGCCTGTGGCAGCTCCATAATACCCAGGAGGAGTCTCAGCAACAGCTCACAGAGCATTGATCCTTTGCAAAAGACAGCAATTTTCAAGAAGATGGAAAAAACGTTGCCACCCCACACTGCAGGTCAGCACACACCTGCATAACCCTGTGTCTTTACCACAATATCAGTGTGTCCTCTAATTGCCTCTCATTTATCGACATTGAAGTCCTTTCTCTGGTACTTAAGGCACCCTCAGTTAATATATACTTTCTCCCTGTTACATTCACTTTTTGTGAATTAAGTCTCTGAAAGATGACAGAACTATGTTCCTGAAATGCTCGGTTTGACCAGAGAGCAGCAGCCAATAACACAACTTCTGCACTAATATGTGCCCGTTTAAGCTTGGGATGCAGGGCTGAGATTACCAATTACGGAGCAGGTATATCTCATAGTGAATGATTAGCAAGCATCAATCCTGTTTTATGGAGGATACTAAACACCAGTAGCATTTACTTTTAACTATTACAAGCCTGGGGCTCATTTCACACCAGCAAACCAGAAGCATGTACCCTAATGCTAATCTTCCAAGCCATCCAGGATTATTCTCCTGTGAAGGTAATAGATGGTACCTGTCAGCTGCTGGTTTTGCTTCTAGCTCATCGCTACTAGAGCAGCACTGCCTGTTCAAATGTCACCTTAGGAAAAGAACTGAATTCAGAAAGCAAAATGTGGTTTGTTTTGATGATGGTTAAGGTTAAGTTACAGTGGGACGACGAAGCAGCTCTCTCCTACACCACTGGCCTTTGGCTAAGAGGAGAGAACAGCCCAGAGTGCGGAAACAGCAGCAGTCACTTTGCCATGGGTGGAGCAAAGACTCTTTATCTCGAGATAAAATGGAAGGGGCCAGTACCAGGAACTGTATGTTAACAGACTTTGTGACTCAAATCTGCGTACACTGAAACGTATTCAGAAATGTTCCCTTCCAAGCAACTCCCTTGCATTCACTCTATAAATAGGAGTGTGTCATTAAAAAAATGAAGCCCAGAGACACACCCAGAGCGCGGCAACATTGCCCAGTGTGATACTTAGGGGTTGGTTCTGTCAGCCTGAAACCTAATAAAAAAACTTCCTGTAGAATTCCATGTTTAACTTGACAGAGCTCAGCAGCACTTCAACCGCTTTGTCTTCCTGAAATATGCTAAATATGTGATTGTTCAAAGACACCAAACCCAGCATAATGCAATTTACAAAGCTCTCTAGTTCAGTACCGCATCTGATTGCTGGGGATGAAGACTGTCATGAAAGATTCAAACAAGTACAGTAAAAGAGC
This sequence comes from Morus bassanus, assembly GCA_031468815.1. Lineage (NCBI taxonomy): Eukaryota > Metazoa > Chordata > Aves > Suliformes > Sulidae > Morus > Morus bassanus. Next base: position 5,021,798 of record CM062582.1, read on the forward strand.
TGCTTTAAGCCCCTAAATCCATCATTAGGTTGACTTTCAAATGCACTTTACAGTTTGCTTGCTTATTGCACAGCCTCATTTGTTGTCTAGAAAATACTTATAAGCTTTTGCTGGCGTGTTTGCTGCCTAAAAGTTAATTCATGAACTTACTCTTATTTTCAAGCTCACAGACAGTGAAAGTCTGTAAAGATACCAATAATATAAACTCTTCCGAGAGAGCACCATGGCCTGTCACCTCAAAATAACTTGATCAGAAATATACCTAATCCCCTGGATCCACTTCCCAGAAAAGGCACAGCTTGTTATCAAAAAGCACAATACCATTTCCTTATAAAGGTGCTGGAGCCGTCTGTTTTATATTGTCCCTTTTCTCAGTCCCGAAAGAAGTACTTTTTTCCTTTTAACCATTCAAAAGGCAGGGTCCCCTAGAGCAAACTCTTTATCCAACAAGCTTTCCTCTTTCTGTGGCGGGGGGGGAAAGCCCTGAAATGAGATACACCAGATCAGTGATTGCCAGGAGATGAGGGGGCTGCATGGCCAGGCACCAGCGCTTTGGGCTGGGTTTGGTGGGCTCATACCTGGGCTTTCTGACTCCCTTCATGTGGTTCTGTGCTAGCCAGTGTCTCGAAGTGGGTTTCATGGGTATGGCAGAGCATCATGGACTCACATGTCGCATCTGGCTGTACAGCCTTCGCAGGTCCGTGTCCTGAAGATGGCATGAAAGCTGTTGGGTCAGTGTTGTGGGTGTATCCTGAGTGGTTCTGGCAGCCCTAAGCATGCTGCCTTTCTATCCTGCTTGCCAGTTAGCAGCTTTATCCTCAGAGATAAACTTTACCTTATTGTAGGTGGTATGTATTGCATTATGCTGAATTCCAGCTAGATCTCCCATGCTTCGCGTGGTTGGAATAGCTCCTATTTTGACAAGTGATCTGTCAAGGCACATGCTGGCAATTCAATAGGTGAGTCTGTGCTGAAGTTGGTAGCCCAGGGTGCAGCTAGGGGTGCTCATTAGTGCTTGAGTTTTTTAGTTTTTCCCTTAAACTTAACTGAAATCCTGTGGAAATGTATAGAGAAAGCCATTCAAGCATCCAGCATCGTCTTTATCAGAGTAAGTATGGATTGCAGTGTTCTGGCCCTGTCCTAGCTGGGGAGAGTCAGTCTGTCCTTGACATGCCCCTGGCAGTTTTGGGTGGACATAAGCACTTTTCACTGCCTGTTGGGTACAGGTATGTTTTTGGGTGCAGACAGGCATCACCCTAAAGCTGGCTGCGCTCTGCATCCTCACCAGCGTGCTAAGGAATAACACCTGGGGAACACTTCGACTATGTATGAATTTTTATTTTGTACATGAGCACTAGTAAGCCCAGGTTTTTCAGCACTGCTCTCCCAGTCGGTGGCCGTGACCTGACCCTAGACCGCTCTGTAATCCGAAGGTACCCTGACTCCCTTCCCGCATCCTTCCCACCACAACCTTGTGCTTCCCGTTTCCCTGTTTCAGTACTGCCCCCACTGGCATTTCCAGCACAACTCCATGATTTCTCTCCTGCTCCTCAGAGCAGCTGTGGGCTGTGCAAGTCAGCTGGAGGGCTCCATGGGAGAGGAAGGGGACTGAACTCCTTCCTCAGCACAATGTCCCATGGACCCATCCCAGCCATGTAACTCACCCCGCAACTCCACGGCTGCCTTCATCACTGTAATTGCTTCACTGATACTGCCTGCGCATGATGGCTCATTTTGCTTATGGCGGGGGTTACTGCAAAATTGCACACAACTCTCCAGAGAAGGCTGCCTTCACACCATCGCTTGCTGGCCTCAGCTGTCTGTGGAGGAACACTTGTAAAGAGCCCTTTGTGGAGATACCGTCTGAAAGTTTTCAGGAAAAATCAGATGCAACGTACCCTTCCATCCTTCTCCTCTTCCCAACCAAGGAAAGGCAGCAGGTTGCAAACTTTCAGCGTGTTTTTGAATCTGCTGTGAACAAGCAGATAGCCAAGACAGACACAAACTCACATCAAACCTGTCTTTCCATCAAAGGAAAACAGCAGCATTGGCAGACATGGAACTTCCCCTGTGCAGACAACTGTTCCTCTTCAAAAGGGAGCAGAAGAAAAGGAAACCAGCATGGAGCTGTAGCTGAAAAACAATCATAAGAAAAGCTTGGAAATGGAAATAAACAAATAGGTTTCCAGTAGGCTGGGGGCTTAATGATACAGAGAGAAAGGTTGCCTGAGGAAAGCTAAGAAAATGTCCCCTTCCTAGGTGATAACTGTGGAATTCAAGAGAATTTTGTGTCCCTGTAAAAGCTGCAGAGGATAAATACTACCCAGCCACAGAAGTGCAGTCCCCTGCCAGACACTCTAGTAGACACCTAAAAGATCTTTATCACCCAAACATTGTCCCAAGCGGGTGACTCACCCTGCCAGTCTGCCCACAATATTTCCGCTGCTGCAAGGAAAAGAAGCAGCGACTGACTTACTTTTCTTTTTCTTTTCTTCTCTTCTGAGAAGAACCTGACAGAAGCGGGATGTGGGAGACCAAAGAACTTTTGCACCCACCCGCTGCTCCTGTCCTGCCTTGGAGGATGCTCCCGGGGTGCTGTGGGCATGGCACTGCTGCCTCCCACCTGCCTGCACGCCGGCTGTGGCCTCCACGCAGGTTGGCAGGTGGAGAGGGCCGGTGAGGCACTCATGCACCGATCCTGTCCAGATCTCTGCAGAGAACATCCTGGCTGTGCCAGGGATGCTGCTCACAAAAGAGGGATGGCAAATCTGGTGCGGAGGGTGGCTTTGAGTCAGCTGTTAATGCATGTTTTAAATATACCGCTTGTGGGGCTAGCAATGGCCTGGTCTGCTATTCTAACATTTTCCACATTTCTGGACTATTGCGGTTGGGGTAGCTTAGACATTTTAGATTGCTCAAAAATGTGGCAGGCAATTAATTCAGTGGGATTTTGTTAAGAGGTTGCAAAATTCTAGACCTCTGCCATCTGATCTGGCCTGTTAGACAGACACAAAAGACATAGGAAGTTTTCTTATCCTGTATCAGCTGTAGTAAGCTGCTGCCTGCTGCAGCGGAAAGGATTCGTTTGTGTGCAACACATGGCAATAGAGCTCTAACACCTGTACCCACAGCGGTGTTTATTTAGTCACCCAAGTCCCATGTGAAATCGGTGTGAATGTAAGCACCCTGATACACTTGTGCATCTGGCTCAGGCATTTTGGGTTGATGGTAACACCACCCCCTCATCTTCCCTGCCTTCTGTCCTGAGAAAAGCATAAAAAAGCAGAGAAGCGGCTGCTGGTGGTGCTGCCCCACACCTCCTGGGGATCCTGGTGTAGCATCCATGTGACCTGGGACTGGGCTGCCTTGGATTGTGCTGGTCTAGGATGATGGGAATGCTGGAGAGAGTTGTGCTGCAGAAGCAGAGTGGTTTTGCAGCAGTTGTGGTGGTAGTATAAACAGTAAGTTTTACCCCCTCATTTGGCAGGTGAGCTGTGCACCACGAGTGCCCTGGCTGATGCGGGCTAAAGAATGACTTTCTAACAAAAAGCGCCACCATCAAAGAATCCATTTATACACGGTGGCTCAGGTGTCAAAACCAAAGCAAGCTCTCCGCTGCATGATAAATCACAGTAAAATGGTTCTGTCTTTGCACAATTGCTGTTCCCTTGAATTTGCGTTGGCTGCATAACCTTTTCACTGCATATGATTAACTCTCATTGTTATGGTTTTTTTCCCTGTTCTTTTTCATGTAGTTTCAGAATTGAAGCTAGTAAAGCAAAAAAAAAAAAAAAAAATTCACAGCGGGGATCTGGGGATTAAACTGTCTATCAACGTTACTAGAGGGAAAGGTCTTTTTTCTAATCATCATTTGCATTTTCACAGCTTAACAATTCTGAAACTGTTAAGTGATATTGTTCCTTGAGTTTGGCAGCATTTGTTTTACTTGTCTAAAATGAAAAATGCTTTCAGCTTAAGAGTGCATATAACTGTATAATTTATATGGTGCCTGCTTGCCTTAACAGGTATGATAATGTAATTTTACGATTACCGTGCCAAATTAAAACCTGGCATAAAATTCATGCAATTGCACTGCATTCTATGGTTTCCACCTGCTTCTGCCATCTCTGAAATGGAGGGTTTAGGTGGATAGATGTTAATGCTAGAGTTTGGTGCTTTTCAAACACACCAATTCACGCTGTCAAAAGAATGCAAGGCAATCTCATTCTTTATTTTAAAAGGCAGCTACATTTTAATTCTCACTGTTTCAAGGAAATGCTTGGACATGGTGACCTCAGCGCTACCTCAGCGCTGACCTCAGCTGCTCCTTACTCCAAGTAGGGAGGAATTGCTAAAATCTCTTTGCTTTAGGCATGCTCCAATTTAGGAAAGAGACTAAAGCAGCCTCTGGTGTCTGAGCATTGCTTTGCTTGCCCAAATTTCAGCTGGGTACTAATCTTTTCATTTTACTTCATGTAACTGGCTCCCAGAGGGAATTGAAGTCTCTGGGAGAAGCTGTTCCGTGTCCAGGCTCTGCAGCTTGGCTGCCCTCTGGAGGAGCCTAAGTTCCATGAGACTGCAAGGCCTTGTTCTTGGGGAGGCGGTATAATAGTTTTATGTGCCATTAATTATTAATTGATAGCTGGATAGCTCGTTTTACCTCAGCTGCCCTTCTCCAGGCGTGCATGCTGGCTTCCCACTGCTGCTCCAGCACTGGCTCCTCAAGGTAGGGTGTGATGGGGTGTTTTGCTTGGGAGACTCTGGATTCCCCGAAGCTGGGCAGTGCTTTGGAAATGCTGCGGTATGTTAAGGTGAGCACGCTAATGCGAGGTGAACCAAGAGCGACTGCTTGCTTAGTGCCTGGTTTTGATGAGACTTTTCCTTTTGATTCCCAGGAGCTTCCTACTGGGAGAAGGTTACTTGTTTAGTTGGTTTTAATTCTCAGGAAGAATGATACGATGCTTCCTATCCGGCTTTGTTAATAATCTCATTAGAGTGGTCTTAATTATTTTAATTACACTCAGTGTGACAGTGCAGTGGTGTGATGTGATGAAGCTGTTGAGCAGAGGATCAGCTATCCTGAATAAAAAACAGTGTGGAAGACAGGCAGAGATAAACCTAAGCACTTTTTTTGTCATGCCTTTGATTTGCTTGTGGCAGGCAACCAAAGTTATTCATCAACTGATCAGGATCGGATCCTGTAGCCCGGCAGCTTTGTTACACACTGCATATTGGCAGTTTAAATTCTTTGGAGTGCTTGTTAGCCTTCAGTGGTCAAGTAGACAGTGAGTTTGCAAACTGGAGGGAAGTAATGGAAAATGAAACTGTCAGCAGCCCGTACATCATGGGAGCAGCTGGGAAAGCAATCACTCAGATGACTTCATCTGATAAACACATGAATCTTAATAGCATGTAGGGCGTAACCTTTGAAGAACAACTGTCTAACCCAGCTGTACACAGCAATTTGATTCAAATGAGCTAATAAAAGCAGTGGGGCAGCCTGGCCTGGCACAGTTACATCCCTGTCATGCCTTCACTCGTGGCGGCAGGGTTTTGCAGCTGTGCAAACATGTCCCGTTGGTGGAGAAACCACTGATCCGTGGCCAGTAGCTGTGGCATACTGTACGCCAGCCGGTGCCCCGCAGTCCAGCGCCCTCGGGTGAGGAGCGTGCTTGGTTTGTGCTGCCTACAGCCAGGCTGCATTCTGCAAATTTGCTGTGCGTGGCCATGTCCTTGCTCCCTCGTTGCAGCTGGCTTCCCCCTGGCCAGGCTGGTGGGTGCTGCAGCACCCCGGGCACCGCGCGGTACGGCCCTGCGAGGCCCCGTGCCCGCAGCACCCGGGGTGCTGCATGCCAGCCCCTCTCTGGCAGGCACCTCAGCTCGCCCGGCTGGGCTCCTCCTCGCCTGTGTGGCTTCAGAGCACTCAACTTGCTGTAATTCCCAGACTCTCAGAAGAAGAAAGTAAAAAGCCACGGGCTTGTACAGGTGTCCCCAAAGAATCAAATTGCTTTGTAAAATTATCAGAGGTGCAACAGGGCTCTTTTTGCTCTCTTCCTCCCCCAAACACTGAGTATTGCTGCTGTGCCAGAGATGATGTAAAACTCCTACTAGGTGGCCTTTTCTATAATGCTCAATAAGTAAAGTGATATGTTCTTGGAGCCTGTGTGAAATGCTGAAAAGCTTCCAATTCTATAAGCAGACAGAAAGAAATAATGGCTTAAAACCCAGTTCAGGGACTTATCTGTTGACACCACTGATGTGACTGGTATTGAATTAGTGTTAGCTTTTCATTGAGCCCCTTTTCATTCTGCAGGTTAATGTCATGTATCCAGCTGGGACTGTTCCATTCAGCATCCATCATGGTCACTGTCTTTGCATCTCTAGAAAAGGCTGTTTTCAGTTCACTGTGATTTTGGGAGTCGAGTCACACCCCAGTTGACAACTGACCTGTAGCAGATGGATTAGAGTGGTTGTACATTGCTAACAGTAATTACATGTTATTAAAGTGCCTTCCTGGGACAGCAAGACCCTGACCTTGCAAACGATCATTTGCAGCCTTAATTTTAGTCCCATGGCGTCAATGAGACTGCTGCGGGGTTGAAGTCAGCCACGTGCACACGGCTGTGGAAGCAGGGCTGAGGTCTGGGGGAGAGGAGAACACCACCAAGCACACATGCTGGAGAAAGCTGCTATTTCGCCTCTATGTTTCATCATGATAATAAGTTGCATAGGGGAGACATTGACCTAAGATGTACCAGAATTGTCAAATTTATCATGAACCATGTAATAATGAACAGTTTCCCCTAAATCCCTACCTCTGGGCATGGTGGTGAATAATGACATGAAAGACCCATTTATATTTGCTCTTTCTTTAAGAAAAGGCTGTATCTATCCTTTTGGTTGCACGGAAAAATCTTAAAATAGTTCCAAATATACCCTAAAACAGCAAAATCCAGAAAGCAAATCAATTCTGTACATAATTTTTACTTTTTAAAAAATATTTAAAAAAATATTTTCATTATTTCTATGACCCTGTTCATCGTTTTTGACTATTTGGAGTGGCTCTACTGAAGCACACAGTTACCACGAATATGTCATCATATGGCTTTAGAAGGGATTAAAAACTATTAGCAGCTTCTTGCAGTTTGGACTTTAAAGCCAACCAGGACAATGCCTCTTCCCAATTTCTTTACTTCAACATTGTATTAACAATAATAATAATAATAATAATAGTAAAATAGAGGACAATTAGTTGATAACCTCTAGAAAGAAATGTATTTGAATAATATAATCTCTCTTGCAGTTCAAATGCCATTCATAGGTGACTTGCATTTTTGCAAATTTTAGAACAGGAACTGAACAAAGGGATAAAAATAATGGTGTGGGAGTTCATCACAAGGGCTGGTTCTTGATGATTAAAAAGGACTTCTTTAATTGGGATTGAGTACAAATCCACGTGACTTTTTTTATTTGCCTTGAATGTGTTATCCCTCATTGTAGCAGCTTAAATTGCACTTGCAAAGAACATGCAGCAAATATTTCCTGTTTCCTTAGAAAATGCTTTTTTGTGATCTCATTCCTGTATGCAAACTCATTTTATGCAGTAGTCCCTCAAGGCAAATACAGCAAGAGCAATACTTCCTCTAAGCCAATATCAGCATAATGCATTTAGGCATTTTTTTATATTTTAATAAATAAAATAGAATTCTGGCAGAGTCCTGTTTTATTCCACGCATGTTAAGTAAACAGCCTATTTTGATACCTTTTTTGTAATACAAAAGCTTTGTGTGCATTAGTGGCTTAAAACCTCACTGCACCCAGACGGGAGTACACACAGGTGAGTGTTTCAGCCTTGCTTGGTTTGGTGGAGGGAGCAAGGGAGGAAAGGAAGGGATACCTGTTCTGTTGTAAGGGGACAGGACAAAAGTTCTAATTTTCCGTAATGAGAAATCATCTTCAAACTAATGTTCCTTTTTCCTTTTTAAAGAATTATTCTTAAGAATTCTCTTTATTGCTCTGACTGCTTATCAAGGCACTAAATACCAAATGCATTTTGTTCTTTAAAATTCTGGTTGTAAGCAGTTTTGAAACCCGTTTGAGTAGGAGTTCTTGCACTGATGTCTGGCAGTCCAGTGGGTCTTCTCTCAAGACAGACATCTCCTTAGAGTACTTAAAGTCTACTGGGAAAATGTGGACTGTTAGTTCAAAACGAGTATGTCGTGAAGGGTCTGATGCAAAGGCCAGTACAATCCATTAAAATGGTGTAAGTGAGAGACTGGATGAAAGCATGTGTACTGGTAAAGAACCCATCTTGAAAGTATCGGCTTTCACAACATACAAAGTCTGTGCCCATTTCTGGGGAAGTTGGTCCTTAGGATGGTGTATGAGTTTATACTGGGGATGATGCACAGACATAGCTGAATTTTTGAACTTCGCCTGCAGTATATTTATTCTGAAATAGGTGATGTTACATATGTGCGTTATAGGGGGCAAAAAAGGAGATTCCAGAGCTGACCATGTGCAGCGCTGGTTGTGACAAGGAGTTCTTTGGGCCTGAAATGTTTGTGTGCCGAGTCTTGTGCTGGAGCAGAGCGCAGTTTCATGTTGCTAAGCAGCACTTCTGCTTATTTTTCCTGTTTTACATGACAGATCCATGAACAAACCCAGCCTCTGCTGATCTCACAGGTAGGAGGTGGGTCGGAAAGGCCCGGCTCTCTAGGATGCTGGTACCCTGCCCTGGCCGAGCTTTCCCGCAGAGAAATGCAACAGGCTGTGCAGTGCTGGTGGTAAAACAGCATCCGTGGGGAAGGTTGTGCCACTGTAGGTAGCTCTGTCCTTCACTTTTATTCACTGGAGTTTGTTCACTTGCAGGCTAATGTAACTGCAGATATTCTCATTAAGTGGAGAAACATCCACTCTTTTTTTTGTATCTTGCAAACGACTTCGCCTCTGTGTAATCTTTCCTTGTGTGGTACCATGCTGCAGTGTAGCCTTTACTTAGGACACCCTGTCAGAACCAAAGAGAAATCCAGTTTTAAAATGCGATTTCTGCAAGAGGGCAGCAAATTCACTAATATTTCAAAGAAACCTCTGGATGAAAGAAGATTTATTGTTTGCTTGTTTTCAAAGGCATGCCAGGATGTGTTCCCAACAGGAGAGACTGTATGATTTCCTCTTAAAACATAGTGCATTTTTAAAGCCAGTTAGCAGCAAACGTGTTTCTGATGGCTTCCTGCTGCTGAGAAGGGAGCGTGCAGCGCATCCAGAGGGCAGGGATGGGACAGTGTGTGGAAGGGATATCAGGTAGTGTCACTTAACTGTCAACAGCACATTTCTGCCTGAAAATGGTAAACCTTTGCTAATTGCCTCTCTTTGAGAAGTCCCATTCTGCTCCATGTTGTCTTCTGCTGTAAGCTGGGTTACTGCATGTCTTGGAAGCCAGAGAACAGATTTCTCAGGATGCTTTTTGCCATAGGCACCGTATGTCTAGTCTAAATCCACAGTTCTGCACAGCAAACCTGGAGTGGCAGTGGTGGTAAGAGCAGCTGCATAGCGTTTCCTTTTCTGTGATGGTTTCACTCTGTTGTAGGACTACCCTCAACCTAAACACATATGGCCACAGATATATGTATTGCTACCAGAGCAGTATGTATCAGTATACTATCAATGCTGGTTTATCTCATGCACGTGTAAACTCTCACCTGTTTCCTCTGCTAACACTGATCAATAACCAGTCTTGACATATGGTTGGAGGTCTCAGGCTTGTAGGTCTGTTCTCCAGAAGATTTTTCCTTGTGCCTGCCAGGTTTTGCATGGTTACTTGGCTTTCTGGCCACTGGAATGAAATAAGCCTTAAAACTTACCCGTGGTCTCAAAGATTCTGGTTTGGGATCATACTCCGCTTACCTCATTTTGAAGCAGGGCTCCCTGGCCATGTTGTCTCAGTTCCTTACGGAGTCGGTGAAAGAAGATTAGGCACCTCAGGAAGGAGGTCCACGCTCTTCCTCACCTATTGTAGGATGGAGTGATTCATCTCTACAGGTGCCTGTGTTCCTCCGTTTCTACAGGGAAACCTCAACTCTGGTAACCGGCTCTTCTCACTACTGATATGAGTCTGGACCTTGCCCCAGTAACTGGGCACAGACTCACACCCCTCCTGTCGTTTGAGCCACAGGTGGCTGCATGCACTTTGCCATCCCACTCTGCCACTGGTAGCCGGGATGAATGTGGCCCTATGAAAATTGTTGGCTTTGCTGTGAGCAATTAGTAACATCTTTCCCATGACTTGGGCCACATGATTTCTAAGCCTCTCAGAAAGTTCTCTGAAACATGAGCCAATTTCTCTTTTAAAACTGTTATTAAATAATAATAAAAAAACCCCCTTACAATGCTAGCAGTGCTGAGCAAGATAGCATCAAAAATCTTGCATAGTTCTCACTGCCAACCAATACAGATTTATACCTTACAGTGGAAAGGACACAGAGCCTCAGTTTTCAATTAAAACAGCTCAGCTTTTCATCAGTAAAAACTGAGGCCCACAGTGCCAAATAAAATAAGGCCAGGTTCTTAGCTGGTTTAAACTGGATGAGCTCCATGTAGTTTCAGCTGACCTGCACTGAATTATACTTGCTGGATTTTGGCTGTTGCATGACTTTCCTTCTCTGACCATTCAGCAGGTTTGCAAGGGATGTGTCTAAAGAGACACATTGCTATTCTGCACCTGTTCAGTCCTAGAATCACAGTTCTTGCAGATGCGAGTAGGATCCTGCTCATGCACAGATTTATTGGGGTTTTTTTACTCCTTTGGAGCCTGCATTTATGTTCATGGCTTGCTGGTAGAGGATTTGCACTAATGGACAGGGGATTTTTATCTGTTTCTTTAATCTGGCATGCTGTAAACTAAAATTTTAACACCCAGTAAACAAAACTGAGAGGCAGTTTGTTCTCAGTATATTTTTGTGACAAGACAGTGGGAAGTAAAGGGCATTTACAAGCACCGTGTTCTTCTCTTGGTGCTCCCAGTAATTTTAGCACTGCAGTTATGTAGTTGGGGAGGAAAGTTACAGAGACTCACTGGGGTAGCGAAAATTTGAATGAAAGCCCCCAACAAAATAGTTGCTGGTGATTTTGTCATGATTCCACATTTAGGTTCCTCTAACACTGAGCCGAATCATGAAGAAACGCCGAGAGCATTAATCACACTGCTATATACTTTTCAGCTATCTTTTGGCAGCCTTTTGAAAGTCACAGCTAAAAATACTGAAAACACTCTAGGCTTAATGGAATTTGCGTTAGGAAAAAGGATAACATAGGAAGAAAAAGACTGAGAACAACGAGCTGTGTTCTGGCTGTGCTTACTGAGGTCCCAACATAGGCGAGATAACAGAAGGAATATTCATCCGAGTTAAAGGTGCACCTGATCTAAAAAGGAGTCATTCATTGTACTCTGAAAAGCTGTGTAGGTTTTGAGGGACTTTTCTCCCTTACTGGAATACAAATGAACAAACCTTTGTCATTTCAACCACAGCGAGGAGAGGAAATGCCCCCAGAGACAGATCCCTGGCAGAGCAGTAACACCTAAGGGTTATTACAAAAGCACTGGTGTCTTGGGGCAAGCCCAAGGCTGTTTTAAAACCTACTGAGGGCTTAAACAACCCCAAGTCCCCTCTTCTCCCTGCTTTCTGCTCTGAGCTGGGTGCTCCATGGCAGTGGGGAATCCTGGACGAGACCCACAGAGCCAGACACTGGTCCAGCTCAAGGATGTCCAGTCTCCTTTCCCAGGCACAGAGGTTTATGCACTTGGGCAGTATCATCCTTAACACAAATCATCAGGGCTGCACATGCGCCATAAGCAAAGTGCCAGCTGATCACAAGAGATGCTCAGTGACTTGTAAGGGCAAGCAGCAGCTGGCATCTCCCAGACTCAGAACACCTCCCAGTATTTTAAGCTTAATAGCCCAAACCTTAGACTTGAATCAGCAGTTCGTTTTAGGATACAGACCATAAAAGCCTAACTAGAGATCAGCAAGTAAATCCAATTTTTCCCACCTCTGCCTACTATTTTAGTGTTTTACTTGGCTTCTGCCAGTTGTTCTCATGAAGACATTAAAAGACTGAAATTTGAGAAAAGCATACGAGTATCTGGCTGCAGTAATAAAATGCATTTCTTCACTGATTTTACAGGCTGTTGTAAAGTTGTCCCCATGTGAATGTATTTACTCACTTCCAAGTCACATTTTTCTCTATCACTGAACAGGACTGGCCAGAAAGAAAACCTTTATTAAGCTGATGTTTCTTCATCCACTTGATGCCGAAGCATTGACTGTCCAGCACCCAGAATTCAAACTCGTAGTGGTGTTTGGACACTTTGTAGGTCTATCACTTCTGAAGTTTACTGCATGCTGTAGGGTTGTTATTTTACACCCGTTATTAGGCACAGGCTATTATGGCCTGGGTATAAGGTGCCTGGATAAAAATGTGAAAGCACAGGCTGTAAATCCAAGCAATATTGTACCTATTGAATCCTCATATCAAAATTCTTCCTGCAGTTGCAGAATCCAGTTTGCACTGATTAATTTGATGCTGAAACCCCAAAATGGATTCTGAGCAACCCAGCCATGTTACGGTAGTAACACCATGCTCTTACTGATCTCAGCAGGCTTTAGTGTTATTGCCATTGGCGGGAGCTGAGTTATAGAAAAGTTCAGTAATTTCTGTGGCACTATATAAAGTTAATGGTAGGGTCAGGAGTAAGACTCTGGCTATTTGCATTCAAAGGCAGTGCTCCGTTTTATAGCCTGAAAGCGCCATTGAAAAGAGTAAGCCAAGGAGCTGAAGGCCATCAGCAGAGCTGTCCCTGTTTCCTCAGTTCTTGGTTTACCCGAGCTGGAGGAAATGCACAGCTGCCACTAAACTTACCCCAGCTAATTGCGATCATTAGATTGATTCTGGTTTACTGCAGCTAGAAATCAGCATTTACAGTGGGAAAGCAAATACTCCAATGCAGATATTCCCATTTCCTGAGCTCTTAATGTCCCTCTTTTCAAAAAAATACTTTAATCCCATTGTATAGAGGCTCGGGCTTGCAGAGGTGTTTGAGGATTGCCCAGGAGCAGCATGTCGTTGGGCAGACCAATGGGTTTCATCGTCTCGGGGCTGGCACTTGTGAACGAGTTAGTGGTGCTGCTGGGGACAAATTGGACTTTGGGGCAAGGTGCTTCACTTTGCGTCCTTCATCTCTCCATCTTTAAAATAGGGACAGTCCTTTAAAAGAGTTTGTATGTAGCAGGCAAACAGTAGAAACTGAGCATACGTGTGAAAGTGTGACTAGTCTTGTTTCAGACTTATCTGTTGTAGAAGTTGGAAACTGAGGGAGCTGCTGCATCCGCAACTGGTGAGGACAGCATGTACTGCAAATAGCTGCGTGTTGCTCTCAATGCCCTTTTCTCGCCCGGGTGCTAAATCCTTTCAGGGCTGCACTGGTTTTTTCCTAATGAGGCACTGGCACATTGCAGGCTACCGTGGCCCAAATTAGCAAGGTAAGGGCATTGCCCGGGTCTCCTGGAGCCTCTTGATTTCTCCTCCCTGCCTAAGATCTGTTACTGTACTTTGTGTCTCTCTTCTTGATGACTGTGCCTTGAAGTGAGGGGACAGAGGCCGGTGGGGCACCGAGGGGGATGGAGGGCAGCGTCATGGGTCTAGATTGCATTGAAGAGGTAACAGCAGGGACGTAGGAATCCAAATAAACTGGAATTGCAGGGAATGTACCTTCAAATCCTAACCTGGAGCTTAATTTTTGCTGTGTCAGGTCTAAACAGGGGCTTGGCAGGGGGGGTTGCTCTTCATTATCTGCCCGAGTTGAAGACTGGAATACCCCGTGGCCCCCCGCATCCCTCTCCATTACACCTCGGGAACGGACCGAGGGGAGAGGGACGGGTTTCGTTTCAGAAGCAGGCAACTCCGCCACCCTGAGAGGAGACACCTGGGAGCCATGAGCAGGCCGGCGGCTCCCGAGGCGCTGCTGCGCGTGGTCCGGCTGCGGGGCTGCTCCGTGCCATGGGGCTGCCTCACGCAGAGCGCGGGGCCGAGGCGGGCGGCGCGACTGCCTACACCTGCTCTCCTAACACCTTACACCTCTCCTAACACCTTACACCTCTCCTAACACCTTACACCTCTCCTAACACCCTGCCTTTCTGAGGCGGGTCCTGTCCTGGCTGTGCTGAGGGTGGGACTGGTTACCTAGACAAATCAGAGAGCAGTCAGGGGAGGGTTAGGTTGGGTATTAGGAGAAGGTTCTTCCCCCAGAGGGTGGTGGAGCACTGGAACAGGCTCCCGAGGAGGCAGTCACCGCGCCAAGCCTGGCGATATTCAAGAAGCGCTTGGACAAGGCCCTCAGACACATGGTGTGAATTTGGGGTTGTCCTGTGCAGGGACAGGAGTTGGGCTCGATGATCCTTGCGGGTCCCTTCCAGCTCAGGGCATTCTGTGATTCTATGATTCTACCTCATCTTTACAAAACAAAATATAAAATAAGGAAAAAGTATGGTTGGGAGAATCGGAAGGATCCCCAGCTTGACTCCCAAACCCACACTGCCCCCCGCCCCACCTGCCCGCACCCCTCCCGCCCCGGCTCCCGCTCTCGCCGCTCCCAGCTCCAGGCCGGGTCTTCCGCGGTGCTGCCGCCCGGGACGGGCACGGCCCCGCCCCTCCCCGCCCCGCCGCGGGCACAGCCCCGCCCCCGGGACATAGCCCCGCCCCCCGGGCATAGCCCCGCCCCCGGGGATAGCCCCGCCCCGCGCCGCCGAGGGCAGGTAAGGGCCGCCGGGGGCTCCGCCGGGGCCGCGCGCGGCGTTCGCGGGGGGGCGGGAGCGCGACCCCGGGTCCGCCCGCGGGTGCTCGGCGTGTCGCGGGCTCGGCCGCGCGACAGGCCCCCCCCGCCCCAGCCCCGGCACCTCCCGGCGGGGCGGCCCCGGCGCACCGGCGGCGCCGCCGGAGCCCTCCCGCCGCGGCGGGGCGGGGAGCGGCAGAGCCGGCGGCCGCCGGAGCCGGCCGTGCCCCGGGCTGCCCGCGGTGCCCCGCGCTGGTCCCGAGGCCCGCCGTCGGTGGGTCCGCACGGCGTCAGGCCGGGCGCGCGTGCTCCGGCAGCGGCGTCGCGGGGCACCGCCAAAGCGGGCGGGAGCGTTAGGTGTCACGGGTGACGCGAGAGCCGCGCGTGACCGCCGGGCGCGGCACGTGGCGCCGGCCTCGACGCCTCGACGCTTGTCGCGGTGAACGGAAGCGCCGGCGGGGAGCATCGCCGTGGGTGCGAGCGTGCCGCAGCAGCGGCTCTCGGGTGCGAGGAAAGCGTCCTGCGCGGCGTCAGCCGGGGCCGGCGGCGCCGCGGCGAGCGGGAGGTGTCCGTGCGCGTCGCTGCCCTTCGGGTTAGGGCTCGGGGCTGTTACCTAAATAAAAGCGTATTTCTATCTTGCGTTGGTGAATTGTGTTATCGAGGCCTTTCGCAGTTAGCCGTGGAGTGGTTTTGTGGCCTCTATTAAAAATAAGTTTGTGGGGTGGCTGGTTTTCAGAGGAAGGATAATCAGACCAAAGATGCAGTTATATTGTAGAGAAAATCTGACGTGAAAAACTCTTGAAAATAGAGGAAAATCCTATGAAATAAGGGGTACTTCTCATGCCTTTTAGCACACTTTTTGTTATTGCTTCCAAGCTTCGTGTTGTAAGTTACTTGTGAAAACCTGGAACACGAAGCGTCACTTCCCTGTGATTTCTCCTCCTGTTTTGTCTGTATTTCCATAGCCTCCCCCTCCATCCTGGTTTTATTTACTTCCTTATTTATGCTTCATTGTTGTAAATAGTTGGCATGGCAACAAGAGCAGCATTTATTAATTTCTGCTCCGTTTGCAGCCAGCTCTCTGGTGTGATTGACGCTCCTGTGGCCACTGCTGTTCGGTTTATCATGTCTTTCTTGTATTTCTTTGAATAATTTTCAAATAAAATAGTTTGCGATGAAGCTCATCCTCCCCCCCCAGCGACGTTATAGACCATTCTGTGCCCCCTGTGTCTCTGTCCCCAGGGCAGACCTCAGGGTATGGTCAGGACGGTGGAGATCTACTGTCCTACCACTGTGAAACTTCTGGTCAGGACCAGCTGGTTGGGAGGGCTGAACCCATCTCCTTTATCCTCCCCTCCTCTCCCTCTCTCCCTGTCCTACCTTTGGCAGAATATCTGAGGAGCTCCGCACGGGACCCAAGTTCCTGCTCTCCTGCACGATTCAGTAATTGAGGCATAAACTTGTTTTTTTCCTCCTGCACCCATAAATCATGTCCCTTTAATGGGCCTCCATCACTGGGAAGCAGGCAGCCCTTGCCACAGTATGGCACAACGTGGACCAAGTGTTCATTGTAGGGCAGGCTCGCGTGGGTTGCGTATAAATCAATATTGTTATCTACGCTCCAGAGATGTAGGGGGGAAGAAAGAAAAATAATAAATGTTTGCAACGAAGTTGGAGGGAGTACACGGCTGTCCTGGGGTGTCAACAGGCAGCAAAGCCTGAGAGAAAAAAGTGCCTGTTAGTGACTCTTGAATCAAAATCAAGTTACCTTTTTGCACGTTAAACCTAATGGTACAGTTCTTGGAGGGGAGAGAACAGGCGGGGTCAGGACAGCAGGTCAGTGAAGCTCTCCCGTGGAGGATGTTGTATGCTGCCGGCAACTGCTCTGGGTGTCTGCTTGGATAAGCTTGCCGCACCTCAGCAGGTCCAGCCCAAGCTGTGGCCTTCTTGGAGGCGTGCAGCTGAACGTAGCACTGCGAAGCAGAGCAGTCAGTAGTGTGGAGTATCGCTGGGCAGACATCTTAACCCTCTGCAGTATAATGTGCATTTTACGTGACAGTATCATCGTACAGTTATGTCTGGGCAGAATTATAGTTGTCACTGCTCGTATAAAAGCTCCAAATCTTATTCAGCTTGAGCACCTAGAAATAAAACTACATTGTTCAACGGTACAGGTGATCGTGTTATTCTTATCCAAAAAGTCCATCTTCCCCACCTCCCTGCAAGATTTGCTGAGTACTCATGGAGCTGCACAGATAGAAGAAACACCTTGTTTGCACAAGAAAGCGGTACCAGATGATCATCTGAAACTGATTTTATTTTTAGTGATTTAATTAAATTGGTGCAGTCTGGTTTTAGATTTCTTACTTGAGTTTACCTAAACTTTATCTTGAGCTAAACTAAGTGACCGTCCATGTCCACATGCAGATTTGTGCTAGTTTGAGCACATCTGTTTATAGCCATGCCTGTAGTTAATTAACCTACCATGACTTACTCCTATAGAGAAAACCTAATATGACAACTGTGCCTTTGTGATGAAATTAGCATGGCATCTGATCTATTTAATTAAGTAATTTCCTTGTGAATTCAGACTGCCCATCTCTGGTAGTATTAGCCTCCTCACATCTGTGGGCGTTGCACATCACCCTTCACTGGGAAGACTTAAATACGAGATCTTTCACGTAACTCTGAGCACTGCAGGGGACAGACAGTGGAAGCAGGTGGGGTTTTTTTCTTATTGTAGGTAAGAAATGCTGCCAGAGATACCTCCTGTCCCACTCAATTCATCCAGCTCCTAGAGCACATACATGGCTCCAATAAGTGAATTCATGACTGAGTCTGTGTTTGCATTGAGAAGTTGCATTATTCCTGGAAGAAAAGTGCCCAGTTTATTAAAACATATTCCCATGCATGAATTTGTTTTCTCTTGGAACAAGATCTCTGACAGAAGGTGAAGTCGCAGCTTCAGTAATGGGATCACTCTCCATGGAGTTCCCGTTCACTCTGTCTCAAGGTGACAAACTCAACAACTTTATTTAAAATTGTGGTGTAGTGCATTTCTGTACTTGAACCAGGCGCAGCACAGACCGATATGGGCCTCAGCGCATGCTTCGAAATTAGAAGAGAAGAAGGTGGGGGTCCCAAATCAGGCGAGGACTTGAGCTTCATTTTTCTCCTCTTTCATAATGTGGGGGCTGACCCCAGAGTCTGGACGTAGCCCCTCTGTGTTTTGGCATCACAAACTAGAAATTGCAGGTCAGGAGATTATTTCTTAGAAGGTTGTTTCCAAAACTTTCCTTTTCCCAGGTGCTGGAGGGAATTACACCTTCCAAATATACTTCATTTTTAAGCAGTTGTGAGATGCACCCCGCTGTTTTGCAGTTACCTTCATTCCATTTTTGAGTTATTTCAGAATCATCCAGGTGTGGCCGAGGCTTAAAAATAATGGTTGCCCAGAAGGAAGGATCCCTCAGTATGCAAAGTTTCCTAAACAAACAGCACTGGTTTCCCGTGGGGTTTAGCACTGCGCTCTGCCTCATGCCATCGAGCTCAGCAGGCAAAGGAGTACAAAGGAATTGGGCCTCACGGATTTTTGACTTCTGAGCTCCCACCCAGGAGCTCCACTCCCTCCAGGGTTTTTTTGGTTTGGTGGTTTTGTTTTTTTTTTTAAACAAAATGGCTTCTGATTTTGAGGGCTCCTAACCCACTCCAGACGGCCAGGCAGCTCAGTATTACTGGGGCATAACAAGCAGGGTCAGGAAAGCAGTTTATGACTTGTCACCACTGGAGGCAAACCTGGAGAAATTACATTTGGAAGGAAGCAAAGTTGAGGTCAGCAAATATTTTTCAGGGTCAAAAATACGGGCAGACCTTCTCATGGGTGGTTGGTTTTTTCTTCATCTTCCAGTCCTGCAGTTTCTTTGTTTGAACTCAGCCAAAACTTATCTTCCATCTCCCTTTTTCGTATTGAAAATATCCAGGTTCTGACAAATGGGGACAGGGAGGTGATTAGTTTAATACGTAACCTTCACCTGTAGTGGTCTAGCTTGAAGCTGTTAATTTCTCACTTGTAGCTACCATATATTTATTTGTTGTTGCGTTTTCAAGTATAACACCAGAGAAGATGCTTTTAGGAGTAACCTTCATACACATGGCATCTAAAAAGACTGCTAGCAGGGCAACTGGGTTCTTTAAACCTGATATAAGGTGGCTTTTCTCCCTTGGCTGAGAGGGAAGCCTGGACACTAGGATATTTCTCTGATGGAAATGTCAGTGCAGCAGAAATGCAGCATGACTTGCCTGAGGAGCTCTAAACTGGCTCACAGCTAAGCCGTGGGGATGAAGGCTAGTTACAAACTAATAAACAGTGAATTGCAAATTCTTCTAAAACTCTGTTTTCTTGAGGATGTAAGTGCAGATTTAGCGCAAACCTCAGCACAAGCCTCTGTCCCCCACCCCAAAGCCAAATGCATTTCATGATGGTGTGGGAGGGCTTCCCCCTTGCCTCCACCAAAACCCCCTGCCTGCGCTGGAGCTGGACGGAGGCAGAGCGGGCCTGGCTGGGTGACAGACGTAGCAAGGTCTCTGAAACGCTGGCATCCTCTCTTGCAGCTGGGACACAGCCATCCTGGTTCAATGGGATATTCGAGGATTTCTCGGTGTCCCAGGCGGCTGTGCTTGTTTATTTGTGTTCTGGCAATCTGCAGAATTACAGTGAACTACATCCTGCAAGATCTGCAAATAGTCCCCACCTTGAAATAAACAGAAGTCTCAAATATTTAAACTAAAGTGTTGGATTGTCAGTTTATTACCAATAAAAGGCTATACTGACCTTAAGGAGTCTGAGTCACACTTCTCCTCTGATGGTTGGTTTGTTTGTTTTTTTTTTTTTTTTTGGCAATGCTGGCTCTAGGAAATAATGGTTAGGACTGCAAAGCTCAGTCTTTTGTTTACCCTAGGTAGGATGATTCACTTAATTAGAAATGGGTAAAAGGAAGTAAATTGTATGTAATGCAAATTTCACCCATGCAGTTCCGTGCCAGAAGATGGGTAGAGTTCAGTGTAGATAATTACTCATGTGACAGTTACATTGCATTGGATAGAAATGCATAAGGGAGAAAAATCCTTAAGCATCGTTTCTTACGAAAGGAAACTGAAGCCTTGACAAACCTTCTGTAACATTGTGGGTCTCACCTTCTTCAGAAGCAGTGGTATTTCCGAGGCTGAGTGAAAATAAGCAGAGTTCACCCGCTTCTGATGTGGTCAGTGGAGCATTTCCTCAATTATGCATTCCCCACATGCCCTGAATAGGGGAGTTTACTTGGTATTTTGGCTTAGCATTGTGGTGTTGTTTTAAAATATCTTCTACTGGCTGATCTCAAGGGGCTGGGCTAGAGACCTTATTGCTCTGTTAAATTCCTGCAATTCCTATGTGCCTAAGAGCATCTCAGGGCCATTCTTGATCAATGGACGTTGTTCACTAAAGCTGCCCAGGGGGAGGAGGAGGAAAAAGATTTTAATAAAACAGCTGGGATTCTCCATTGTGCTGGACATTATTGGAAAGTGTAATGTGAGACAATGACTGAAACGGAGAGAAACCACCCAAGGCTGGGCTCCCAGTGAACTGAGCAGTATTTTTTGTTCTGGGATGCACACTGGAGTGAAAAGCAATCGCTAGGGTCGGAGCTGCTGTCTTCCAGCCTGCCAAGGCTGCCCTCGGTGGTGGTTGTCGGTAGGCACCAGCTGCTCATCGTTGTGTCTGAGGTGGGAATGGCACATCGTGTCACGTGCAGCTCTCGCTGAATAGAAGAAAATCTGTGTAAAGTCTGTGATTACTTAGGCTTGAGTAATTTTAGCATTTGGAGATGGGTGAGACTAAACCAGCCTGGCATTGCCAGAATTTGGCCTTGACATTCCCTGTGTGATGGTAACAGATGCATTTATATGTGGACTGCTCTGGGAGACCACAACTGCCTGCTTTGTTTGAAGTTATTCTTTATCTTATCAGCTGTCTCTTATCTGAAGGCCATTTCTATATGACTTAGTTGCTTAGGAGTTTTTTGGGTAGGAACAGTAGACCTCTATTCTCTCCTTTCACTGGAACAAGTCAGACACAGTATCATTGCAGACAGTGCAGCCACAGCATTTTTAGTGGAATAGCTTTTCAGAAAACAATTATATTAAATATATTCTCTGTTCTCCTAGCTCACAGCTGCTCTTGATCTGTGAAGGACTAGACAGTTCATAGCTACAAGTGGCATATTGCAAATTCAGAGAAAATGGCGCACCTTGGAAGAGCTCTTGTGATGCTGTGGTGCTTCACTTCGCAATGGCTAACCGAAAGGCAGGTATTTCATATATTTTTTTCATGACAGTGAGAGGGGAGATGTGAGCACAGAGAGGGAGAAAGAGGGTTAGTGGTGTGATGTGGCCACAGGCAGAATGTAGCTGGGTGGGGGTGTCTGCTTTTCAGCCACGTGCCTTTTCAGTGGGACAATTTGGTACTTGGAGAGCGATATTTGTAGGTTTGTGCAATACCGTTCTTCTCTGTATTATTGCACCTTGAGGGCTTGTCTGTGTGTGAAAGGGAGCACTTAGATCAGTCGAGCTGCTACAGGTCTCGGTGAGACTCACACATCTGGCTCCCCTCTGCCACAGCAGCCCTATCGGCTTGCGGCTTCCCAGCGCAGCACTGCCGTTTCTCTCGGTGACTGTGGCTGGTGCAGGCTGCAACCAACAGCAAGCTCCTGCGCTGGGTAGAAACTGGGATTGCATTGCTCCCTTTCTGGCTGCAGCTGCAGCACCGGACTCAGGGCAGGGAGACACAGTCCAGCCCCGATGGACAGAAGGTTTTATGCTGGTTTTCAGCCCATCCCTCCCAAAGAGAAAGACCATCCTATAGTTTGCTTTTTATTTCTTCTTTGCTGGTAAAGGAGGTCAATCAAATATCATAATATGATGCCTATGAGCACTATAATGGCTGTCAGTGTTTTGCCTGTAAAATAGCGATGGCAATACCTCTGCACATTTCATGGTGCTGACAGCAGAAGAAATCAGCTAGGAGGAAGAGTGGGGCTGGATCCTCCAGCAAGAGACAGGGATCGATCACGGACTCTGTACAGGTATGGCAGTTTTGGCGCTAAGTCTTTCTGGTACTGTTGACTACAGCGTATATTGGGAACTGCAGTATGACTGTGGGTGCCAGGACCACATCCATCATTCTTAATACAATGCTACTCTTGGTTTTGACCTGCCCTACAAGAGCTGTCTTGACTAATAAGGGTACTGGGAAGTGTCCACACATTGTAAAGCAAAAGGAGGTTATTTCCTTACATTGTGAAAGGATATGTGATAAAGAGGTATGGACAGAGGCAGTCAGCCTTTCCAGCTTGCTGCTATTTTCATCTGGCTATGAATAGCCTGGTGCGATCAGTATTATCTGTTCCGGGTTTTGTTGTTTTGGGTAGAGATGTTTTCATATCTTTATTACATGGACCTCTGTGCAGCTCCATGTCTCAAAGGGTGAGGTGGGTTTGGATGGTCCTACACTGACCTGGGTGATGAAATTGGGGTGTTAAGTACCGCCATCATTCATGGGTCCTGACTACCAAATTGGCAGATTGAAGTTCCTAAATTCATCCTCTTTCTCTGCAGGCAAAGCAGCATCTAGTCAACAAAATCTGCTTGGCCCATGGTGTATGTTATTAATCTGTGCACATCCCAGTGCTGAGGAAGACGTGCAGCATTGGGAAGGAAAGGTGCATGCTGAGAAATCAGAACTGAGACTGGAGTGCCCCACAGATGGTCTATAGATAATTCATATCTGTAGGCAGATGACAGCAAGAGCACTGAGCTGGTACCGTGCATCTGAGCAGTTTGTGCTCGGGTTAGTTATGAAGAGCATTAACATAGTTCTGTTTTGAGCTGGAGCTGAGTTAAACCTCCCAGAAATAAAATGAAAATGCAGCACAAAGAAGGCGGCAGCTCCTTCAGCGTCTGCCTTCCCAAAAGGGACTATGTTTCATGCTTGCTAGGCTAAGCAAGCATTTAATTTTCACCTGATAAAGCTATTTGAAGGAGATTTACTTAAAAAAACCAAACAACCCTCCAAACTACACCCTCCTCCACTGTAATAAAAAGACAAAACTTGAAGAGAAAGGATATATTAATTCAGGCAAGAGGTCTGTAGCATAACTTCTTTCATAAATAGCTCTTACTGCTGCAGAAACCCTGCACGGGATTAGTCAAACTATTTTGGAAAGTGCTCCAGAACTACACCTGGTCAAGCCTTTCCTTGAGGGCACAGCTGCATGCCCATGACCTGTGCGGCCAGCAGGCTCCGAGTGAGACGAGGCAGGACTGTTGGGACAGGTGACGCAGTTGGTTTTGATCACAGTTGGGGACACGCTGCGAAGTGCCAAGGAACGAGGAAATGAGCATTGTCCAGGCTACAGGCTGTCTGAACGCACTTTCACTCGGTGTGCCCCGATGCAGGCACGCTCCCTGCGAGAGGATGTTGCGCTCTGCCGAGGAAAGGTTGGTGTTTATTTGCCCCGTCACTTTTAGGGGTTGGCTATTGGGTTGGTGCTAGGGGAACGCATGTCATACCGCCGCTTGATGCTTTGCTGAAGGGAAAGGAGCAGTTTTGGACAGGTCACAAATTTCCATGTCTTGGCTGGTGTAAATGGGAGTCTGCCCGGACCCATGCTCAGCACCTGGCCTTTCTCTGGCTGTCAGCTCCAAAACATGTGGCACTGCCGTTCTCCCCGAGTGGCACTGGTCTTTGCTGGTACACAGTCCAAGCAGCTGACGAAGGGAAGGTTTATTCCCGTTATTAGTATCCCTCTTAGCTTTTCTGCAGGTGATCAGAGCTCTCCTCTCCAAGGGGCTGGCAGAGCCGTTAGCTCTGCCCCATGTGAAGGCTGGCATTGCCTCTCTCCCTCCTGGCTGCAGAGCTGCAGCTGGGCACAGCTTACACCACCTGTCCTGGCATTGCAAAACCAGTCTTGCGGGTGATGATACCAGGGGTTGCAGCTGTTGGGAAAAGCCTTTTTGCACCTAAACACTGCTAAGCATTTCTCTAGTAAGCTAGATGTGGGGCAGAGAAGGGTGTGAGGAATGATGGAAGCTCCCTGAGTAACACCTGGAATGAGCAAACAACAAACTTCCTCCCTCTGGAAGAGAAACTTGTCTGTGACACAGGTCTGCAAAATGAGCAACATGGAGTAGGTGAATACAGAGTAATCCTTACTGAGTTTTCTAATGAAACGCTTGGGGATATCAAATGAAGCATGCAAGTGGCAGTTCAAAACAAAAGGGCAGATAGGTTTTCATTTAAAGGCTGTGGGACTGTGAGGTTCTGAGGATATTGCAAATGCTTAAAATTAATGTGAGTTCAGAAAGTAATTAGAAAAATCTGTGAAATGCAGAGACATCGCTCCTGCTTCAGGGAGTCCCTGCCCTGTATCTTGCAGGAAGCTGGAGTGCAGGACGGCTCACTGTATGCTCACTACCCCTGTGCTGTTAGCCCTTGTTGAAGATAAATTAGCGCCTTTGGTCTAGCTGTGTATGGCCTTTCCTGTATTTTTAAGCTGGACACTGAAAACCTCTTGGAAGACAAGATGCACAGATCCCAGTATGCTGTTTTAACAGAACAGGCCTCACTTCTCCGTGCTTGGGCTCTGGGTTTGACAAGCTGCACAGCGGCATAATGCACCGTCACGGATCTTCTCCAGTGACCAGACCATTTGCGTCTTCTTGGGGTGGCAGCCACAAGAAATCAAAAGCTATCACAGTAAGAGACGGAGCCAGTTATGCCACATGATAGGTCACGCTTCTGCTTGTCTCCACACCCCCTCCGCACCCAGCATTTGTCAGCGTGGCTGGGCATGCCAGTCAATCTCTGTGCTGTTCTCTTCCCCAGAAAAGCAGTTAGAGGGAAGAAAGTCCCTTGAATGTCCAGTGCGCTCCTCTGCTCAGGTTTATGGTCTTTCCTGTAGCCGTGATAATCCATTTTGCCCGTCTGCTTTGTTGTGACAAGCGGCAGGACCTGGCAGAGCTGCTCTCCCTGCACTGGGGCATCGCGGTGCTGCAGCGCCTGAGAGCAACCTGAGTTTGCTCCGCACGGTTTGCATCAGTCTTTAGGCAGATGCTGCTAATCCAGACACAGTTTGCTCTTTCCTGACTCTCAGTTTTGCTCCTGTTGTCGGAGAGCAATCCTGACCTAAGAGGGGTTTCCCACCGGCAGGGGGGAAGGAGGTGCTCACACTTAAGAGGTCCCAGTCTAGGGTAAAATCCACCCCAGCACTGCCCAATGACTCCCATCATTGCCCTACAAACTTGCAAGGCTTTTGTGTTTTCCTTCCCTGCTGTCTGCCGGAGTGGCAAGGCGAGGGCTGGGCAGGGCACACAGAAAGTGGCCTCGTCTGTGTGAGACCCACGGGGGTCCTGGCTTTCTTACATATCTGTCGATTTAGGTGTTTGTACTGCATCATCCCCGTGGTCTCCGAACTGTTTATTAACAAGGCTTTGAGAGGGGAGAGGATTATGTGCAATCTAACAAAGCGAATCAAAGCTGTGTGGTGCTGCTTAAGGAGTGTAAGCGTGAGCTCTAGGATTAAGCAATCTGGGGGAGCGGGCGATGGTTAGGTACAGCACAGTGTGCCTGCCTGATAATATACTGTACATGTCAGTTGATTTTTATCCTTAATCTATTGCGCTTGCAGACCCAAGTAAACAAATAACACGCTCCCTGATCGCTGTGTACCTGAGTGGTTAATGGTGGGGTTCTCCTGTTTCAAGCCTCTGCAGCGGCCGAGACGCGCCGGCGTGGTGCACCCATCAGAGGCTGCGATGGCTCAAGTCGCAGCAGGAACAGCCCCGTGGCCGAGGGGTGTGTGGAGATCATTTCTCAGCCTTGTTCACTGCTGCAGGCCTGGGTCGACAGCTTTGCAGCTCCTGAGACGGCCAGCAAAACCTCCAGGTGGAGCGGTCTCCCGGACCAGCTCACTTTCCCACAGCGAGTGCATTAAGTGGTTTGATTTTTAACTATTTAAAACAAAAGAAGGAGTTGGCTGTTTGGTTTCTGTTAATCTTTTCCTTCTAATCTAACTATTCCAATAAGATAGAACATTCTCAGGGGAAAAAAAAAGACTATATACAAAGAAGTAGCCTTTATTCTTTTTCTAATTGACTACCATACTAACGAATAAATGTGAGTCTGTGCTGCAAATGTTTTCTCAAGTACTTTCAGCCCACATGTCATAGGTTTGTTAAAAATAAATAAAAGTTCTAGAGAAGCAAGTACTGTGAAAACTGTGTCCCTAGATACTTTTTTAAAAATAAAATCTGTCCTAGAAATTTCTGTAAATGTCTTTGTAGAAGTAGGATTGTATCTGAGAGCCGGGGAGAGTACATGGTTGGAACCGAGCGTGGAAGAGCCATGCCAAGCTGGATGAAACATAGTTTTTAACAGTAGAGATTCATCTGGGCTTTTTATTACTGTTTCTGTTTTAACTATTTAGGGTGGTATCGAGAGTTTCTCAGATGATAAAGGCTGGAATTGTAGTGTGACAAGAACAGCCATACTTGCCTCAAAGAAATATGAAATGTTGTTTCCTTCCCTCCAAAAATTATTTTCAGGTGATTACAGAGTTTTATGACAATGCCCATTCCTTTTATGAGTCTTTTTATGCAGTTCTGTGGTATTTCTTTGTAAGCATTAAGGTCAGATGCCAACTCTTTCTTCTGACATGTTTTACTCCATTAGGAAAAAGGCAAACATTTGGGAATGTATCATCCATAAAATAATGTAAATCTGTGAAATGATGTCAAATGAGCAAAGTTCAGCTGAAATACTTGCGCTTAACTTTGGATCTGCCAGTTGAAGGAAGAGGTGCACCATGTGGAGACAGTGCAAAGAAGAGTGACAAAAATGATGAAGACCCCAGCTCTGAGGAACCTGAAGGAGCTGGGGTTGGTTAATATGGAGGCTGAAGTGTAAAACCCTGTGAGGATGGCTGCAAAGGCAGCATGCCCGTGGCAGACAGGACGGGCTGACCTCTACCAGCGAGATCTGGGGTGGGCAGTAGGAAGAAGCTGCTTGCTGCCAGTTAGCTAAGCACTGAAAGAGGTGGCCCCAGGAGGGCTGCGGTTGCCGTCCTCAAAGGGCAGAGCAGACTGACAGAGAGTAGGGGTGATCCAGGCCTTGAGTTTAGGGAACGGGCCTGATGACCTTCAGATCATGTTTGCCATGAAAGCTGGGAATTATTCATTTTTAAGGACCTGACTCCCAAGGCTGTGGCTTTGGGAGAAAAAGTCAAGTATAATGAAACCCGAATCACCTGACAGGCTTGGAAACAGTGGAAAAATCCCAGCTGGTGAGGTAGAAACTGCCTACATGGACACGAGCAGAACTTCTGCTCCCTCGGAGGTGTGCCTTATTGCCCTCAAGTTGGCCCGGAGAAAGAAAAAGGAATAAAGTAGCAAAGCAACACACGACTTACTCTTCCTCCATGCCCTGCAGCCTCTGGCCATTTTTGGTGTCTGTTGAAACACTGTGATCTGCACTCGTACTGTTTGAATAGCAAATATCAGTGCATCATAAAGCAAAGTGCACCCATATTAGAAAATGAGCAGCCTCTGGTATTTTGTAGCATAACATGCAGCAATAACACTTACAGGTTGCTGTTCTGTCATTTGCTAATTGCTTTACAAAGGCTGGCTGCTTATCCTCGGTCTCATTTAGGGCAGGAAGAAGTGAGGAAAAGAATGGAAGTAAAAAGCAAGCAAGCAATTTGGTAATTTATATGCATATTTTGCTTGTAGCATGCTGAGTTGACTGTTTACCTGTTAGAAGGAAGGCGGCTAAAATAAAATATTGTCTTGGTTAGGTTAACACCACGTGAGGAGCTGTAGGACGGAGAAAAAAGTAGGGCAGCTTGTTTTGGAACTTGTGCTGAAGAACAAATAAAAACCCCCAATGTACACATTCGGTTACCATATGTTGTGCTTATCATGAAAGGCATCTTGGTGTTATTTCTTTGCAGGGATGCTTGAACTCCACGGAGGCAGATTTCCCCGCTGAAGAAAGCGCATGCCAGAGGTGCTGAGGTTGCCGTTGGTGAGACGAGCTTTCGTGCCTCTTGAGGCAGCTAAGGCGGGCGGCGAGCTCGCTCCTTCCTGTGCTTGCCTGTTTGATTGACGTTGGCTTCCAAATCGCTGTGACTGTGCCTGAAGAAAAGCGAAGGAGCATAATTTTGCTGAGAGAACTCTCCTGGCAGGGGAAGGCATGCAGTGCAGAGAAATGTGCCAGCAAAGAGCCTGGAAGTGCAAGTCCAGGTGCTAACGCAGCTTCCACCCAAGCCATGCTGTTGTGAAGTCCTTTTTCTCCAGCCACGTCTTGCTCAGCGCACCGGGACGGGCTGCACAGGGGCTGCCCATGGCATTGCGGCAGTCTGGGCTGGATTAGTTCCTGGTGTGTCGTTGCTTCAGCTGTCTGACGAACTGAAGATCGCAGGGAAGATGTTGGACTTGAGCTTCCTGACCGAGGAGGAGTATGAGAAGCTGATGAAGGTTCTGCAGAGAGATGCAGAGCTGAAGAAGAAGGATGGGGATCGCATCAGGTGAGAGAGTGCACAATAACAGCAGGATGTGAGCTTCCCCAGAGGGATTTTTTTACTTCTTTTAGAGAGGAGCGTGTGTGTCTGTGTCTGTGTGCATGTGTGTGCAACACGGAGAGGTGCAGGCTGCAGCAGTGCTGTCCCTTCTTGCTCAGATCCCGATGGATCTTTTCATCGCACCTCCTGCTTTCTCAGCCATCCTGCTGTTGCTGCTGTCCTCTTTCTGCAGGATTGCAGGGCTGGACACTCCTTTTGAGTTAATCAGCAGCCCTCAGAGGCGCCAAGGGAAATCATCCCTTTCCTGCTCTGGGGAGGAAGATGCTGATTTCTTGGTTTCAGACGTCCAAAGAGGGGAGTAGCTGCTGCCTTGTTTTCCTCACTTGGTAGCACAGAAGTCCTGTGGAGTGTTTTAAAATGAGACTTTACATCCCCATTTCTGCTTTGTGTCCCTCTGGTGATCTTCGAGGTGTGTGTGTGTGCAGCATCCGTTGTGCAGGCAGAGAGGGGCAGTGAGAGGAGAGGCTACATGATCTGCCAAAGGTTTGCAGGGAGCTGCATCAGAGCCAGGAATCGCTCTCAGTTCAGCTCACTTGCCACTGGCCATCCTGAAGCTCAGGTCTGGTTGATCGGGATTGCTTGTTGCTGTCACTTTTTAAATGCCAGCCATTAGACCATCTGGGTTGACAGTATGCACCGGGCTCAGGAAGCTGGCACCGAACTCTGCACAGCACGAAATGAGTAGTTCAGTGAGTGTGTATGGCACTGTGCCGGTTTGCCCCTGTTAACGATGTGAGTCTTCGACTTGCTGTTGATCCAAAAAAGAGTAAGCCCCATGTAGGAGGGATGCTCAAGGCTTGAAGGGGGAGTGGGTAGCTTTGCAGCAGGCTCCAGGGAGCCTACATGCCCTGGCCTCTGCTCGGCGGTGGGAGCTGGGGAAACTGAGAGCTGGTGGTGGCACACAAGGAGATTGGGCTTGAGGTGTATGTGTCTGCATGCTCTTGTATCTCCCAGAAATTGAACAAAGGTTTCAAAAAGGTATTCCCTTTTTCTTCTTCCTTTTTTTTTTTTTTCTTTTTCTGAAATGCAGTAAAATTTCTGCTCTGCACTGGAGATTTGGAGAAAAGAGTGGATTATTTCAGTTTTATTTCACTTCTCTTTGGAAGCTGTTGCACTGACGGCTTTCATTTGAGAGCGAAGTGAGTTAGTTCCTAACTGGGGTGCTGCCAAGTGCCCCTTGCTGTCAGTATGGCTATATGCAGTAAGACCTTTGGTGCAAGTGTGGACATGTTTGGCTCCAACACAACCTGCCTGCTGGGCAAAATGAAGTCGATGGCATTACATTGATCTGGTGTCAACAAGATTAAAATATGTTCCTACATCTCCTCTGGCTCGGCAGCTCAAGACCCTCCCGGGGGCAGATGCAGCCCTGACCTGAACGGGAGGTGTGCAGCTCCCTGGCTGTCAGTCCTGCTGGCCCCCCCAGCACTGCCTGCAGAGGCTTCAGCCCGCTTATCCCATGCCTGCTCCCTTCCGGCCTTTAGGCAGCCAAATGTGGCCCTTCAAGGCTCCACGGTTAGCAGGGGTTTTGCCCCCTCTTCCTGCTGAGAATTGGACTGAGGTGGGAGTTTCCTCTGGCCTCTCGGGTCTCGCAGGACCCTGAATTGTGGTGAGCTGTGGGAGGCAGTGCCAGCTGAAAGGCAGCTAATTCAGCAAGCTGTGGTGTGAAAGCAAAATAACCGGAGGAGGGTTAAAAGTACAGGCTAGCAAACAGAGCACTGGCGGGCTTAGGTGCCAAAAACCAGCCCTGGGTGTGCCCAAGCAAGTTACAGTAGGAGAAGCTGTGCTCAGGAAGGAGAGCTAACTGTTTGAGTGCCAAAATGGGCATGGCAGGAGGAGCAGGGAGAGGAGCAGTTCCCCGGGGAGAATGCTGCAGGGACAAGTTGCTCCCCTAAATAACATGATTTATTTCCATGGTTTGCATCAGTTTTGATCCAAAAGGCTTTGCGGCACATAAAGGGATTAATAGACAAATAAAATGGAGAAGTGCAAGACCTGCAAACAGCCCCACCCCTTCCCAAACCCTCAGGGCTATAAAGCAAATGGACAAATCTCCTTGCGAGGTGACTCTGATTTGGGTTTATAAAATTTGGAAGAGGTGAAGGCCTGTGTTTAGAAGGTGCCGTTCCCATTTCAGATAAAGAATAAATCAGCTTTTGTTTTAATGCTGGTTTTGCCCCTGCGATTGCAGAGAATAATCTCTAGATTCTTCGTATTATCAGACAGGTGAATGGTATGGACAATTGTTACAAAGGTAGCTCAGGGGAAGTCAAAACCACGGAGGTCTTTTTGGTGTGTAATGTTCTCATTGACTTTCAGGCGGATACAAGGCTCCATCAAGGATGAAAAGAAGAAGAAGTTTGTGACAGGTGAATGGTTTTCAGAAGTGAAGGCAAAACGGTTTCAGGAAGACTTAGAGGGGCCAGACCTACTTCGGGCATCGATTAGAAGGAAGAAGGGCAAACTAGAAAGTAAGTATGTTAGTGTGCATCTTAAGAAAACAGAAGAAAGTGGTCAAGTACGGGGGTCTCCCTGTACTGGGAGCCTGTTGGGGACCAGCCTTTGTGTTGTGATAAGGGGATTCTCAGCTAAGCTTTCAGTACTAGAAAAAAAATACCTGATTATCAAAATCAGGGCCCAAATTAAAAATTACAGTGTGGCAAAGGACTAAGGCAAAAGCTCTTTACCAGCTATGTGCAGTAAATGCCTTTTTACCACTACAGCTTCTTTCTTCTGAAACGTCTGTTTGTCAGAGGTCAGTGGTATCATTTCTTGACGTAGAAGCAACAAGGGAAAGGGGTGATGTAGGGCGATTTCTGGCATCAAACTGATACATGTGGGTCAAACACCCCCCCAATTCCTAGAGAGGTCTGACAAAAACAGACAGCCGGCTGCTTTTGCAGGCCTCCAAGGTGGTGCGGTTCGTCACATCTCTGCAAAGGGAAGGGGGTGCCTCTATTCTCCTGGCAAGAATTTGCCCACTGTGAGAGGCGAATGATGGTCCATGCCTAGTTTTTTACATGGGAATAATTCCAAGACACAATGTGGTTTTCAAAGTAAAAAGGGCTTTGGGGCCAAGTCTGAATGGTACCCAGGCTGCTGTGCCAGGGTACATCTGGGACCATGTGCTCGTTCAAAGCAGATGTATTGCGCGTTGTTTGACATGCAGATGAACTCTCATGGTGGTGTGTAAAACAGGTCAAATCAGATTTGTCGGCTCAGGGCAGAGAAGAGAAAAGATCAGCCCCATGTGAAACAAGCAGGACTCTCTTTGAGTCCAAACGTAACCAGCCTGGAGCTGGCACTTCATGCTGAACAGTTGTGCAAAGCAGAACTGGGGATGACTCACATCCAGTCCTCAACACGAAGACAGGCCAACCAACTCCACAGCAGGACTGAGGGACTGCAGCCCACTCTCACACAACCTCCTTGATTATTTGTCAGGGTGGATAATCACAGATACTCACGTGGCTGGTGAGTTAGTGGCTGCTGCTGCTCTGGGGAAGCCAAAGCCCTGATAGACAGCTCTAAGCAAAGTCTACTACGGTCCCTAATATAAGGACCCTGTAACTGGGCTCTGTTCTTTTGCAATAAAGGCTACTCATAGATAAAGGGTTATCTTCCATCTCTCCAAAACTCAGATGTCACCTCCACCAGTTCAGCCCTCTGTCCGGGCCCAGTTGCCCATTCCTGCTGTGGGGTAGTAGCAATATAGATAACTTCTTTGGTGGGCCTCGTTGGCCAGAATGTCTCTGTAACATTAATTGCCTGGGCTTAGTATACCCCTCTTAGCTCCATGTTACTTAGACTCATTCTCAAAGCTGAATGTCGGCTACGGACTTCACTAACTGAGCGCCTCATTTTCTTTTTGGTTTTTACTTACCCTTGACAGCTCTCATAACTTAGCATAGGTTCATTGGAACCTCTGATGCAGAACTGGCCCCTCATATTTCATAGGAAGTTGCTTTTATCCTTGGTATTAAGGATTCATGTTGTCATTAAATTTACTATTTTATCATCCCTCCAGAATGCTAAAACATATATAAAACCTCTTCCAGCTCTACAGCGGTGCTTGGCAATTTCTGCAGAGCATGTTCTGCTTTTTGAGTATGTGCATTTGTGCTCGCATCCTCTTTGCATGAAGAGACAAACGCTTCAGTAGCTGCTCTGCTGGGGCCCAGGTCAGGCGAATGCTCTGTCACCTGCAGCCCAGCTAGTAGCCAGCAATGAATTGGATCCGTCTGCCTTTTGCCTTGCCGGGGCATCAGCACCCTTAGCTTGCGGTCCATCTCAGCAAAGCAAAATTTGAAGTACTGTTGGTTTTAGATTTAACTTTTACTGCTGATGTGCACGTACGAGCTGTGTTCTCAGGTTATCATCTAAAATAATCTCCTTATTAAGATACGAGTAATATGCAAGTTATGTCTTTGCCTGTGCACTACTTGACTAATGCTCTTTTAAGATTGAAGAAGCAAGTGTTAATAAATTATTATAGCAATTTTGTTTAGATTTAGCCTTCTTTATTTCTTCTTCAACTTTTTTCCTTCCTTTTCTCTTTTTCTATTCTCTGACTGATTTTGGTAAAGCATGAGTATAATGTGTCTTTATTCCTTTCTCTTGCTTTTTGCACTGCCGTCTTACAGCACTGGTTGAGGATCAGGATTCTGCAGCTAATATTTTCACCTCGCTGTTGCCTATTGCATGCTCAGCTCCTGCAGTGGTTAATATATTGGTTGCCTCCCTTCACACGCGAGGGCAAGCACTTGCCTCACTGACTTGTCAGCAAGAGTATTGCACTGGTGAGAACAGCGCTTGGCCCATCAGGGAACAAGGATGAGGCCCCTTTACAAACGGTTTGGCTGTGCAGCTCACGTTCAGTCTGCAGTAGATGAGATAAGGGCCTTTGCTTGCCATCTTGACACCTTTTTAGATAGATATAGATACCCTATATTTAAACTACAGCCTGCAGAGCAGCACAGATGGATGAATTTGGTGATAACTTCTCCATGAGCTTGTGTGCAATGGATGAGAGCTAAAAATCGTCTAGGAGAGAGACCATTTTATCCACCTGCTGAGGCAAGTCAGCCCCGATGGCACGGTTAGCCATGCTTTCCCCAAGTGTCGAGTGTCCTCATTTTTGACTGATAGGAAATGAGTAAAGCAGCTGAAGTGTTAGAGCAGGAGTGGCTGTATATATATGTATATAAATATATATATGGACAAGTTAAACTGGTCAGGCCACTACTTTCTGTTGGAATTTGCTTCTTATTCTGTCTCATCCTAAAGTTAGCATTGGCATTTTGCTTGTCTTGATGGATTATAATGTACTAATAACCTACTTGTTTGTGGTTATAGAAGCCAGGTATAGCTGTGTCAGTGGCTGAGCCATTTTGAAGGGCAGTGATTTGGATGGGAGGAAGCGAACACCTCCCGCTGACTCTGCCAGCTCTGCGAGCCGGGAGGGGGGAGCTCTGTCTGAGGGGGAAGCAAATATGACGCAATGCCTTTGGAAGTAGAAGTGAGGTGAGAAACGAATGCAGTCGTTCGTTGTCAAGGTCTTTTCAACCATCACAGGCAGAAGGAAAACGTGAGAGCTCTGTGTTTGGTTTCTCTGCTTCCAGAGCAGCTACCTGCTGGCTTCTCCCTCCCTTGGGTCTGGGGCAGAAGAGGAGGATGTGGCTCGCTGTATAAGTGAACGCTCCTCAGCGTGCCTTCCTGTGCCTGCACGTGACGTGGCCTACATGTGCCACCAGCCATGCCACAGCCTGTCTCTCCCGAAACGATGCTCAGTGATGTTTTTTGCACATCAGCATTTACATGGACAAAATACAGTGCCTCTCTCAGAAACGTGCTCTCTAAAACTGGCTCATTCTTACACAACCAGACTCCTGTCTTCCAGCAGGAGCGGCTCCCCGACTTCCCACTGCTGCAGAAACCCTGGGGCCACGCAGCTGCCATCTCATGTGTGTGCCAGACACGCGGTCCTAACACAGACATCCCTGAGCAATGCCTGCCATGGTCCCCTGCACCGCAGGGCCAGGCGCTGTGCGGGGAGGAAGAGTTGGGACTGCAGCATTTTTCTCCATGGGGGTGCACAGGCAAGGGGGAATGAAGGTCCATCTTCGGATATCCCTGTTATCCGCGGGCTGACTGTGCTGATGCTGGATGGCACCGCACGGGCAGCACCAATGTGACATTGATATCACAACCTGACCATAGGACTGATCTGCTCTTGGGCTTAGTGCAGTTTTCTAACCAGATAACAAGCAAGTCTATATTATTTAATGTCACGTCTGAATCCTCTGAGCCTCTGATTCTATTGTATTGTGTAATTAACTATATCCTAAAGAAATTTGGCAGTTTTTATAAAAGGTAGATTTGCTCTTTAAAATAGACCTAGCTGCCTGTGAATAAATACGTGCAGATCTTGTCGACCAGACTAAGCTTAATTTTTCATCTCTGTTTGAGGGTTTAATTATTTCGATTTTGCAGTAGCAAGAAAGCCTGCTTGCCAGCAAAATGTCTAATGCAGCCTGGCAGGCTGCTGTAAAGGTTTCTGTCTTCTATTGTTTTTTCTTTAGGGTCTTTGAAAGCTTAGAAGACATAGCTGAGCCTTGTGCCAGTAAAAATAACAGGGATCTCCTCATTAACTGTATTGGCCTCCTCCTTTGTTTGCCAAGATCGGATGACCTTGAGTCAAAACAGGAAATGGCTGAAATTAATTCCTGGAACGGATTAACTTTATTGACAGCCGCAGCAGTGTCCCGCGAAGGTTTCCAGTGATGCGACAGCTCGCTTTGGCCTCTCAGACTCGTGGGGTCCGGAGGTGCCTTTGCTGCGTGGGGAGCACAGGCGACACTGCTCCAGGGCCTCCCCTGTCTGCAGGGGCAGCAGGCAGAGCCCCCCGTCAGCCATCTCCTGTTAAATCCACAGGGTTTGTGCTGTGGGACTCATTTGACAAGCCTTTTCATTCCCCAAATGAAACACACCGACCATTACAAGTTTAAATAAATGTCATTTCTCAATTGTCTCTGTTATATTACAGATGAGGCCGATGAGCACATCCGGACAGATCTGGAAAGCAAAGCTGCCCCGAGTCCTGCCTTCCCCGAGCACGCTGCTGGCGCAGGAGAGGAGAGGTAACCACCGCTACTCGTGCAATGCTCTGGCTGCTGCTCTTACTTCTAATGAAAATTGAATGCTACCCATTAAATCCTGGTCTTTAACTGAGTTTCCAAGACTGTATAAGTAATAGGTTATACAAGACATTTTTAAAATCCTTTTTCCAGGAATTGTCAGTATATCAATCCTCCCCTAATAACTAAGTGCTAACGTGCTTATCCCAGAAAGGTCTTTTCCTGAGTGATTTGAAAAGGGGTCAGTAAAATGGAAGCTGCCTCTAATGTCAGGATATTCTGGTTAGTTTTTCAAAGTAATTATGGTTTTATTTGTTTAATTTTTGCCATGGAGCAACCCTAACAAAATGAACTGTTTGAGGAAACTGCTCATTTCCTGCTGGTGCCAACCTCTGTGTCCAGTGCTCATCACTCTCCATCAAGGCTTGGTAGGATTTCACGTTGTGCTGACTGAGCAGAAACACCCACTAAAAGTACTCACAACGAGCAACTCAGTGACCTCGCTCAGTATTCGTGGACTATGGAGAAGCCATTAAAGTATTCACATATTCATTTGTTGTTGCTCCCGTCTCATTTGCATTTTTTTGTCAGCAGACTGAGGAATCATTCTTCACAGGTGGCAATTGCTCCAGTTAAATATGGGCCTCGACACTTCCAAACCTCTTGCAGCTCATCATTGGGTGTTGCTTAATGAACGATCCAGAGTCAGCAAGCCCGAGATGCTCCTGCTTTACCAGCACAGCAGTGGTCCTAATGGGGGTTTTGTTGGGTTGATTAAATCCTGAAAAGCTTGCTTTGTTTTTCTCATACAATCCTAAGCACAAAGCATTGTCATCTGAAATCTCACCAGCTTGACTGCTGTTCTCCATCTAGAGAGCAGCCACCACTGGACACTCCAAAAGATGGTAGAAACAGTCAAGTAAACTGCCTGTGATATATGTTTCTTCCATTTATTTACCAGGCAGTTAGTAATTAACTTATATTCCAAGCATGAAGATTTTCATCCTATAATATAGTTTTGCCCTAACTATTGTTGTCATAATCATTCCTGTAGTTTCTAAATCCTCCATCAATCTAGTTATGCCTTTGGCCTGAACTGCGAGGTGTGGCCTGTTCCTTCCTGGGCCGTAGCATGGAAATGCATGTCCCTCCTGCATGGCCCTTGGGCTCTTCTGGCCCTGCGGCTTCCTGTGTTTTTCCCTATGGTTTTCTCCCAGAAGGGGAAAATCTGAATAAACCTAGAAGTTGACACCATTTTTTTTATTGATCAAGTTCTGCACTGACTGCAGCGGGAGACTCATCCTTACTCCAAGATCAGGCCATTTAACATGTTCCCCAGTCCTTCCAAGCAGTAACAGAAAATAAATGAAGGCACCAGCTCTGGGCAGCTTTATATTGGGCTGGGTCAGTAGATAAAAGTGGCACAGTAGCTGAGCAGAACTGAGCTGATGTTGAAGACTGCCTGATCACCCTACCAGGTACATCACTACCACTGGTCTCCTTGCTCAGGCATTTCTCCTCTCCCACAGATCCAGCACACCTGCTCTTGTTACCTCAGAGGAGTGCAAAGTCTTGCCAAAACCGAAGCCGAGACTTGCTGTCCCGCTCTCCGGATCACACAAGGTACTATCGGCACAGCCTCTCTACTTTGTTTCGTTATTCCTTGGACCTTCACACAGTTTGTACCTACTGGCAGGGGCTCCACAGACTGCCTGCCCTGGTGTCTGTGCTCAAATAAAATACATTTTTCCAGTCTTGCCAGTCTATATACACTGATAGGGTTTGTTTTCCATTCAGAGATCCAGTATACATGATGTCTCTTCCTCAGAGAGTGACGCTGGAACAAGTCCAGTTGTGGCTGCTACAAACAGCTTGCATTTGTCTAGAAAAGGTAAGGTTTTTGTTCAGTGAGCCTTTGCTGTTTTTTTTATTTGACTTTAAACAACAAGGGACAAGATACTTTTTTGTGTGTACAAACAAATAACAAAGAGTATTTCTTACCCTGGCATGTAAGAATGGGCTGCCAACACTTGTATGAATTATGCCCAAGGCAGCAGGGACCAAGAGAAAAAAAAAATCCAATGACTAAAACTTCTCCTGGCTCTCAGTATGTTTTAAATGGAGTGCTTGGCTCACAACTCCTTAACCCACAGATCCAAGTTACCTTCTCTTTACTGCCTTGAATGGATGGTGTATTTTTGGTACATAGCGAAAAGCCAGTAGGAAAGCTGTCAAACTGAAAGCAAAGCTGCAAACAGATCCCCAACTCACAGCAACAATTTAGAGCTCAGTAGATTGTTTCCATGTTCTGTTGCAGAGAGAAGGGCTGGGGTTTTCAGGCTCTCTTCAGATGGAAGGAGGCTTACTAGAGTCTCAAAATGGGGAATAATTAGGAACATATTGGTGGCTTCTGGAAACTGGCTTCCCTTTGAGAAGCTGCAGCCCAGACCTTTGAGGGAAATATGATGGGATATGGTAGGACAGGCTGTGAGCATTTGTTGTCGTTGTAGGTCATGGAGTATCTCCATTGCCCACCAGGCTTTCGGAGGATGCTGTGCCTCAGTCCAGCAGTGCAGCTGGAGGAGAAGCTCTTGATGGGGCCACTGGCACCACAGCAGGGGCAAAAACTCCACCTGAAGAAACTTACGTTCCCAGCAAGATACCAGTTAAGAGGAAACCAAGCAGAACTTTCCCCAGATCTGAGCAGTCTGTGAATCACGTGGGGTCAGCAGAGAACAGCCTCGCAAATAGAAAGCTGCTGACAAGCCCCAAAGCAGAGGGGGAAAGCAGCCAGGCTGTGAAACAAGGCGTTAACTATACAATCTCATCAATGAGTAACAAAGAGGAGGATATCGGCCTCGATCATGAACATTTCAAGAACTTGAAGAACTTCTGGGAGAAGGGAGCAGACTCTGTGACAGTGGGAAACGTGCTGGAGGACCCGAGCCAGGTGGAGGCAGACGGTAGGCAGTTCAAGCTGTGCCGCTCACTCTCCGTACACTCTGGGCCAGGCCAGAACAGTGAAGAAAAACCTGGCGTCTTCACCAAAACAAGAACCCCCTACAAAAGGACAATAGCCTTGTCTTCCAGCGAGGAAGAACCAAGCTATGTAGCCCCTGCAAGGAAGGGCTCGGTTTCTGTCATTCCTAGATCCACATATGCCAAGAGCAAAGGCGGCCTAGTTACAAGAAATAACTCCCTGAGTGAAAGCAATGGGAAGCCACCGGTGCCAGAGGAAGAGAAGGCGGCACAGCGCTGCTCCAAGAAATCCAGATTGCCTGTGCGAGCGCCTTCCGTCAAAATCGAGTCGCCTACCAAAGAAGTGTCTGGCAGCACGTTTGAGCCAGAGACGCCTACAGACGAGTTTATCGTGGCAGAAGAGTGCAAGCACACAGCAAATTCCCTGGCGAGCAGGGTACAGATACTGATTGAGCCTGTGCTTACAGATGGTGAAAACGATGATGAGAAGGAGGAAAGATCTGATTTGAGCACTCAGGACAACATGGAAGTAAGTGGAGAGCTACCTGAGGAAAAAACGTGTGAGTCTTCAGACAAGCAAACACCTGGTGAACCAGCCAGAGAGGGAGAAGCCGTTCAGGGAATGGACTCAGCTGTTTACTCAGGTACTGAGGGCTGTAACTGCACCCTGTGAAATCCCAACAGAGAATCATCCCTAAGCCTGTTTTCTTCCCTAGCCCCTCTGCATTTTGCACATTTTCTTCATTTGTCCATTTATCCTGCATTGCAGTTTGTGCAGCATTAGCATGTGTGGAATGTGTTTAGCAAACAGCTCTGGAAATAAATCTTGTGTAGCGCGGTGCAAGTGTGAAAGGGGGCAGTGCCATGTTGTTCCCTTGCCTTCCTCCTCGCTACCAGCCCTCGTGCCTTACCTGCAAGCACCCCAGCTCAGGACAGCCCTCCGTTCCTTTAGCACTGCCTACAACAGGTCACAGGAACTTACTTTATTTCACTCACTGGGAAGACTGTACTTTCTTCAGACGTGGGGCTGGAGGAATTCTTTGTGGTGGTAGAGATAAGTCTGACACAAATAGAAGAAATAAAGTGTGAAGCAAAGTGTTTAATAAATACATTGGCTGTTAGGCTATCTTGATATAGCCACTGGCTGTCAGTGTTTAAATGACATTTTGGGTCTTTTGGGAATCCACAAGTGAATTTGGATATTAAACTGCAACCAAAGTGGACTGAACAAGGAGTCTGATCTTTCTGGCTTCTGATACCATGATGGTGTCAGTAGTATCACCACTTTATCGGTCTCTCTTCGGGTTTGATGGGCTCTTGTAGTGACTGTTAATATGAGCCAAATTTATTGTTAATTGCAATTCCTTTTACATATGGGCTCTGACTGCCCACAGCTCTGCTCTCTGCCAAGCAAAGACCTAGGAAGAGAGAGCTCGCCATCCTCTTTGTCCGAATTTCCTGTCCTCATGTACCTCTGTAAGACCTATTTGAGAGGATTTTCCATAGACTTCTGATTTTGATTTTTAACTGTGTGTTTGTTGGCTTATTTCCTACCTCTTATAACATTTCTGTGAGAATTCTGAATTGCACTTCAGGTAAACATAAATATTTCCTTTCTATACCAGATCATCCTTATATTTCTCAGGTTTTATGCCTTATTATTACATTCATTTCAGGATGATATTAGCAGATGGCTGTGTTTCACTGGAAGCTCTTTGTAAGTGCTGGTCTGTTTTAGGGACTGGGTTAATCTAGTGTTTACATTTCCCATCATAGTGTGAACAGTTTCTCAGGGAGAGACATTAAAGCACGCTGTTGATTTGAAAGCAGCCCTGTGTAATGTAACTGCAATGTGCTCTAAGCAGAGTGAACAAGCCAGGAGAGACACAGACACACACACGTTCTTGTTGACACACTGCCCATTTGTGTTTATTTATTTACCATGTTGATTTGGCTTTTCATGTATTCCAGAGGAAGATGGGGATCATTCTCCTGCGGCTCAGGCATTGGCCCGAGCAAATAGCATTAATCTTGCAAAGAGCATGGTGAACATTTACACAACCACAGAGAGTGAGTATCATCTTTCTTTCTCCTTTTTGGTTTACATTCCCTGAAGGTAATACATTATGCCCGAGTTCTGCATCCCTGGTGCTTCTGTGCATGTGCCAGGCAAGGAAAATGATATATGGTTTCCTCATCAAATTAGAGAGCTTACAGTGCCTAAAATTTAATTCAGAGCCAGGAAATTGCAGCTAGATTGATGGCATGTTACTCGGTGTCTTCAGCAAAAAACACAAGGGCTTCAAAGGGTTGGCAAGAAGCTTGTACCCATCTCTCCTCTTCCCCCACCGAGTACTGTAGGAGCTGGCATGGCAGCCTGTGCAGTGGATTAATTGGAGGTGCCAGAGCTTGCATCCAGCTTGCGGGTCACGCCGCAGACTCCTGTCACACACTTACTGGGCTTGCAGTGCCCAGCCTGAGCCTCTCGCCTTACCCAGAGCAGACCCTGTTTGCTGGCCTGATCTCCTCAGCTACCAGCTGGGACATGCTTTATGGTGGCAGTTTTTCCCTGAGAAACCAAGACAAGCTAAGGGGAAGGCAACCAAGGAAGCAGCAGCAAACCTGAAGAAGCCCATGGCCAAGAAACCTGTCTGTGCCACCAAGAAGCCCAGGAACGCAGCAGCCAAGGAAGGGGCCTGAAGGAAGGTAGCAGCAGCCT
The DNA here is from genome assembly GCA_031468815.1 of Morus bassanus. Lineage (NCBI taxonomy): Eukaryota > Metazoa > Chordata > Aves > Suliformes > Sulidae > Morus > Morus bassanus. The sequence goes on from CM062582.1 coordinate 5,063,135, forward strand.
CTGTGGTTGAGAAAGTCAATAAAAGTCCCCAAAAGGTGAAAACTGGCAAGCCCAAGAGGACAGCTAAGAGCGACGTGGTAAGGCCAAGGCTTCCAGGACTGAGGTGAGAAGGCTGGGGAGGCAGTGCCGGAGGAAGGGTAACGCCGCTTAGAGAAAACGATCAAGCCTGTTTAAGTAAGCCCAACCCCTCATTATGAGAGGGAGGAGAGTCCCCTTCGGGGCTGTGTCGAAGGCAGCCTGCGGGTGGGACGCGCTGCATCGCCCCGTGACTGTGCCCACCTCGTCCGGTAGCCTTGTGCCGAGCACACGCCCCGTCGTATGGTGCAGCAACACACGTCGTACAGTGCGGTGGCTCAAAGCTTCGGGTCCCACATGCATTGCCATTCAGTGACATGGTCTTCACACAGACGGCCAAGATTTTAGCCTCCCCTTATTAAAGCTTATTTAGAGCTGCAAACTTCATCCTCAGAAACCCTCCTCGACAGACTTACACTTACTTGTTTGCAGTATAACAAGTAGTCTGTGGAGATGGCTAGATTTAATGCTTTGATCATGTTTGGAAATAAAAACAGTAAATATCAAATGCACAGTAAATCATATAAAAGGTAAATCATATAAAAGGAAAATGCCAAAGAAGCTCTTGGGCGTTTTGAGCACTGAAGAATGTATCATCATGACTAACGTGCTAAACAAGTGTATATATGTGCATGTGTGTTTATGCACATATATCTTCTAAAAACAAGTTCTTCCGCGATGAAGGTAGTCATCTTCAAGGGAGTTACTGAGAAAAGATAAAGATAGAACAAATAGGTTTTATTTAGACATTTAAGCAGTCCAGTAACCATCTTTTTAAGTTGAGATGAAGCTTTCTGAATTTTTTCTTTTAGCTATCAGGCTATTGTCCACCTCTTTGTCTAGCAGAGTATTTGAGAGGTGTATGCAATGGTGAAATTATAGGTATAAATATTTTACAGCTCTTTTCTACAGGGCAGTGTGCTTCAAGATGAAAATGTGAGCATGTTTGGTTTCTTTGTCAAGGAGGCAGATCTGTGTGGTTTTAGTCTAAATTAAATCTACACAGAGAAAGTGGTACCAACAAGATACACATCCTTAGGCTAATAAGTGAATTAAATTAGTCACTAGAGGGAGTTTGCACACTCCTGCACATTGAACGGAAACGCACTGAAAATAGCTTTAAGATGTTAGCTAGCAGTTTTTGTCTTGGGGAGGGTCAGCTTCAGTGGCAGACGATAGAGGTGGGGCAAGTGGATGGTACTCCAGTGCCTCCCACAAGCTTTTCCTCCTTCCTTGTGCCCTTAAACAAAAATGTGGCTTTCGTATATTTTCCTGACTCTAACAAGATATCTTGATGCATTTTTTTGTTTGCACCTACAGCGTACAATAAACCTCATTTGATAGCCCATCAGTTTCTTGAACCTGAAAGAGTCAAAGAGCTGAGCAGATCCTCTCCTCTCCTGTTGTCTGAGGTAGGCTAGATGCCAGAAATGGCTGGAATAATGTTCACAGCATCCCCTGAATGGCAGTTGGTTTCATGAGACTGTTTCTTCCGGACACTGACAGTACTTGCTCTAGATCATGCCTTGGTTATGTCATAAATAAATGAGAAAAGCCTTAAGAAAAAAGCCCCCCAAACCCGAGACCAACCCTTCTGTCCTGGAGGAGTATTAGTGTTTCCCTCTGCCTCAAACCACGCTATTCCGTGCCCTTCCCAAGAGGCCAGGCAGTTGCATGCAGCTCTGTTTGGAGGCAGTTAATGATGACGTTCGCTGCCGGTCAGAGGGAATGCCTCTGGGGAGACTCCCTGCGCTCTCCTCCACTCTCCTAACCTGATCGCTGCTTAATGGGACTCTGCTGAGCTATTGGTTTTTCTCTGTAGTGTTGCAAAGTGCTCATACGGCAGAGCTTAAAGGTGCTTGTTATTTTCTGAGCAGACTGAATCAGACACGGCTTCGGAAATCAGCTTCCAGTTTAACAAGCACAAAAAGACGCCTAGCATTGGCAGCCACTCGTCCGACATGGCATCTGTCTCCTCGGTAGGTATTTAACGCGTACATCTTGCTAGATAGGTTTTCTCAGTCGGATGCGGTGACGCTGCATTTCGGCTGATACTGATGATGTGGCCTCCAGAGTACCCTGTTGGTTTCTGCAGGGTACATTATTAAAAGAATGGCGATGGTTAATTACTTGCTTGCGTTAAAGGAGTGTCTCCAGGTACCATCTCAAATTAGAGACCCACTGGGTCACTGTTAGACAAATTCACAGCAAGCGGTAGCCCCCGCTCTGAAGTACGGATCCTCTGAAGCCTGGGTGTGTGCAGGAGAGAGGGGTGGCCTTTTTCTGGGTGGGGAAATGAGGCACACAGCTATTAAGTGACATGTTTGTGGTCCAGCTCTGAGAGAGCTGGGACTGTAGACGAGTGCCCTCTGCAAGCTCATCCTTCACTTCATCAGCAAATTCAAGGGAACTCAGAGTTGGACAGCAAAAGTGTGATGGGAAGCTTCAACTTCTAAGGAAAGCTGAAAAGAGCTGGGGGTGTTTCCTTGAGCATTTTTAAAATCATTCCTTAGAGGCAGTGTTTTGTGGGGGGCTGCTTAGAAGTGCTTGAATTTGATGTATTACTATTATAGGTATCTCCAAGGTGTATATGTGAGATTTAAAGAATATATGTGAAGCAAAGCTGGTAGGGAGGGGTCATGAATGTAGGTAAATATGTTTAAAAAAGCCTAGGACTTTGGGGCACATGAGTCCTTCTCCTAGTCTGGAGAGTCTGCGAGCCATAAATGAGCCTTTTGCATCCAAGTCACACAGATGTTCCTGAAAATCTCTCTTGGGATTCTCTGCTGGGTTGAGTATCCTGGTGGGATGGTACATGCAGCTCCAGCGACTGAGAGGAGATGTTTCGCAGGTTCTTGTACGTTATAATAGAATGACGTTCAGAACCAAAGGAAGAAGGGGAAGACAGAGAAGAATGGAGTTAATTACTAGGAAAGTTTTTTGATAAATGTTCATGACTGTACCACAGAGAAATGCCAAGAAGGTTAATTATTTGCTTTGTAAATGGCATTAGCTTTTATGTTATCCCGTCAGGAATCATGAGTGATTGGTGCAATAGAAAATTCTCTCATCTTTCTGGAGCTGTGTTTTGTTTCTGCTTCACCACTTTCTACCAGAGAAAGACAAAGCCTTGAAAAAAAAAACCCAAGGCCTATGGGCAAATGGAGTTTGTTCTGGGAAAGCAAGGGACTCTTGGGTGCCTAGCTCCCGGTTTATACCCATAGAAACGTCATTTTGCTGTGCCTTTGTGGCAAGTAGATGCACACAGGCTGTCTCTGGCGGGACAGTGGCTCTTCAGGACAGGGGTTATATCTATTTCTGTTTTGTACAGCTCCATGCATATTGTGAGCAAGCAACAAGATACTAATAGTTTTTCCTATATTTATAGTCTGATATGGTTCTTACTAGCCTATTTTAAAAATTGATTGGCAATTGTGTGGCTATATCTACCAGAAATAGTTTATATACAAATAGTTCAAGTTCTCTCAATATATTTCTTTCTTAGTGATGAGACTGGGTCAGGATAGCAGCTGTTTGTACTGTAAGCATAAGGAAAGGGAAGAGACTTGTGTGGCCCCCCCCAGTAATATTTGACTCCATTTCCCAAAGTTTTGGGATTTAGGGGTGAAAAATCTTCTGCATTTATTGAGCATTCAGGAGAACAGTGCTTCTAAGCCCTGGTCAAGGATAGCACATCCTTGTGAGATCCTTATTCAGGTTCCCCAACCTTTGCTTGCTTGAGCACAGCTGTGGATGTGTACCATTTCTGTGTCAAGGACACAATACCACACAAGGACAGAAATGGCAGATTATTTCTGTGGGAACGCACTTTTCAGACTATCGTCTTTGTCCAGAAACCAAGTCAGGAGGGTGCCTATTTCACTGGCACTGACCTTGCTTTTCCACCTGGCAGGTGAGTGGCAGTGTGCTCAGTGTCTACAGTGGTGATTTTGGGAGTGTGGATGCCCAAGGTACTGTGGAGTTTGCTCTAGACTATGACGAGAAGAACCGGGAGTTCCAGGTTCACGTGTCCCAGTGCAAGGACTTGGCTGTCGTGGATGAGAAGAAAGGCAGATCTGACCCGTGAGTGACGCTTTGGTGCCTTGTGACTTCTACATTGCTGAATTTTGTTTTCTGAAGGATTTTTTTTCTTATGTTTTCTCTTTTTAACTGTCATGGTTTCGTCCTTCCTTCAGAGTTCTGGTGCATGCTTAGTGCTGGGACTTTCCTAGCTGATGGTTCTGGAGCCATTGGCATCAGTAAATATGTTGCCACAGACTTAAATTTGAACAGATTGAGAAAGCTTTGATCACTACAAAGACAGTTCCTGTTATCACTAGAATAAGTTCTCTCTGTGTCCATGTGAACCTTGATCTCCCCATGGTGAACACACTTTGGTAATAACTCCGGTGATGCAGACACGTATCCATCTGTATGAAAAACAAGTCCATAAAGAAGTGCTGTTGGGGCACAATGGTAGTTGTACAGAGGTTAGTTATCTCTAGTTTGAAAGATGATGAAAAGGAGCTTGGAATTGAACCCTGAGAGAGAGACTTAAAGATGTTCCACCTCTTTCGTCCTCTTTAATTTCACCCTGATTTTGAATGCACAGAGATGCCATAGTTACGGACATTTCAGAAACTGGATGTATGGCCTTGCTGGCTTCCTGTATTGCCTAGACAGCTGCCTGGTCTGAATGTTGGTGGCATCTACCCATCTCCAGTGAGATTTATAACTTCACATGCAAGCCGAGTTAATGTCCTAGGAGGTCTCTTAATTAGTTTTGCCTTCAAAGAGTCAACTCCAGGTCTTTTGTTTCCATGTCACCGTTCACAAGTGTTGCCCACTTATTAGAACTTGGCGATACGCAACAACATCCAGCTGGAGTTTGTTTTCTTTTCCAGGTATGTTAAAACTTACCTGCTCCCAGATAAAGCTAGAATGGGCAAGAGGAAAACTTCAGTGAAGAAGAGGACAGTGAATCCCATTTACAATGAGGTGTTACGGGTAAGAACAAATACATGCTCTGAAAACCTGTGTTGTAGCAGGCACCTCTACCATGTCAGGTCTGGCAAGGTCCTGCCTTCTTGGCCAGGCTTCTTTGCCTGCCTCCTGCCAACACTGCACTGCTCTTCCCTTGGGTTTGTGAGGGCAGAGATGTTAAAGGTTTCTCTGCACCCATCTGTGTGGCACCCAAGGTTTCTATGTCAAAACTGCACAGTGATCTTTGGATGAGATAGGGAACTGCATCCTGTGCTGTCTTCAGCCAGAGCAAAGGGTGTTCTTCCCTTCCCTGGTGCACAGTCACTAGTCGTAACAAAGGTCTTCGTTATGTGATCTTACTCATCAAAGCATGGAGGATTATTTAACAATGCCCAGGCCTGTGTTAATAATTCTTGAAAGAATATTGGTTTTGCCCTGTGACGAATGGAGCGCTAGGTTTCCTTGTGCTCAGCAGAAAAGCTTTGTCAGGGTAGCAGTATTGCTGCAGGAGAAAAAAAGAGATGTTGAGAGCAAGGCCAGTGGAATGGGTTTGAGTGTCTCAGTCAGAGCTTATTCAAGCTTTTGAGTAGTTTATTTCTGGTTGTGAAAGAAACAGAAGAAAAATTTGAACAACCTGACTTCTCTTTTTTCCTCTAGTATAAAATAGAGAAAATGGTCTTGCTGATCCAAAAATTAAATCTCTCTGTTTGGCACAATGATCCACTGGGGCGTAACAGTTTCTTGGGAGAGATCGAAGTAGACTTGGCCAGCTGGGACTGGAGCAACAGGAAACTCAACTGGTACCCGCTGAAGCCCCGTGTAAGTGTGTCTTAGCTGCAATCCCACTTTCTAGCCCAATCCTGAAGTCTTTAGGGATGGCAGAAGTACTTCCTGACTCCTCTGGGGTCTTTGGGTGGTGTGGTGGAGCAGAGCAACCTAAACTGTACCTAGGGAAGTGCAGTAAAACACCCACAAGCCCTGGACACGTTAGTGCAGTATTCAGTGCTCTGAACACAGGCCTTCTCGGGTCTTACTTGGTGACTGATCTGCAGGGACACTTGCATAAATGTGATCTAACACTAATCAACAGAAACTGTGACATGACTTTGCCTCTCTCTCTACTCACATAAGGACCATCCCTTAAAAATAGACAGCAGAGTACTAGGTGATGCAGTTGAAAATGCCTTGAGAGGTAAATATTCAGGTGCTGCATTCTGTAAAGCCTGTTCAGCTTCCTGCGTGCTTCTGGGTTTGGAGGTCTGATTTGAGATCCCTTCTCAGAAAAATAAAGGACATTTGTCTTTCAGAACTAAGATGCTTAATTATTTCCAGCTGGACATGCCTGGAAGGGCAGCCTTGCTCTGAATCCTCGGGCTTTTAGTTCTGAGGGACTGAGTTTGAGAACAAAGCCACAAAGAAAGGAGCTGCCCTGAGAACAGGCTGCCCCAGCCATGCAAAATCAGAGTTTGTCCATTTGTGCCCCTCCGCTGAACTCCAAAGCTGTTTGCCTTGCTATGTTTACACCATCCCTCATTTAGTCAATCATAACTCTCTCTGTTTCAGAGCCTTTCTGCTGTTAACGGTGTGGATCATCGAGGAGTGATGAATTTGTCTATTAAGTATGTGCCTCCAGGAAGCCTAGGTAAAATGTGTTTCGTGCATTAAGAAGTATTGCCCGCATGTAGACATGCAACTTGAATGCCTCATCTGTTTAAGGGCTGGTTAAAGAGTAATCTCATTAGAGCAAGACCTTAGAGATCAGCACAAAGGCACCACCAGCAGTGCTTGATAGCACTATCTGCAGCCTACATCTGATTTTCACATCTGGATTTATTGGGAGAATGCTGGGGAGAGAGGAGGGGCTCAACAACCTCAAGCTGTTATGAGCACTGTGGGCACTGCCGGGTGCTGTGATGTGGTAGTAGCCACACACAGCCCCTCTTACTGTTGGGCAGGCACAAGGCTGGGTTTGCCCAGCAGTTCCTTCTCCTTTCCTGGTTCAAAGCAGCACCAGCGCATTGTGTCAGGAGCCCTCTGCATCTGCAAGCGTGACGGGGCTGGTAGTAGTGCTGTGGCTCCCAGGCAGAGGGGTGCAGAGCTCGCGAGGGAGTGAGTACGCAGAGAAGTCATGTTGCTGCTCCCTCAGGGCCCTGGAGAGGCAGCCTGTCGCTTTGCTAGCTATTGTAAGGACTGGCGCGACAGTTTTTCTCTTCTCCTAAATGGCAGGTCCCAAGAATCCTCCCTCTGGTGAAGTTCACATTTGGGTCAAAGACGTCAAGGACCTGCTGCAGTTGCGTCCTTATGGAGTTGACTCCTTTGTGAAATGGTAAGTGCGTGAGCATGGTATTGGCTGTGGTCCTGGGTCTGTCCCTCCACAAAGCAGTAGGTTTTCTTCTCTTTTCTCAAGCTAACCTAGTTGTGCTTCCATACTGTAAAGCCTTCGTGTTGCATTGGGGTCTGTAGGAGAGAATTGCCCTTGTTATTAATTTACGGCCAAATTAGGAAAATCCTTGCTGTGATAAAGCTCTTGGTCAATCCCTGTCTGTGACTCACTCAGGGATTTGCCTCAATAACATCTGAGTGAGAGGAATACGTGAGCCCTGCACCTCAGCCCAGTGTGTTCATGTGAAGTTGTGAATTTTGCCTTGGTACGGGCTTGCATGCAAAGTTTGGGAATTTGTTAGGGACTCACCAGAACTGACATATGGACAGTTGGATCCTGCTTTGATCTTCTCCAGAATTTAGTATGTGCATGTTTTCTGCAGCCTGCAACACCAGTTCTCCTGTTATATGGGAAGAGGTGCTGCAAATATGCCAGAATATTGAAAATTTTTAAGGGGATTTTAAGATTTTTTCAGCACTTTGAAGTGCTCACCATCTTTTTTGTATATTTTAAATACTTAGAGAGTTCTTCTGCGGAAAGGTCCTGCTTAAGAAGCCTAACTGACCATTCTGAAATGCCCTCTTAGGCATCTAAGTGATGAAAATTTATGAAAATAGAAATACGTGGAAGTAATGTCCATTTTTTTAATGCGAAATGCCGGTTTTCAAAAAAAATTTGCCAAAAGCAAGATATTTTAAGCAAGTACCCTCCTCTCTGAAAATGTTTGCTTTTAAAATGGATTTTCTTGGCCAAAAGAAGTTTCATCGGGGAATTATGAGCATTTCCCATTAAATCTACAGAGATTTCTTGCATTGAGACCCAATTCCTCCTTTCTTCAGAACTGAGACTTGTTTAGACTGAGGAACTTCGTAGGAACAATTCAAATCTCGGGTGATATTCTATACTACACGCTGTATTCTCTCTCTTCTCAAAGCTATGTGCTGCCAGACACCAGTAAGAAGAGTTACCAAAAGACCCGAGTCATAAAAAGAGACACAAACCCTGTTTTCAATCACACTATCGTGTATGACGGCTTTCACACAGAGGATCTAAAGGATGCTTGTGTTGAACTGACTGTGTGGGATCATGAAAAACTTACCAACCATTTCCTTGGAGGAATCAGGCTGGGCCTCGGGATGGGTGAGTGATTTCCTTTACATTAAATGAATACTGTTACCATATTGCTGAGCCACAAGATAAATGGGAAGTTGCAGAGCATTTTCCTGCTGGGGAGAAACCAGGGACGGGGAGTCTCGGTAACTGTTGAGAGTCTTGGTACTTGCACTGTGTCGTGGATGGGGGTGGGCCTGGTACCACGATAGCAACACTCTATTCCCACATTTTCTGCCACCACCAGCTCTGAGGTCTGGCAAAACTCAAGAATCTCCTTGGGTCCATCAGAGAGTTTTCCTGCTGTTACAGGAAAACAGGCTTGTGTTCCAAATCATCATTATATTGCTGCTACTCCCAGGGAGGAGTGCTCAGAGAAGACAACTTGAATGCCATGTGGGACAGCACCACCTGGTGACTCTGTCCATATCACCTCCTCCCTTGAAATGCTTTAGTAGTAGGAATAACTAATATTTGAAAAACAGGGTGAGCTACACGAGTTGATCTGGTAAGTAATCAGCACTGAGAGTACATCAGCTGGAATTAAATCACAAATTGGAAGAATGGAGTTGTTTGGGTATAGACTAAGGTGTTATTGTTGGGTTTTTGTTTTGTTTTTATTTAGATGATGTAGTGCTGAAAGACCTCAGCAGGGGTGCCATTTGCTCCACTGGGAGACAGTCACTGTCCCTGGGAGTTGGTGGCATCAGGTTCCAGTTCAGAGGACTTAGACCTGTGCTTAGCTGGAAGTGTTTTACATCAATGGGGTTACTCGTCCTTGAAGTTAGGAAAATTCCAATATTTTTAAGCCACAGTTGTAAAGAGCAGATGGGACCATCTCCCATTGTCCAGCTGTTCATCATGGAGGTTTGTCCCTCTCTAAACATCCTGTCCTAGCTTTCAGTGTACCCCATACCTAGGCTTGGACAGATAGCGTGTTCATCTTTGTATTTTTGTAAGTGGGATATCTAAGGTTTTCTGAACAATTTATTGTCAAGCAAGAGGGCTTTCTGAGAGATGAAAGACAAACAGAAGATTTCACACTGTTGCAGTAAAGGATACCTGTTCCTTGAGGGTATCAGGAAAAGGCTCGTAGTAGCTGGAAGGTCTGCCTTGCAGGTGCACCTCTGTTTATTGGCTTTGCTGGTGTGTTCTCTGTTTTCATTCTCTAACATGTCACCAGGAGGGTTGTGAACTATTCAGTGGGAAGTGGCAACAAGAATAAGCTCATAAGCAAGGTGTAAAAATACCAACCCCAAGATAAGCTGTGATCCAAAGATAGACCTTTATCTCATTGACAAGTAGTTGGCACTTGAAAATTTTGTTGAATAATTGACTTGGAATTAATGTACACACTTTTCCGCTATCATATGTTCGATTCCTATACAAATGAAGTGTAGAGCAAGAGAATTTTGACAAATACCCCACCCTGTCCACAAGAAAATCTTTTAAGAGGAAATGCAAGCCTTTTAGACCTTCTTTACCGTTCTGAAAGATGCAGAAAGGGCTTGAGCCCAATATTATTTTCCTTGGCAGGTCATGTTTAGGGTTCTTGCATTTTGTAGCTTTTACATTGACTTCATTCTGACCTCTGGTGTAAAATAGAGGTCATAAGCAGAAGAACAGGAGGTGTTTAGGGTGCAATTTGCTGAGGGGAGGTCAGCACCTTTTATGTTAAGATACTGCCTGCAACAGTTACATCCCATTGAGTATTTTTGCGTGGAGTAGGAAGTCTTTGTGTAGCTCCCAACGTTGTCGTTTTCTTGTTCTTTACAGGTTTGAGCTATGGCATCTCTGTGGACTGGATGGACTCCACGCAAGAGGAGGTGGCCTTTTGGCAGGAGATGATGTCGGCTTCCAATGAATGGGTTGAGGGATTGCTGCCACTGCGCTCACTGGCAGGGAGGAAAAAACTGAAATAACCTGAAAAACTGGAATTCGTGCCATAGAAAAGCTGAATGTGTTTGTTAGAATTAGGAAACTTCCTGCACTGAGGTGATAGAGACCATCCATGGGGCTGGCAAGTGTCAGGTTAATAAGGCAATTGATGGACGGCACTCTGGAGATGTTAAATGTTAAGTACTAATTCCCATACGGAGGACATGGAAGATGCCAAACTGATGCTATAGTTGATTTTGACCAAGAAGAAACTTAATTTTCCTTTTTATTTAATCATTTATATTCAGTATCTTTGCATTCCATTAAGCTCTGGGAATATTGGCAGGAGGAAAAGGAGATATAGATATTTTTATTTTTCTTACTGTTTCTTGTGCCATTTTTTTTTCTGTGCAGACATGTACTTGTACTAAAGCAGCAGCATGGTATTATTCATATTCCCCTGCAAGTGATACACTTTGTACTTGATGTAAAATTGCTCCAAGTCACCGGCAGCACAGTCTGAGAATGGGAGCTTTGCATTTGTGACAACATGTCTGTAACGTGAGGAAAATTGAGACCCAAGGTGAATCTAAAGAAAGAGAGGTCTAACTGAAGCAGAAGATGAAGCAACCTGAGGAGGGTAGCAATGAGGAATTCAATATATTAATTTCTTTCTGCTTTAATATGAAAGAGAGAAGTGATGGTCCTGCAGCTAGTGGGATTTTGCAATGAGGGGCTGGTTTGCTAGCTTTCTCCCAGGCTTCCTCAGTGACCTCAGGCAAGTTTCTCTATGAAAGGACAGTTTCAGTGCAATATTACTAAAGTGCTTGCCCAAATGTAAAATACGGTTACAGAGCTAAGGGGCCTAATCGCACCTTTGAAATGCCTTGTGTGCAAAACATTTCAATATGAAATAATGATGTAGGAAGCAATCTCGTGTTAGCCTCGCACAACAGGTCAGGAAAGAAAGGTCAAAACCACACTGGAACGCGGGAGCTGTCAGGAGCCGGTGGGAGAGGTAAGTAGGGAGTGAACGAATGCGAAGGGTGGCGGCAGAGCTACAGTTGCCTGGGGTGGTCTCCTGCTCCGTACCCTGCTGCCTGTCTGGTCTTCCTTTCACCTGATGCCTGTCAGCGAGTTGTCCGTGGCTGGAATTTGCTTTTTGCCAGTAGCTTGCAAGAACTGTGCATCTGGCACATTGACCGTGGCAGAGTGGCATCGTGAATGCATTTTGAAATGCAGCTTTGTAATTTCTATTTTGGATGTACATATTGTGATTAAATAGAATGTTTTTCTTTAGTCATCAGCTGGTCTCCTTGTAGCTATTTTTAGCATAGTCTGAGTAACGAAAAAGCAAGCAAAAGAGGTGTTAAACTTTGTCATGTCAAAATGAACCATTTTCACCCAGCGGCAAGTGAAATGTCATGGAGAAATAGTTTTTGTAGCTATCCTACCCTAGATTTTGGCTCTTTGAATATTCTGATGTTCTTTAATGTATTGATTTTATTTAACTCAAGCTCAGTGTAAATTTTCAGCTTAGCAAAGATGGTTGTAAATAAATGAATGGAAAAATGTACGCTTAAAATAACGACTTTTTCATGAAATTAAGACATTTGGGAGATAATCAGCAACTTTCATAGGAAAAAAAATCAAGAAAGAAGATGGTTTTGCAATTGGAAAAAGATAATACTTGAAAATGTACCAGTCATAGTACTGAAAGCACTGAGAGTCCGTCCGCAGAGCAACAGAATTAAATAAATACTCGCTAATGAAGGACCTGATATATATAGCATGTCAGCCCAAAGATGCTGTGTATGGGCTCAGCCTGGCATGTTTTATTCACCAAGGTTTGGTCATTTATTGCCTTTGTGGGATAAAATAGCAATATTGGGCCTAAGATGAGAATTTTTAAATTATTCTCTTTACCTGTTTAGGTGCCGAACATGTGAGTATTTACACATATATATAACTTAACTACTACGAGGAGCCCTGCTCGTCGGAGCAGTGCCTTGTTGCAGTGAAGTTACCCACAGGACTGCTGCTCTCGCCCCCAGCGCTTCCTTATCCCACAAGCTGCTCCCGGGAGGCGGAATTTCTGCTGTGGCTGCAAACGCCGTTGGTAATGCTGGGGGCTTCGGCTCGGGCAGGTCTGGGTCTCTTCCTGAAGGGTTCAGCTGAATTCTCTCCACCGCAAAAATGGAGCCATCCTGCCTCCTCCTCACGTGCAGTATTAGCACATGCGGTTGTGACGATGTTGCCAAAACTGCTGTTTGCGTCAACGGAGCTGGAAATGTTTGTGTTGGTGTTTCAGAAAATTAACATCTTTTTCGTTAGCGATGCCAATAAGGGGAGAAAAAGGGTGTCAGTGGGCCAGTTTCATCCCAGTGCGGTTGCTTGTATGAACTTGGCCCAGGACTTTGTGAACAGACTGGTTTTGCATTCAGAGTCCATTGAGGATTTTTGTTAATCTTTTGGTGGCTTGTTTATTTAAATCAAGCCCTGATTAACTTAAGAAGCTTACTTTGGCATTTAATAGTTTATCAGAGTAAAAGATTACGCTGCCAAACCACACGCACATTTGTAACACAGCTGTACCTGAGGTAGTAAAATTTGCTCTGCCGTATCTGTTTCGCTTACTGCGCTTTATCAGAAAAAGACTTAAGGCGCTTTTATTGTCAGTGTCATATGGAGGAGTGGATGAGCTTGTGTGTCTATGGTTAACGGCCTGTTTGTATGTGCCTTATAATGTTGACATTTGTTGTCTGTGAACGCTATATGTAACAGAGACTCGGGCCCGGAGGCACGTGCTGGTGATAACATGAGTAGGGTAGTAACTGGTAAAAAAAGAAAGAAGGAACAGATGGAAAGTTTTCTGACTGTATTTGCTAGTTCATTGTAGAATGGGTTAAGCAAAGTTCTGTAAGAAGGTAAGACTTCATGCATAGAGTAAATGTGGTTTTAAGTTTCTCATTTCCCTGAATACGAGCATGCAGGTACCAGTGACGCAGCGGGCGCTGCCTGGGTCACTGAGCTCTTGCTGGACACAGAAGCGGCCCCAGGGACTGAGCAGGCCGTGAAATGCTAGGTTACAGGCTGGGACCCTTAGGCCCTCTCCTCTTAATATAAAATACAAACCTCAGTATCTACAGTAGAGCTGGGCAGCTGCTTTTCATGAGTGTTCTGCCTTTGCATGTGAATGTGCTTCCTTTGAGTTTATGCCTTATTTATACAACTTTTTCTAGGGACCATTTACAAGCAAAAAAAAAAAAAAAAAGGAGAGAAAGCAAGAGTCTAGAAAGTATTTTTGCCCCAGTCAGGCAAATATAATCTGTGGTCTATGTCCATTCAAAACTGTTCATATTACAGGTGTCAGAAACTATTGAAAATAGTTTAGAAGCTAACTAAAGAAGAGAAGGAAAGAATTGTTGAATCTTGAACAACATCCAGTGAATGAGTGTCTCAGAGGAGATGAAAAAGAAGTGGTTGAATTAATTATCCATTACTAAATATTTGCTCAGCTTTATCCCTCACCAAGACAGGAAAAAGAATTTGAAGTACTATGGAGATTTGGGGTGAAAATTATGCTGGCTAAATAAACGCATGTAATAACATGATCTATTGAAATAAGAAATGCTGTATTTTTGCAGGCTTGTTAAATTAAGTCAAAAAATGTATCGAATAGACCGGTGTATCAAAAACTGAATAAATAAACACACTTCAGTTCCTGATAACTAGAGTGAGCATATTCAGCACCAGGTTTGGTTGGTTGTTTTAGTTGGCTGTTTTGTACTTTAATCTTTCACGGCTTAATCATTTTTCTTTTCCACCTGCCTACTTTCCACCCCTCAGGTGTCCTGGTCATCTGCTGTTAGTGTTCAGACGGATGCCCGGGAGGAGATGTCCCTCTGAGCGCTGTCACAAAGGTTGTCGGAAGACGTTGGGAAGCTCAGTGTAAAGCACCATGCAAAAGCATGTTTGCAAAGACGCTGTGAGGTACGTGTTACTGGAGCTGCGCCGCTCTCAGCAGCGTTGCTACTGCGCAAGATCCTACTGACCCGTGGAAAGCTCTTAAAACCGAAATCCCTTCCCATGGGGTCATCCAGGAACAGCCACTTTTTCCCAGGAGCTGCACTTTTTGGGAGGCTACTTGTGCTGGTGGCTGTGCCACGAGGAGCTGCTCGCCCAGCGAGGGTCAGGGTGACGTTCGTGGGGCCACAGGAGGACTCTGAGTGTGTGTTGGTGCTGCAGTACCAGCTCCCGGCCTGCCGTGCGCAGGAGATGGCTGATTTGTAGCAATGAGGTTTGAGCGAGAGCGGGCAACTGCGGGGTGGCCGTTCCCACTTTTGGGGCGTTTGCCAACTTCTCCCGCCCTTCTGAACACGTTGGTTGGTTGGAGGGTGCTGGGTCAGCTCGCAGCAGCACAAAAACAGAGCATCGGCCTCCAGGAGGCCCATGGAGCAATTACTATTAATGGCTTGTATGAGATCTCTTTCTTCTGAGAGAGGGATGGGCATGGTGGAGAGCTGGAAATGCCTCCTCCAGGGGCACTACAGGAGTTCAGCAGCCATAGACCAAGGTCCTTTTGGTTTTGCATTAATTTCCCATTCACTCAGCTGAAATGCCTCATGTCAGATAGTAAAATCTGAATGAGGCTGGGTGAAGATGTCAAGCAGGCAGCAGCATCCTAGGAGGAGCGGAAAACCACAAAGGGGAGCAGGCTCTGAGCTTGCCAGGTTTGCTGGTCACACGCGGTTCATGCCGGAGGGCTCCGGTTAGCATTCCCGCTGGAGAGGGGCCGGTGGCGGTACAGTCATTTCCCTGCAAGCGACCTGAAATAGGTGTTTGCTTAAGCAGGCAGATATTTGCTTTTTAAAAAGCTGTAAAATCATATTATGGTGGGACTTGTCTCTGGGCTGTGGCAATCCAGCCTCTGTTGTAGACCCAAACTAACTAAACCAGCCCTGCTTTAATAGATCGTTTTAGGAGGAAAGGAAGGAGTCCTGAGTATGAAAGCATTTCTGCCGGTCAGTTTTTCTGTTTTTTTCCAGGACTGCAGTCAGGGTTTAGCGAATTACTTGGCATACTGTATTTTACAAAATGGAACATATACAACACCACAGAGCCACAGTCCTACCCCCTGCAGCTCCTTAAGGACCCCCACAATTAGTCCTGAGCAGGCGTTGCAGCTTCTGATAAAAAGGCCTGTATTTAGTGGTGTTGAACAGAGCAAATGCGAGTGTATTTTGCCTTTTCTCACTCTACAGACCTGCCTGTGCTGCCGCTAAACTTGAGACGCTACCAGTAGGAACAGAAATCAGATTTCATGCATCTAACAACCTGTAATGCCATCCTGCTAGTTATTAACAATCCAAAGTAGCTCTTGAGCTGTAAGCAAGCAGCCCGAGCTCTGGGCTCAGAGGGGAAGCCAGGGAGCTGTTTTCTGGCAATGTAAGTAGGTCAGGCACCCGCTCTGTAGGAAGAAAAATCACAATAACCTCTTTTCCTCTCCTCCTCTCTCTCCCACTCACCATTACTAATTTATCCTGATTGTAATGGCTTCTGTTTGCTCTAAGCAGATCCTGTTCTCTTCCTGGGAAGACTTGAGCAGCTACAAGGACATAATATTCCCAGTGGAGGATCTGTTCTTGGATTCAGGCAAGTTCAGGCAGATATAATGATGGGAGCCCCCCTTTTTTGACTGGCCAACCCATGACCATTTTAATGCGATCATAATCTGAAATAAGACACTGGGAGCTGCATCTGGAGTATGCCAACCCATGGTAATAAGCTGATGTTTAATTTATTGTCACAGGGAAGTGTTTTGCAAATGTTTTACATCTCTTCAAAAACCCGGCTGACTCTCGCTCCATGCGCAAGCTGGTGGGGCTGGAAGCTACGTTGTGGGTGCTGTGTGGCACCAGAGGGTGGCCCTGCCACTTGCAGGGATGCAGGGACAAGCTTATCCTCTGTGCGTGTCCACCCATGTGGATCACACTGTATGAGAGTTTAACCTTCCCTGTCCATTCAGGTTGCAAAGCAAATGCTAACGCTGCCCTGGAGCACTGGTACTGACTCAAAAGGCCTCTCTGGTTATTTCTGAAGTTTCTCTGCCTTTGTGTCTCTCCCACGTTCTCCCATTGGCACGGATCCTGGCTGGCTTTGCAGCCCCGTCTCTGTGGCGTTGTTAAGCTCCTCGGGAGGAGGCAGTGCCTGCTGCTCAGGGGATGGGGCAATTCAAGCTGTCTGAGGTCAGCAGCTGCTCTGCGCTGGGCCCTTTATCCCTCTATGGCCAAGGGAGGGAGCAGTGGTGGTGGAGGACGGTTCATCCCATCAAGCTGAGTGGGATAAATAGCTCTAAAGATGTTCTGCCTCTGTTGGCTACAGAAGGAGCCTGGACACCTAGTGTCCAGGAGAGACATTTAGGTAATGCGTTCCTATATTAATGGGGGACCATCAATGGCACGGCCAGCATCACTCAGCCATGACTATACTTATCAAGCCTGTGTCTGCTCTACTGCTTTTGATTTGATCCCAGTGTGACACTGGGGGACCAGTGGTACCTCTGCAGGATGTCACCCCTGCGACCCCAACCAGGATGCTTGGAGCCGCCTTGGTCTGCACCACTCCATAGCTCGCTAGAAGCATTTTCCCGACAGGTTGGCATTTGGGGCGGGAGGTTAGACAAGTTTCCTGGGGACAGAGGCTGCCGGTCTGCCACAGACGTCCTCCACTACAAAAGGCACCTGAGCCCAGCCAAAAGCCAAGGTGGGACAGAAGCTTCACCATGGGCCTCCTGGCATTCAGCCCTGCCTGTGCTTCCCTCCTGCTACTGCGATTGGAGGCTCTACGGCTGTCACCTCGTCACAAAGTCCTAAATTACGCTCCCAGTGCCTGCTGTCAGCTGGGCTGTCAGTTCCTGAGCGCCGTGTGGTGCCCTTGGCTTTACGCTTGTCCGCACCACCCTGACTAACTGTGGGCATCGTATAAATAATAAACATTAACTCGCTTAATACCTTCCCTCTGTCCCGGGTTTTACAGTGGCACGCATCAGCGAGCAGGTCATGGGTGCAATCATGTCCCTGTCAGCTCTGTAATCTGTCTCCATGTCACATCTCCCGGACAGGCCTAATTTAACAGGGATGTTTTTTGGGGAAGAGCTAATAAATTGTTTGCTACGTGTGGTTAGCCAGCCCCGTTCTCAGCGCTCCCATCACCCTGGTGTGTGGCCCATAACTGTTTTCAGTACGTAACTGCTCTCTGGCCTGTTTGGTAGCATACACTTGCCCAGCTCCATCTGGGTGCAGTTTATCTCTGCAGTGATGAGCAGCTCCACTGTGAGTCGGGCTGGGAAATAAAACCTACGAGGGCTGGGGACAGCAGCCTGTGGGTTCTGGTGCTCTGGTTCCCCAGTGTGTGGCAATCACTGCACCTTCCCAGGCTGGGGCGCAGGCACGGGCCGTCTCGGACAGCTCCTGTGCAGCCAGCCCCGCAGCGAGGGATTGCGTCTGATTGATCGGTTTTTGTATCCTTGGAAACTGAAAGGGCATTAAAATTGCATGGTGCGTGCAACGCTGATGCACTCTCCTCCTCATAGTGCTGCCACGGGCTTGGAGATGGCTTCAGCCTCCAGCTGCCAGCCACGGGGTGTTAAAGGGCACCGGCTGGTTTTGGAGATAAACTAAACTACAACTGAACGGCAAACCTTGCAGAGGGAAGCACCTCTGTGAATCGCAGTGCTGGTGTCTGCAGGGCTGTCTGACTCCTGGCCATCCCTGACCACGGCTCAGTACCTTCTCTGCGACCCAGCCGCAGCGAGCCTGGGCCTCACGGCAGAGCGCTCCTGCCCCAGAGGAGCTGCCTGCCTTGGAACCATCCTACCCCAGCCGCAGGGACTGCTGAGCTGGCGCCAGGCTCCTAACGCAGGGTTGCATGGCAGCGGTTCCTGCCATTTGGAGTGCACACGGCACTTACCACCCATCAGCCTGAAATGGGTTGGAACTGGGCTCGCAAAAGCCCCTCCTAAGTATCTGCTTAGGGCTTCATCATCTAACACTAAAAGGAAGTTAATATAATCGCGCTGGGCTAGACACTAAGGCAGTGCAGGGTAGCAGGGGAGGCGTTCGCCAGCCCTCGCCCCCTTTTGTCCCGGCTTTCCCGCCTTAAAACAACTTTACTAAATAAGAAATACCCACTCCAGCAGCTGATGCGCGGGTGTTTTTCGCCTTGCGCGGGAGCTACAGGCAGAGGTGCACATAGGCAGCCCTCGGGAAGCTCCCCTTGGCCTCTTGAGGCAGCTGGGTTGGACCCAGCTTGTGAGTCCCATGGGTGCTGCCAGCAGGTGCAAGAGCTCAGCCCCTGCGTGCCAGCACAGGTTCAGCCATGCCCTCACCCGTGCTGAGGTTGCTTTCAGGCAGCTCTCCCCCAGCACTAGCCATTGCGAGGAGAAAAGGGATCCTCCGGAATTGCCCCCAGACCCACGGGAAGGAGCCCCCAGTCTGGGTCTGCCGATAGCCTGTGCAGGCTTCTCCGAGCGCTGCCATCAGTGCGCACGCTCCCGGGGCTTCTCCCCAGCACCCGCCGTCCTGTCCCCAGCCAACAAACCTGCTTTTGCATCAAATCTAGGTTACTCTCTGTCTCTCTCTTTCAGACACCAGATTTTTCCATTTTCTAAAACGGTACCAGAACAAAGGCTCTCCCAGGATCTCATTTTCTCCTACCTTCTCGGTTGCTGCTAATTAATATCGTGGCTGCCTAGTCACGCAGCGTGTGTTCATCTATATGCATGTGTTCAGAGCAGATGAAAATAATGTCCGCATCGTGGGATCCTGCGGGTTTATTTGCTGGGGAAAACAGGTTTCCTGATGCTGCAGGAATTCCTCTAGCTATGACAGCATCTGCTGGGCACTAGCCCACCCCTTGGTGCTCTCCTTGGCTCCTCACAGCCCTGCACGTCAGGGTGCTTCGGCTGCTCCCTGGTGTAGCTCACGCTGCTGCCATGGAGTGGCCACCGGCACCTCTGCCGTGAGATACCTCCTGGAGACGCCGCTGACGGTTGCCTTGCAGGGTGTGCTACGGAGTGCCTTGTGCCTGCCTGAGTGCAGCCAAACCCATGGAAGAAAGGGAACGGGGCGACTGCACGTGTGAGTGCATGGGGAGGCGAGAAAAACGGTTAAGGGAAACCACAGTTTGTTGTGGGCTTGAACTAATGGGCGTTGAATACTCAGAAATCATACGGTAAAGTGCAACAGATCCCCACAAACCATCGCTGGCAATGAGTCACTGGTTAATGTACTGCTAACTCGGATTTATAGGTTTAATATTTTTCTGTTGCACCGTTTCTGTTGCTGTGCGGATTGCTTCATCAGTTTTCTTTCCTGTCCTGAGGTACTTTAGAATAGGATCTTTTGGGGTTGTTATTTCTTTAATAAAAATATTTCAAAGGATATTGAAAAAATTCCTTTCCATTTATTCCCCAAGACTTGAAACAGTCTCTCTAATCGTGTCCTAGTCCAATTTGCAAGCTGGCTAACTATCTCATACCTATACAAATGTCCTTTTCTTGAGGATCTAATGAATATAATAGCCATTATGAATGTGTTTATTTCAATAGTGGTCGTGCAGGAGGAGCTCTTGATGAAACCATCTTAATTTCAAAAGAACCACCAACGCTTTCATAAATTTAAAAAAAAGCATCAATACTCCTCTTTTTTTTAATGCTTGACTTAATACACACATTTTAGTCACTGTTTTTAATAATATACATGGTCATTTTCCCTTTCAGAGATCAAAACACTGCTCTGGCAAGTGCTGAACAAGCAGGCGCTCGAGCTCAGCCGTATCACATGGAGCCACGCGAGCGCAGCCGTGTGCTGCTACGGCAGTGCGCAGCACGACCCGTTTGGGACAGGCTTGTCAAAACTGGGACTTACAATCCGCCGTATCCATGTATATGCTGCACGGCGTTCGCTGCTGCTCAGGTTCCTGAACACTGACTGTGCTTCGTCCTGTGGAGCCTCGAACCTGCTCGGCTATAGTGAAGGAAAATGGATTTGTTAAGATTTGTGGTATTTAGGTTGCTGGGTATGTAATGTCTGTAACTATTCATTTTTGAGACTGTACACACATCATATATATATACATACACATACTGTGAGACTTCAGTGGGAATGAGGCCCCCGACACGCTGGTGAGGAGCCTGAATCTCTCCAGAAATGAGTCATGGGTTTAAAACACGGAGAGGTGTTGCGTGCCCTGCTTGACCCCCCCTCGCCCTGGGGAAGAGATGAGAAAGGTTAGCCTTGGCTTGCAACCCTCAGCTTTGACGTCTCCCTGGCCCCCCAGCTCCCCCTTGGCCCTGGGCTTGGCACAGCCTCCCTCAGCCCCGTGTCCCCCTCAGCCCCATGGCTCCCCTCAGCCCCGTGTCCCCCTCAGCCCCATGGCTCCCCTCAGCCCCGTGTCCCCCGCAGCCCCGTGTCCCCCGCAGCCCCATGGCTCCCCTCAGCCCCGTGTCCCCCGCAGCCCCGTGTCCCCCACAGCCCCATGGCTCCCCGCAGCCCCGTGTCCCCCTCAGCCCCGTGTCCCCCGCAGCCCCGTGTCCCCCGCAGCCCCATGGCTCCCCGCAGCCCCGTGTCCCCCTCAGCCCCATGTCCCCCTCAGCCCATGGCTCCCCTCAGCCCCATGTCCCCCTCAGCCCCGTGTCCCCCGCAGCCCCGTGTCCCCCGCAGCCCCAGGGCTCCCCTCAGCCCCGTGTCCCCCTCAGCCCCGTGTCCCCCGCAGCCCCATGTCCCCCTCAGGCCCGTGTCCCCCACAGCCCCATGGCTCCCCTCAGCCCCATGGCTCCCCTCAGCCCCGTGTCCCCCGCAGCCCCGTGTCCCCCGCAGCCCCGGGCTCCCCCCGGCCACCCCCGCACGGTCCCGCCCCGCCCCGCCCCCGCCCCGCTCCCGCAGCGGCCGCGTTTCGGGGCTGGCGGCTCCTCCCGGCAGTGCGGTAGAGCGCGGCCGCCATTGCATCACGGCGCGCCCCGCGCTCGGCCGCGCCGCCATCCCGCAGCCCGGCTCCGGCTCCGGCTCCGGCTCCGGCTCCGGCTCCGGCTCCGGCTCCGGCTCCGGCAGCGGCGGGAGGCGGGAGGCGGGGGCGCTGCA
Source organism: Morus bassanus (assembly GCA_031468815.1). Taxonomy (NCBI): domain Eukaryota; kingdom Metazoa; phylum Chordata; class Aves; order Suliformes; family Sulidae; genus Morus; species Morus bassanus. Next base: position 5,084,705 of record CM062582.1, read on the forward strand.
GCCGCAGGCAACGGCCGCTGCGGGGAGAGCGGGCACCGCGCCACCGCGGGACCGACCGCGGGCGGGGCTGAGGCGGCGGCCGGCGCCCGCCCGGCCCCGCGGGTCCGCGCAGCACCGCGGCGCGGCGGGGCCGGGGCTCGGCGCGATGCGCCGGCGCTTGTGACGGGGCGGCGGGGAGCCGGGCCGGGCCCTTGCGCCGGCCGCCATGGCGCCCGCCTGAGCGGCGCGGCCGCGGCGCAGAGAGCGGGGCCGGCCCGCCCGCTCCCCGGCGGGGGCGGCGGGGGCCAGGCCCGGGCCCGCGGGCCGGGCATGGGCGGCGCGGCGGCGGGCGGGCGCTGAGGCGGGCGGCGGCGGCAGCATGGAGGCCATCTGGCTCTACCAGTTCCGCCTGATCGTCATCGGCGACTCCACCGTGGGCAAGTCCTGCCTCATCCGCCGCTTCACCGAGGGCCGCTTCGCCCAGATCTCCGACCCCACGGTGGGCGTGGATTTTTTCTCCAGGCTGGTGGAAATCGAGCCGGGCAAGAGGATCAAACTGCAGATCTGGGACACGGCCGGGCAGGAGCGGTTCCGGTGAGACCGGCGGGGCGGGGCGGGGCGGCCCTTCCCGGGGCGCGGGGCCGGGAGCTGCGGGGCTGCTGTGCGGGGGGGGGGGGGGGGGGGTCCGCGCAGACCCGGGCGGATGAGACAAAGAAGGGTCAAGCTGCACCTTTCGCTGCACCCCCCACCCCTTTTTTTGTTTGTTTTTGCAGCGCTGGGGTCTGTGCCCTCCGCCCCCCCCGCCCGTGGGATGTGTAGGGTGGGGGGTCCAGGAGCGACCCCGCCGCGCCCGGGGCCGGGGGCCGGAGCCCGGGGATGTTCCCCAGCCCTGCGCGGCGGCCGGGAGCCGAGCATCAGGGGATGCAGCTCGGCAGGGAAAGCGCCTGCTCCCCGCTGGTGCAAAGAGGCAGTAACCAGGATGCTTCATAGCTGAACGCGCTTAGGTTTAGGCTGGCGAAACGCGACGGGATGTGTGGTTTGCTTCTTCGCAGCGACAGCAGGGATCGGCTGTCCGCAGGACAGAGGAAGGCCGGGTCAGACCCTCGGTTGCGGCTGTGCAGGGGTGGCAGGTGCTTTCTGACCATGGCACGCTGCGTGGGCACGGACGATTTGAGAGGTTAAGCGTCGTAACGAAGGCTTGATGAGGAAAAATAAAGGTGGCGTGTGGGACTGTGCCAAGAGTTTCCCACAGAACTATGGTAAACCCAGCAGTCGTGGTTGGAGCGGGCTCGGCCCCAGCTAAACAGGGGGCTGGTGTTGTCACGGGACACATGCTGCTCAGACAGCGCTCCTTTGGAAGGGGTGTGAGTGTACCCTCTCCTCCCGGCCTCCTGTTTCCTTGTATTTTTCATGCATCTTTAATCCTCGTCCGCTCTTTCATCCTGCTCCCTCCGGGAGCACTTTCCTTGCTCCACATCTCTGCGCAGCTTCACGTAGCTTCTGCTCCTGTGCTGTAATGACTCGCCTGAGGAATGTTTTGATTTCATTCAATAGATGAAACCTCCCCTACTCCCACCCCTCTCACCGCCTGCCTTTGCATCTGTGCTGCTGGCTTCTGGCCCAGGATGTGCAGTAGTCAGTCTTTACCCACTGACAGGTTTTTCTTCCGCTACCTTTCAGCCTTTCGGGGCGAGGAGCTGGTGAGAGAGGAGGTGCTTTATCTCGCAGTTGCATCAGCTTCCAGCTTTGGATCCGGGGCTGAGGTCTGTACAAAACACGCCTGGGTGCCGTCCCCTGCTTCTGCCTTTGCTGTGAAGAGCAAAAGCTGTTGGATGGCTTCGATTTCCTTTCTTTTACACGTTAGGAAGTTTGGGGCTCTGGAGGCTGCTTACCCTTAGTGCTGGTGGTTGACCTGGCCCAGCGCTCGGGTTGTAAGCATGATGAGCAGGCGACCTTCAGCGCAAGGGCAGGCTGCACTGCTGCGATGGGCAGCGGCATTCAAAGGCAGGAAGAGTGTAAGGGGCAGGAACAGCGAGTGACATAAAAAAATCCACATCGTGCAACTTTGAAATGCCCTTGCCGAAGCGCAGGCTAAAATTCCTGATGTGAAAAGCTAGAGGGAGTTGAGCAAACCCAGGTGCCTTCATGGCGCACTCTGGAAAAAATCAGGCAAAAAGTCTGTTCTGTGTTTATCCCTTTCAAATCACTATTAGCCCTGGGACAAATTGTGCCCTGTAAAGACAGCAGCTCTTGGGCTCCTTCTGCGCGCTATTTTTCTTGGCAAAAGGCAAGATGCAGCTACTATTGGAATAAGCTGAAGCCTCTCAGACTTGTGGGCACAGGCAAGAAGCACGATGGTGCAGGTGCTCTCCAGAACCCTTAAACCTTTTTGTTGTAGCACAGGGAATTTCTTAAGAAGGAAATGCGTAAGAATGAGCTCTGCTTTTTCACAGAGTTCTCTGATTTGAGCATTTCCAGTCTGCTTTGCATAGTTCAACAGCTGCCCCACAAGGAAGAAACCACTGTAGTTGTTTTGAAGACACCTTGTTGGCGGTCTGTGCTCTGCAGCTGTGCTATGTTTCTGCTCTTCCTGACCCCTGTTGCAAGCTCTTTCACTGTCCATAAATTAGAAGCAATTTCCTTGCAGTGAAGGCTTTAAATTACAGTTAAGCACGTGCCATTCTATTTTGCCAGATCAGGCCCCAAAGCACGCTGCCTGGGGCAGTGCTGGGGCTGCTTTGGAGCTGTAGAAGAGCAGGGTCCAATTCTTCCTGGATCCAGCAGGTTTTGCCCATCTCTGGTTGCTCAGATACTGTGATTTCCGTGTCTGAAACGTGATGTTGTGTAATGCTAACAAAAGCAAAAGAATGTGCAGCCCTCACTCCCTGGCACTGTGTACCACCACCTACAGAAGAGCTGTTTCCCTCCAGCCGGCAGCTCTCCCTCGGCTGAGAGGGAAAGACTCGAACAAACAGGAGCGGACCCCGGGTACAAGAGTCCTCACCATGGGTACAGAGCAGGGGAGAGTTCCCAGACAGAGGCAATACCTTTATGTTAAAACTTGGCCAAAATAGGTGCAAATCCCTGTACGGCTCTGCCTCAGCATGTATGAGCACGGCGCGAGGAGGGAAGGTGGGAGTCTCGGAAGGGAATTGGGGAGTGACGTGCAGCGTGGAGGCAATATCATTTGCTTCCTGCGAGTCGGCAAGGAAAACAGTCTGTGGAAAAGGCTTTAAGAAAAGGCATTGAGGCCTTCACCTAGTTTTACCTCAAAGCAGCATTCAGCTTAGATCCTGTCATGTCTTTCAGAAGTACCTGAGGTGTTGCTGATGTTGGCAGGAGGAGCTGGGGCTGGTGGCACGGAACACAAGAGAGAAGCAGAAATGTCTGTGACAGTGTGGGGGGTGAATTCAAAGTGCCAATATCTGTTTGCAGCTGGCTAGATAGCAAAAGGCAGATCTAATTCCCTCAGTGCCAAATGTGCAGAGCTACTCTTGTGCCTCAGCCAGATAATTGGGAGAGGAGAAATTATCCAAACGCAGCCAACTATCTTTCCCCGCCCCCCCCCTCTGTCTTTCTTCAGTGTTAGCTGTGGATTCTCACCCGTCACTGCATGCCTGTTGATAAAGCAATCCTTGAAAACTCCAGCTCATCCTTTCTTGGGGCAGTTTTGGTACGTACTCACACTACAGGACCAAAAAAACCCCTAACAACAGTCTTGCGTGTCCAAAAATGGACTTGTTCCAAGGTAAAAATGCATCAGTGCTTACATTTTCCTGGCAAGGAAAGTTCAGGTCCGAGTGTGACTTCCTCCAGGGACTCAAATCGATCATTGCTTCTGCATTTAGAACGAACCCATGACTTTGCAGAAACACCACAGTTTTACAGCTTCTTGGTTCTTCCATGTGTAGTAGTCATTGAACCGTAGCTCTGCTCAGCCTCACCGTCTCAGCTTCGCTCCATCGCCCTGTGTTAGCTGGCTTCACGTGCTGCTTCCGGCTGCGTTGGTCCGCCCTTGCTCGGAGGAGTTGTGGAAGATGCGGTCCATTCCTCAGCCCGCGGCTTGGTAGTCTTTTTGGTTACCTTTAGTGTTGTCAGTATTTGGCAGGAACAAGACCAACAGTGACGCAGATTCCCCTAGGAAGCTGTTGTATCATTTTGCTGTTACTTGGGGGTCAGACTGGCTGCTCTTCTTAGTGCATTCGCTGTAACGGCGTGTGCCGTCATTTTGACCAGTGCCGTAGCGGGAGGAAGTGTTGGGGTCGCTGGATGTCCCTGTGCCAAGGCCCTCGGTGTATGGAGGGGAGCGACAACCCCGTGGTCTGCCTTCCAAATCAGTAGCCTCCTTGCACGTGTCTGCCAAAGAGCAGGTGTTTGGCCTCAAATTAATCCTTTACTTTGTTACAGTGCTTCTAAACCAATGGGTTAGACAAGGTATTCAGAGAACTGCCACGGTGGGGGACGGGACTCTTGAGGTCTTTTTTGAATGACAGGCTTTACAGAGCACAACCTAGAAGCGATGTTGCCTGAATGGCCTTCTCTGCCCTGTATTCTGCAGGGTAGACAGGGTGGTGGTAATGCTGCTTTCTTCAACAAAGAAGGGCGTTCAGAAGGGCTACATTTGGCTTAAGGAAAAAAAAAAAAATCAGAAGAAACAAACAAACAGACAAACCCCCAAGTGAAGTGTGCTCTGCCCTTCTTCCCAAACAGCCGTAACTCACGCTTTCTTTGTGGCTCATTCGTTTCCAGGTCCATCACCAGAGCCTACTACAGGAACTCAGTTGGCGGACTCCTCCTCTTTGACATTACAAACCGCAGGTCCTTCCAGAACGTCCACGAGTGGCTAGAGGAGACCAAGGTGCACGTCCAGCCCTACCAGATCGTCTTTGTTTTGGTAGGTCACAAGTGTGACCTTGACACGCAGCGGCAAGTCACCAGGCACGAGGCTGAGAAACTGGCTGCTGCATATGGTATGAAGTACATTGAGACCTCAGCTCGGGATGCCATTAACGTGGAGAAGGCCTTCACTGATCTGACTCGAGATATATACGAGCTTGTTAAAAGGGGGGAAATTTCAATCCAGGAGGGATGGGAAGGGGTAAAGAGCGGGTTTGTCCCAAACGTAGTGCACTCTTCAGAAGAAGTGGTGAAATCAGATAGGCGATGCTTGTGCTGAGCTCTTCTAGTGAGGCAAGTGGTGATGAACTCTACTAACCAAATGTACTTTACTAAGTGAACTCAGTGTGACAGAAGGGAGAGCAACGCTCCCGTTGTGAACAGCCTCCCACATTGTTTTGGACACCAGAACAGACCCCAGAAAGAAATGTTCTGTTCCAAATAACCTTTCAGAACCGGGGGGGGGGGGGCTACAAACCTAAAGGAGAGTGAGTGAGGGTGCATGTAGATGTTGTAAGGAGCCAGGCAGCAGAAATGAGGGGCTGCACGAGACAGGCGGGAGTACGCAGAGAGCTGAATGGGCTGGCACATGCCAGGGTACGGTACACGTCCTCTTTTAAGTAAATCCATAGCTCCGTGCTGGGTATTGAAGCCACAGTATGGATACTTTAGTAGTATGACAAACAGGCAGACAGAGAGAAAGAAAGGGGACATCTTCATTTGCGTCAGCTGTTTATTACCAGGAAGGTGTAAAGGCAGCACAGATACCGTTTCCTCATGAGGCCAACGCCACAGGAAAAGTTTACTGACATAGTATGCACACTTCTGAATTTTCTTCATGTTCTTGAACCCAGTTCAATAGCAAAGAATATTCTGTGGGATTTAAAGAGGAAAACAGTAGTTATTTGATTGGTAATTAAAATTTAAATTTTTTCCCCTCCCCCCCCCAACAGTGCTTTTCTTGCTGTGCTGAACTGGGATTCTAAGTGGCAACTCCTGCTCCAGTAGTAATTATTCAGTGCATTTTTACGCATTTACTGCCTAGGTGAGTACCTTGAAAGTGCCCTGACTTCAGGGCTTTCCAGTAGGATTAAGTGATCAAGAGCATAAAGAGAGAACCACGTCCTCATATGCTATAGCTTAAGGCTGGGATGTTGCAGCCAGGTGGGACACACCAACATTTCTGTCTCGCTAACAGCACTGCGCTGACCTTTTGGGTGTCTTACCAGCCAGGTCACAAGGGGGAATGGAATGGAGAGGGGACAAAAAAAACCAAAACCCCCAACACAACAAAAAACTTGAAAAGCTTAACTCAGGTGCATCAGCCATCCTAAAAGGTGAGATTTGCTTTTAAAGCAGTTAAACAGCATGGAAAACAACAGCTTCCATCAGTACTTTCTGCTGTTAAAGTGTCATTTTCTTTCTTGGCATCTGTGGAAGAAGAGAACTAGCACTGGGAAGGAGGAACACACAACAGCAGTGTCTGAGCAGGTGGAAAGGAAAGCCACAAGACAAGCTCAAGGGTAGAATTTGTTTTCCTCCATGTTTTAATTTGAGAAGAGAGGATCCGTCTCAGGTTGGTCATCATGGGATGGTAGCTGTGATACAAAAGCTATACGTAGGTGGATGTTTTCTGGGAATGCCAGTCACCACTTAGAAGCTTTGCTTCTGCTAAGTTTTAACTTAAGCTTTTGAAGTGCAGCAGGGTAACTGTGCTCCTGTAGCGAACTAGGGAAGTTCAGCCTATTAAAAGCAAACAAACAAAACTATAGTGATCTTTTTTTTTTTTTTTTTTTTTAACTCGAGTTTGCAAGCTTTATACACCAACCTGCTAATGGGCAGGAGGGAGGGATTAGGTACAAAAAACACAGGAAGCAGCTAGTGTTTGATTTTAGGCCTCTAAGTAGAGAAGAATAAAATACTTGTTACAGCTTTTTAAGCTACCCCATCTATAAAAGTGTGGGTCTTCTTGATTCCTGTTGAGTTCAGACTATTTCACCCTTTGAGCCTGTTCTCAGAGTTTGCAGCACATGGGCAGGTCTGTACGAAGGACCAAAAAAAAAAAAAAAAACAAACAACCTGTGGTTTCCATATTAAAGCTGTAAAAAAAACCCAAACAACCCCAACCCAACAACCAAAACCGTGAAAATGAATAATATTTTTATTTTCAGAGTTCTAGGAACAATTTCAGTTCCTGGGCTCTGCAGGGGAGCAGCAATGTTGCACCTGCTGGGAGGGCACTGGTGGCAAATGAGAGGAAGGGAGGGGTGGCAAGGGTCTAGCACCGCTCAGGGAGCTTGTCACTGCTAACCCCAGATCGCTCTTGAATAGGCTGCAAACGTATCGTGCTAAAGCCCAGTGAATTCCAGGCAGATTCAGCGGTGGTCGAGTTGAATGCCCTGAAGACTGATTTAAAATTTAAAAAAAAAAAAAAAAAAAAAAAAAAAAAAAAAAAAAAAAAAAAAAAAAAAAAATCCCTTTACAAAATCTCTTTCTAGGTAAGCAAAGCTGGAGAAGATTGATGCAGAGAGCGCCACAGGAGCTTGGCTGCCATGGGCTCTCATGGGCTGCCACCAGTGGAGAGTGCAAGGTTTGCTCGGACCAGGTCTGTTAGTCATGCTTTCACAAAGGCAAGGACGAACAAGTACGAAAGGGTCAGTGTCTTCATTCTCTGAATGGAAAGTCCACCAGGCAACCGCTTTGGTGTCTCAGGGTCCAGCTGTTCACGAGGTGTGTCCTGGGTTGAGGGTAGGCAGAGCTGGAGTGCTGCATTAACGGCAGTTAGAAGTCGGATCAAACAGCGTTTTAGCAATAGTAAAATTCTGTAATTCTCTGTGCAGGAACCTGGCCAGCAGGGGAAAGGTCGCTTTTCATGAGACAACCGGTATTTTCTTTAATGGGTTTTGGACATTCCCCTTTACTGCTCCCAGAGAGAAATTCCAGAAAGCCTAAATAAGTAAGTGCATTCAGGTCTTCAGAGTAAATCTTCAATTTAAAAATACGAGTGTCGTAATTCTAAAGAGGAACAGTACAGAAGAAGTATGCAGTCTTAACTACTTAGAGGTAATAAATGGTTATATTAAATGATAGAGAAATCATTATATACATCTTTTTCTAATTCCTTGCATTTTCTAGACAGCTTATTAAAATATAGGAAATGTAGATTCATCTGTACAAAATTTGGAATGTTTTTTCTAAGATGAAGAACTTATAGGATATGCTAAGAATTCTTTTCTAACAACTGGTTTTAATGCTTTGACTTCTAGTGCAAGAGGGATTTAGAGAAATCAGCAGGTGATACCTTTTCACAGGATAAAGGTCAGGAGCTCTTTTACTCTAGGACAAAAAAAAAAAAAAAAAAGAAAAAGCTAACTTTCTGTGGTCTCTACCACATGTTAAAAACAATCTGCATGTTAGATTGAAATTGCTCAGAACCTCCAGAATAAAAGCATACTATACACTTTCCTCGCTTTCTGTTATGCACTGTAACGAAATGTGAAAATAATGCTGTATTTAGCTGTCTGTATGTGACTGAAAATATGCTTGTATTTAGCAAAATGGTTACTATGTGATAATGTGAAATTTAAAACTTGTAAAGAAACTTCGGTGGGTTTTTTTTTTTTTCTTCCTTTCCCCCTCCCCATTCTTCACCAGTAAGCTACCTACTACCTGTACCACTTCCATAGGGCAGCCGTAACTGCGAGTCTAACGTGGACTGGCTCAACAATAAACAGGCACTCTTTGCAACAGCATCTGCTATACATTTTTTTCTGAAGCTTCAGAACCAGCCAACCACCTTGCTGAGAAAAAACAGTGCAACTAAAGAAACACTGGCCATTCTGAAAAACAAAAAAAAAACCACCCTGAAACAAAGCCCCTGCTCCCTGCGGCAGTAGCCAAAACCAGCCTTGGCCCCTCCGGGAGGCCTTTCTCAGCAGCAGGCAGGACCGGTGTCACAGCAGCTAAAAGAGCTTCTGCAAACTGACCTGTTCTTACTCAAAGTAACAAAGACGTAACAGCAAAGGACGGAGCGATACTGGTCAAGGCTTGGTCATAGGGAAGCTTGAGGTCTGGCCTACGAGTTTTGGTTTGGTTTTGTTTACTTTATAGCAAACAAACAGAAAATCACCCAAAAGAAGAGTTAGGCTGGCCACAGCCATCTCCCATCCCCCCCCGCCCCAAGCCAGATACCTTTTGAACCTAGCGAGCGCTTCCAGCTCGCATGCCGTCACCCCCCGACACCCAGCATTAGGTCATTGCCAGTTGCACACAGTACTTATTTTGCTCGTGCAGAAACGCTGAACTCGCCATTTCATTGTGCACAACAAAGGCCGGCAATTGCTGCCTTAGGACCAGCCGGAGGGAGGGGGGGAGCACGCTTCAGCCTGTTGGGATCTCATTAATCCAAACTGAAGAGAAAATTGCAAGAGAAATCAGGACGTGTTTGCAGCTGCCTTTCCCATCGTTGCTGATGCTCTTAAAAACCAGGCCGAGAAGCAGCCTGCAGTCTGAGCACCCCACACTCAGCCTAGCGCAGCCGTGGGCAGGTACCTGTGACTCAAGTAGTACATTAGATCTGAACGTTTCTCTGCTGCCATCAAAGACACTGGACCAGTATCACCCTGCAGGAAACGTATGGATGAGCCAAGCCCAGGCACTCACTTGTGACCGGTGGGAAGGATTTACCTGTGTCACGGCCAGCCCTGCAGCTCTTACTCTTTAACAGCCACAGCGCTGTCAGATCAGTTGCTTGTATTCCCAAATTCATGTGTGCTGACTCACACTCCCCGTTTCATTCAAGCCAATATGCAGCAGCAGCTACTCTTTTCACGTCCGCTGCTTCAACTGGATTTGTTCACGCTCCTGCCCCCAGTTAAGGGAGGGAAACATTATAAAAGGTCACACCTCAGATCTGTGACTTTCTCATGCAAAGAAAGATGCACAAAAACAGGTGTTTGCCACAACTCTTTAGTTTTACTATTTTAATATCATGAAATAAAAGTACAAAAAATTTACAGGTATACTGTTTCTTACATGAAGATCAAACAGTTAACATTTGCATTTATTTTGCAGCGAAACCTGTATTCTCAGTCACAGAACGTGAATATTAGCCACTGACATCGCCACTGAGCATTTCATTTCAGAAACTGCAGAGGTAAAAGGCAACAATCTTGCAAGGCTTCGTAAGAACCAAAAAAAATACTCCCAACTGCTAATACCAGAAGTCATGCTTCAGTAAACCATCCGCACCTAATACAGGTTTCACCACCAGGGAGGCTGAGAGTGTTAAGACATTTGAACTGGACATCTTGTCTAAGGGATCGTAAATAGGGGCTTTCTCGTTTACAGGCTATCAGCGTTTTGGTGTCCGTGTTTGACGCATTTGCAAAACTAAGCAGTGTGTGCACGTGTATGAAAAAGAACGGGGTGAGATCGCCCGCAGTCTTGACATAGCTTGTGCCACTGACGCCGTTTACCACTATCCTCTGAAGACAAGTCACAAACTCTTGTATGTAAAGTGCCGAGAGTTAACTAACCAATAATTCTTAAAAACAAGTTTATCCAAAGCGGATACCCAGGAATGCTTGCAGATTGATGCTGCCAATTAACACTGAAACAAAATCCAGGACTTCACTGTATTTTTGCTGTTTCCTAGAACATTACAGCTGCGTGTCTCCCCAGCCCAAGTCGACTTTGACTTCATCAGCTGTACACAGAGATGAAAAAGTAAACCCCTGCATAACCTTAACCTGCTAAAATGTCAGACTCCATTTCATACGTGCCCCTCAACTTGTCAGACAAGGTTTCAGGTAGAAATTTATTTATGACAGACTGGCCTGATCAAAATACTACGTCCTTTGCTGGACTGGGTGGTGCCTTTTCAAATAATTCATTTCATGAAGCATGCATGAAACCAAATTTTGAGTTTACAAATAAATAAAATGGTGCTCACCATTAGTTTTTATATATTTTACCATTTACTGAAATGCTTAAAGTAACTCAGTCCCTTAAGAATGAACTTGGGGGTGTTTAAATAAAAAATATTTGGAAATTGAAACCACATTCAAAATTGGCAAAACTATGCTTTGTTTTTGGAAGGGTCTTGCTTGTTTCTTCTCTTTACATCCCAATTATAAACTCTAGCCATATCTGAGGGTGGGGAATTAAGGAAACAGCTCATGCATTCAGAAAAGAAAAAAAAAAAATCAAAGGGGGGAAGCAGGTATTACAGCTGGCCACTCTTCACTTGTAACAGTCAATATAGAAACCATTTAATGAAAGAGCTGGCTTGGTGCGAAGCCTTAACACACAGGAATACTAGTAATTGTTAATAACTGCAGCATTTATACCATTTACTTAAAAACATTCAAAAAGATATTACTGAGAAACACACTTTTACTTTTACTTACAGCTACTCTTTTCTGATTTCAGTCAACCTCCCCATATCGGCTGTATTTGCCTATTTCAGGCATCCTTAAATCCCTGCAGCACTAAGGTAGCTTAAGTATCAACTTGAAAAAACAAGTAGTTGTGCCTTCGTTTACTAAATCTAATGCTTCAGTTGATGGCTACCCTCATCATTAAAATAGCTTTTAAGTAGAAAGTCTAAAAAAACCACCCCCACCCCTGGAGGTGGTTCATGGTAGTATGAAGAAATAAAAAATAAAGTTAAGCAATGCCTAAGCTAGCACCAGGCTTGCTGCAGCAGAGCTTGTGTTGCTTGGAGAACATTGCAACGGCAGCTGAACTGGGTAGGATGAGCAACAGCCCAGAGAACAATATTCATACACTCTAGAGAGGAAGGGAGAGTTGCTTTGCTTTGCAGTGGACCCCTGGCCATCAGTCCACAGCACCGACCCACGCTTCCAGCTCGCCTCCAGTCTAGGTTCCCAACCGCCACAGCAGGTTTCACGGGGACCCGATCACAACCACGAGCTTTGCTCCATCGAACACACCGATCCTCAGCTCAGCGCTGGAAACACAATATCCCGTTCCACTGCTAGAAAAGGTTACGATCCCAGAGTGCTATAGAATTTTAAGGGCAGCCAGTCCAAGATAAAAAAACATGTCAGGAAATTGGTAATTACCTGTGTGTCAGCTTTCACATACACCTCTTCTCCCCTAAATGAAAAAAGGATACTGACTTCTGTAGTGGTGAACTGATCTCTAAGAAAATCCAGGTCTTCCTCTAGAAGATCAAGGTTTCTTGTGGCTGTTGACAAATTCTTCTCTAACAGAGCCTGCGCTTCATCGATATCATATTCAAGCATCACATTGGCCTAAAAAAGAAAGATTGAGAAAAGCTTTTACTCTCATGTTGGAAGGAATAAGCCATAGCAGGCTTATTTCAGGCTTTTGCTTATAACTCATCACGTTAACAAAAGGCCTTGTCCTGACAGGCCAAGACGAGATTCAGGACGAGCAATGCCAGAATCCACTTGAGGCCCCCAGAGCTTCAGTAACTGAGTAATAAATCCCTCTAGTGACTTAAAAAAAGTTCTCTTCCTATAACTAAGCAAAAAAGGATTTCTCTCCCTGTGGATTGCATTCAGCCCTTCAGGTATCAGTATCTGATCTTCACCATATCAGAAAAGCGAGGGACTTCAGGTTTCTTAGCAGCACCTTTCAAGTGTCACACAGCTCTAGAAACAATTTTTGTTGCATTCAAGATTAACCTTAGGATCTCTGTGTGGAACACTGACAAACAGTCTCATTGGCATGGGTCATTAACAAGAAGTATTATACGTATTTAAAGATACAATGTGTATGAAAGTCCTATCCTATACCGTGGTGGTTTTTAATCTACAAATCTTTATTTCAGTAAGAAGCTGCCACACAAAGAGATAAAAGAGCAGTATCAAGTGAAGATGCACCAACGAAGCTTTGTCCCCTTCAAGAACTATGCGCGTTGAGCAGAGCCACCTACTGCTAACTAGACGTGATCCCAGGGAACGCTACGCAGAGCTGCCAGAGCGAGATAAGCCATTCTTCTTTTAAAATAACTGGAAGATGTCGTTTCCCCAATAATAGTAATACGCATAGCCCAACATGCAGGCTGTAAGCAACAAGGAGGATAAAGGCAGAAGGCCAAGAACACCTAAATATAATACACTGCTTGTGGCATTTCATTAGAGCTTTTCTGTATGAACCATCAATAGGATGAACTGTCTTTGATACTCTGTTATAAAATAAACCTGGGATGCTCCATGAAAGTCAATGTTTGCGAATTCTGAAGACAGTCTCCTAAAAGCGACAGGTATCAGACAAATCTTCTCTTTTTATGATAGAAAAGAAGTGGGAGAGGTTGGGAGTAAGTGCCCCATCAGTCTGGATGCTGCATGTGTCAACAGTGCTTCTGTCCTAACCAAGTGGTTTTGTCTGGCAGCCAACACAGGGATTTGGGAACATCCGGGATTTAGAAGTCTCCAAATAAACATTAGCAGGTTATCTCCACACATAAGGAATACAAAATACCCCAACCTGATATCGCTTAAGTACTTAGAAATCTGTGTTTTGAGCTCTGATCCCGCCGGTCTTTAGCACAAATTCCACTCTAAATGCTGGCAGGGACCTGTGAGTAACAGAAATCCCATCTTTCCCTAAAAAAGTGCATGAAAAGGGAAAGCAAGATGCTAAATACAAACCACGTAGAGAAGATGGGATGCTACTTGCCAAACTAAATTATTTTGCTGGGCACATTCCCATCCCAGGCAATGCCAGATGGTAATTTGAACCATAAAGTGATAAAAGCGATAAGGAAAACATTAATGAATATGCTTTTTGGAAAGAACAATCCAGCAAAATTACAATCCTCTGACGTCTTACTGTTCAGGCACCAAATAAAATCCAACATGAAACCTTCACTAACGCGTTGAAATTGTCTCGTTAGGTTTGCCCTGCTGACAGGACGCAGCTCCCCTATGTGCACATGAACAGAATTACGCCCACAGCCACCCGAAGTACAGATGAGACAGCAACGAACACTGTCTTTTATAAGCCTTTATAAGTTATTTAAACAGTTTCAGAGAAAAATCCATTTTACTTACCCCCAACCACAAACAAACTTTATCTGTAGGAGGAACTGAAGCTTTGCAGTAGAGATTATCTGCCAATAAAAATCTGGTTTCCATTGGATTTGTGGAATCCTTAAGACAAATGATAAAACTTAAAATTGCTATTTTCACTGGAAACTTATGTCAAAGACATAAAACTAACAGTAAAGAGCACACTTTTCTGCTTTTTGCCATTGATACAGTAGTAACTTTGGTGGAACTCTATGTAATTTTACTTCAACATTAAAGTTAGAACTCCCAAGAATAAAGCATTTTAAAAAGATATATTTAAAAACAATATAGAAATCTCTGTACAGAATAGAGATGAAGTCAAAGCTTAGCTGCAATCTGTACACTATTAAAAGTGAAGTTTGCATTACAAACATTAACTTTTTTTGAACTAGCTTTCAAAAAGTACTACATACCTTTAAAAACAATTCTGTTATTTATAAAGGCATATTAAGTGTGCTCTCCAAAACATTTCTTGCAATGTGTTCTGTTAGGGTGGAAAGGTAGTTAGCTTTTCTCATACTCATTAGATATTCAAAATAGTTTACCTTTTTCTTCTGCATGTGTTTTAAAATTTCTAATGTCTGTTTAATTTCAGGAATCTGACTTTTTAGCCTGTGAATTAACAACAGTCATAATTTATTATTTTACAGAGACACAAAGTTTCCTAAACAAGTGATCAGTTTTATTACACAAGCCAACCTCCATTTTAAAACTTGAAACTTTAAAACTTGAAACAGCTTTCCAGGCTTACAAATGCAGATTTGAAAGATATGGCACGTAAAGGCATCTCAGCTACCGCTTCACCTGCCTCTCAGCATACTGAGGCGCACTGGTGATCTGAAGCAGAGCAATACACACCTTTCAAACGAGAACAAACACGCATTAACAGTAACAGATACCTAATGGTATATTTTTGCATATTTCTGGTCTCCCCAGAGGAGAGGGAAACCTCAGCAGAAATACAGATAAAAACCACTGTAGGTAAAACAAAACACGTGTGTTTCTTCTGAGGACCGCAAACTATTCTAACAAACAGTTTAGAGCTAGAAGACTTGGCACTGTTAAAACGAAAGCTCTCTCCGGAGTTCAGGGCATCCCCCTGCTCGAGAGCCTTTGCTTGCAGCAGCCTAGCAGAGACGCTGGCATCCCGCTGGCCTTCCAGGCCGCCCTCCTCTGCCACCAGCAGGCTCGGACAGCAACGGCTGCCAAAGCAGGCCTCCGGGTGGAAATTATGAGGTATATCTGTTCATGAAAGAAGTTTAATCTAAATAAAATATTACCTGAAACTTTGATTTTAGCTTTTAAAAATTTGCTTCTTGCCTAGCTTCAGATCCAGACTGAAGCTACTGAAGAGAGGCGAGATTACTAAGCCAAAAGTTACAGGCTTGATACAGTAGCCATTTGACAAAAATGTATTCTTATTTACACTAGGCTGACAAAATTAAGAGACTGTAGCAGTACTTTTTGGCCTTAAAGGCTAAGGACCAATTCAGCAATACTGTAAATTCTTTTGCATGTAATTCTCAGGAAGAGGAAAGAAAAAAAGCTGGGCTTTCCTGAAAGTACTATAAATATTAGCTCTCCTAACATCAACTCATTACTTCTTGGGATGTTTAAAAAAAAACTAGTCTTATTTAAAAAAAAAAAATAGAACTGTGCTAAACATTTCCCAATTCTGCAAAAATTATGACTTACCTCCTTTTCTTTTGAGCAAGATTAAGTTCCAAAAATTTATACTTCTGATACTGCTCATCCAACTTCTTAAGAACTACATCTGCTGTCTCATTTCCAGGCTGTTTCATAAAAGAATCTACATCTTCCTTTAAAGGGAGAAAGAAACCCTCAATGTTAGAAGAGTTTTACAGAAATGCTAGATACAGTCATGCTATCATCTTACTGCAGCTAAAGCTAGAGGGGGGGTTATATGTAAACAAACTACTTTTTTTTCTGGAGTGAAGCACAAAATCATTTTGTTTCCTTAGTTAGTCACCTTTTCACTCCCCCCCCCCCCCCCCCCTTTCAGTACGGAACCACAGAATAGGTGCAAGGATTATCTCATACCCATATTTGGTAGTACCTCGTTAGTGGTGCTTTCAGTCCTGGCCGATGTCAAATGACACCTAACGGGGATGGACATCCTCAGACCACGGCTAAACTTTGGTTTCCTCTCTGTAAAGCGGGGATAATGCTTCTCTGTGGCTAATCAGATAACGAACTATATAGGATAAGACTGATGAAGGAAAAGAATCACGGCCTGAACAAGCATGTTGTGGCAGAGAAAGAGGCAAAGGAGGGGAAAGCTGTGGTATCTGCTCAGGCAGGCTTTATGGAAGTAAACAGCTTGTCTTCAAAAGCTCCTTCTATAGTCAGCAGGAAGCCACGGAAACCTCTGGAGAACAATTCCAGCAAGTCCTACAATCAACTGGAAAAGTAGCCAGAGCAGACAGGCCTGAGCCGGCAAGGACGGGGACCTCCGCAAGTGCCTCCTTCAGACTCCCAGGAAGCTGTTCGTCTGCCCGCGGGCAACGTTCTCAGCCTCGTGAAAGGCACATCGGGCCGGAGACGAACGACGCAGCTCTAACCTTGACAACGTTTACCTATGTGTAATTCAAGATGACCACACTCGTCCACTGCGGTAGTTCTCTCCTTATTTGTCTATATAGCTCCGTAAAATCTGACGGAAGCCTACCATAGGGCTCTTCAGCTTCTCCTTTTTAACTAGGTGTTTCCTTTCCAGTAGTTTCACATCAGAAAAAGACTATAATACATTACTAATGTCAGACATACAGCTGGTTCCCCTCATTATGACTCCTAAGCTCTCTTGGCTAAAGAAACTTACTATGAAATTACTGAACCTGGTAAGAAGACACCAACCTTCCTTACCATGAAGGAAATCTGCAGTAGAAACATGAACTCCACAACAGACTTCAACAGGCAGCATGATCTAGGTGGTACAGCGGAACTCAAGGGACCGTGTTTCAGAGCCACTGCCCAAGGAACACCTTAAGCTACCTCACCGACAACAGAACAAGAAGCATTCCTGCCTCCTCATGAAGCCCTGTAGAGACGCTTTAACCAAAAAACCCCAAGGACTGGATCCAGGCGAGTGTTGTAGAAGTGCGGCCTGAGGATGCTGTGAAATGGAACTGCCTCTTGTGGAAATCACCCAAGACAGGAAGAAAAAGGTGGGCAAAAACTCACCCCACACACCGCCCAGCACCCCACCTCTGCCTCAGCTAATGCCTGTTTGTACAGACAGGCAAGACAGAACCCAAGTCCTCCTGAAACGAAGATGCTGAGAAGTGAATCCAGGCCCCCTGGGTACTGGTGATCTCCTCCCACTACATAATGCCTCAGTTCAAGGTGCGCTCAGATTTACCACCCAGGTCTTCCAACTACAACTTCCAAGTCCCGCTGGTTGGGCTTTTGGCCCATCTTACCCAACTGCAAGGCTGAGATGTGGTCACTCTGAGCTTGAACAGAACAGCTCTGTAGCAGAGCTGGGTGTCAATGCTGTTAGGGTCCCTGCTTCATGGTGTGGAGGCAGCACCTCAGCGGCAGAATTACCTTACAGGTTCTGCAAGGACCTGGCAAAACTCTTCTATATCTTTTTAGGGAGAAAATTCACTGGCAAACACCATTGTTGTATACCGTAAAGGTAACACCGTCTTTGCAAATTTCAGGCCAAGCCACACAAACACCCTGTAAAGGCCCTGAAATAGAGCGGGGTAGCACACTCCCATGCGGCCTTATGTTTATCTTTTGAGTGATGACCCAAATAAAGAGCTGCATGCACTTGCTCTGCTTCCGCAGAGAGCTACCATCACCTACGGGCATATACAGAGAACACGACAAAAGAGATACATTTTCAGATTTGCATCCCCTGTCCTCCCGCTCACACGCATGCTGAGGAAGGCAGAATGAGGAAGGCATTTTATTTGGAAACATCTGGACAACAGCTCAAAAGAAGAGAGAGATGAAAGTCCTATTTGGAGTGGTTTTTTAAACTCCAGTGAAACCCTGAGTTAGTGCTTGATGTCACTTGAAATCTGGAGAGACACAAGAATCCACAGATGAAGGCCTAAGAAAAGGTATCCGCCATAAACTGTTCGAAGAGCCTTTACTGAATCCAGACACTTAAAGAAAATGTCTCTGAAGACAAGATTCACAGTAAGACTGCCCATGTAGCACGCAGTGGGAGGAATGTCAAGCAAATGATCAGGAAGCCTTTATCATCATGATAATATACAATGTTTTGGAAACAGAAAGCTGTTTTCTGAAGAAAAGACCTGTAATAAAAAACAGCCTCAAGACACTAGTATTTTCACTTTGTGGAGCAGAATACCATTAAGAACTTCTTAGCATATGCTTATTTTGAATTAAAAAAAATCTATCTTAACATCTACATCCAAGTACTGTAAGATCACCATAGAGGATCTCTTCTGCACAGACATCTGTATTTGATTAGAGCACCTCTCAAAACTGAGAATTAGGAAACTTCAATGGGTGTTAGATCCAGATGTAAGGTTATGAAGAACTGAACAGAAGCACAGACCGAAGCCACAACGCCCAGAACTCTCCCAGGTCGCATGGTACAGCATGTGAGATACTTCAGACACACGTATCAAAAGGGAACAACGTGGAACCAAACGTGAACTGCATCAACAGCTACCACCATGAAAACAAGAGATGTGACAGACACCCTCAAAATGTTCGCTGAGGCTGGTTATCTCCTGTTCCCTGCCAGGTGGCCACCTCCACCATAGAGTCAGCACAGACCACAAGTTTCTCCTCTGTCACAATGATCAAGGTCTCATAGGGCAGAAGCCATAGCCCTTTCCTTCCGCTTGCATCTATATCTGTCTCCCGTAAAGGGATGGAAGGAAGTTAGCTGCAGGCAGCAATGGTTTTACATCCCAGTAAGATTTGCCAGATGCCAATAATTGTTAAAGAACCTTAAAGAAAAAGTAGGATCTGGAGGCACTGAAAGCAAGCGTACTGCACCCATTTGTTCAGGACCTGTGCCCTAGCAAGACACATAGGCAACACAAGCGCTACACCTAGAAATAGCAAAATGCAAGTCAAATCAATTTATTTCTATAAGAGCAGTCATACCTGACCAGTCCAAGCAGCTCTGGTAAAGATATCAAGACAGATCTGAGAAATACAGATTTTCAAAGTCCAAGAAAATCTCAGTAATAAAGCTGCACAATAAACAAAAGCATTCAGGGCAGACATCCGATGTTTCAAGATGACACCGAGACAGGCAGGTATAGCCAGTCTGATCAATACTTATTGATCAAACGAAATAAAGTAGCAATCAAGACAGCACACCAAGAGCTAGCTTATAGCAGAGAGTGAACAGCAGATAATTTTGCTGTTACATCATTGTACAAGTTGATGAATCCTTCTTTTCAACCAGTCAACAGAATTATTAAATGCTTGGCAAATCACTTTTTGGAGTCAGATAATCAAGTTCAGCCCGTTTTCTGAAAGATACACGTTTGCTGGTTTTTGAGAAATCAGGAAACCTAGCTGGACGCCGCGGTTGCTCCTGAAGAGCGCTCAACAATCAAGAACTAGATTATGAGAGAAACATGCAGGGAAAGGTGCTGGGAGCATGGTACGGCGTTATCTGAGATGAAAAAGAAGCGGCAACGTCGTGCTCTGAGCAGGAGGAACCACCGCTTAGTGTGTGTGACAGGAGGGTTCATTCATAACACGCTCGTGGCTGGCATGCGAGTTGGCCGGGGAAATAACATGAAAATGCTTAAAATGGGGATTTGAGTTTGCTGTAAAGTGTGTTAATCACAGAATCATTAAGGTTGGAAAAGACCTCTAAGATCATCAAGTCCAACCGCCAACCCAACACCCCCAGGCCTCCTAAACCATGTGCCAACGTGCCGCGTCTACACGTTGTTTGAACCCCCCCAGGGATGGTGACTCCCCCGCTTCCCTGGGCAGCCTGTTCCAGGGCCTGACCACTCTGCAGTAAAGACATTTCCCCTCATATCCAATCTAAACCTCCCCTGGCACAGCTTGAGGCCATCTCCTCTCGTCCCATCACTGGTGACTTGGGAGAAGAGACCGACCCCCACCTCACCACAACCTCCTCTCAGGCAGTTGCAGAGAGCGATAAGGTCTCCCCTCAGCCTCCTCCTCTCCAGACCAAACCCCCCCAGCTCCCTCAGCCGCTCCTCACAGAACTTGTGCTCCACATAACACTTAATAACGCCAAGACAGAACCCAAATAAAGCACCCCGCCCCGCGGAAGTCCCCAGGACTACGGGACCCCCCCGCCCCCCGGGGCACAGGCCCTGCCCGCTGTGGAGGGAAGGGGAGCGGGGCTGTCCCCGGCCGGGGCCGCAGGACGGCGAGCGGCCCCGCCGCCTTCCCTCCCCGCCTTCCCCGCCCGCCAGGCCGCGGCCCCGCCGCAGGTGCCGCCTCACGGGGGACGGGCCCAGCCGCCGGAGCGGAGCGCGGCGCACCCCCGCCCGCCTGCCCGGCGGAGCCGCCGCTCACCACAAAGACCGCCTGGGGGATGCCGAGGGGGCCGCGCTTCTCGCCCGTCGCCGCCGCGCCGCACCCCGTCTCGCTGCTGGTGGCCGCCGCCATCTTGGGGAACCGACAGTGCGTGCGCGGCCTTCCCCGGGAGGGCGGAGCCGTACGTCATCACGTCAGCGCCGAGGGCGACCCCATCCATTGGCTGTCGGGCTTTGAGTGACGCGACGGCAATAGAGCGGAGGCGGGCGGGGTGGGCGGGGCGGTGGCCCCGTCCCGCGGCGTCGCCCATTGGTGGGCGGGGGCAAGGGGCGGGCTGGAAGAGCGGCGGGGCCGGAGGGCGGGGCCGGAGGGCGGGGCCGGAGGGCGGGGCCGGAGGGCGGGGCCGGAGG